>CM038681.1:78763071-79140964 GCA_021605205.1 Aegilops longissima
TCAACATTTCCAGATGCACCATGGAATGTATTTTCATATTATATAGTTTAAGTATTGTAGATGTTCATATTTTTCAATATAAATTTGATCAAACTTTGTGTAGTTTGACTTTGACCAAAATTTATACGCGGAGTAAAAAGAAACGGAGGGAGTATATACACAAAAGGAAGGGATCATAACAGAGGATGGAGAGTAGTGGTGGAGCTCGAAGACAAACGAAGGATCGAATTGGGAGAGGGAGGGGATCAATGGGGAGGGAAGAGTCGGCATCACGCCAATCGTCGTACTATGGCCAAAAGTCACCTCAAACACGGTATTTGGATACGTACGCTCGCTATTCTAGCTGGGCAATTCGTTGGTCCTTAAGTTTTTCGTGAAAAAGGTTGGACCTTAAGTTGAGTTGGTGCTAACAAAATGAATACATTGCAGATGTTTTTTTTTCTCATAGCATCTATGAATGTTTTTTTAGGACTAAGACGCTGCTTTATTCAATCAAAGTTTGGACGGGGGATTTAAAAGCACGTGATTTTTTTTCTAAGACTAGACACATAACCTAACATGACTTAATGGGCCGGTGTGCCGGCTGGATAGCCCGTCTGCACGCAACCGCCTCTGCCTCGAGCAGCCTAGATAGAAATTTCCCGGTCCGCCTCGAGCAGCCGATCCCAATCCGAGGCTCCCAACGGTAATATCTCCGCGCCGCGTTGCCGACCGACCGACCGACCCCGCTCCTGTCCTGCCCACCCGGCCCGGATCCAGCCCCAACCCAACCACCACCAGCTCCACTTCCCTCCGGCTTCTGCCGCCCGCCGAAGCCGTCTCCAGCGACACCGCCTCTACCCCGGCGGCCCGCCCACGGCCAGGCGCGCCCTGTCCTCCCTCCCCGCGCTCTGGCCGTGGCCGGTCTGCTCCTCCTCCCTTCGCCCGGGGCCCCGGGGCCCTGCCTCCCGCCTCGCCTCGCCTCCTCGCGTCTGGTTGGACATTTGCTCGTCGTCGATTCGCCGTCCGTTTAGGCTTAGCGTCGCGCCTGATTTGGTTTTGCTCGCCCTCGCCGTCGTCTGCTCAGAAACCGCGGCCCGTTCTTGATTTTGCACGTCCTCGCCGTCGCCCGTTTGAGTTTGGAGTCGCCGTCTGGTTCGATTTTACTCGTCCTCGCCGTCGCCCGTTTGCAATTGCGCCTGGTTGGATTTTGCTCTTCCTCGCCGTCGTCCGGTTCGATTTTGCTCGTCCTCGCCGTCGCACATGTAGAGTCGCGTCCGGTTCGATCTTGCTCGTCCTCGCCGTCGTCCGTTTAGAGTCGCGCCTGGTTCGTTTTCGCTCGTCCTCGCCGTTGTCCCGTTGCGCTCGCGTGTTCTTGGCCCGTCTCGCCTCGTCGGGGGTCTTCGCCTCGTTTGTGAACTAGCAATCCTGTCTGCGTGCGCTTCTGTTTCCGAACTAGCAGTCCTGGGTTTCGTGTTCGCGTCGGTTGCAGGAACGAACGGGTCTGGTTTTGAAATTGGATTACGGCCGGAGACGGGGAGCGATGTTCGTTTATCGTGCTAGTTCAGACCGGTTGCTCCGTTCCGTCACCTGCGTTGCTCAAACGCATGCTCTCTTGTGATACTCTGTCAATTCTTGGCCCTCTGTCCTGTTGGCCCTCTGTCCTGTTGGCCCTCTGTCAGTTCTTGAGTTGCAGGATCCGTTAATTCTTGAGTTCTTGTTGTACCGGCTAGGCGTGTGTGCTCTAATCCTAGGTGCAGAGACGCTTGTTCTGATGGTGTATACTGTATATGTTCTTTCCAATTTGTTTCTTGTTATCATGCTTTGCTTATGTGTTCCGAGCAGAAACTTTTTACAATTGTGCAAACCATGTGGCCTGCTGCTTGACTATATGATTGAACACCTGTTGCTGCTACTGTTGGACAAAGGTTCATTCTTTTCTTCCTGATGTTGCTATTTCCATTGAAGTACTCATACGAGTTCTAGATGAGCTGATGCTAGTTAGTTCCCCTTAGACTACATTCTAGATTGCATAGCATAACTCCAGAACTTTGTCATTGCACACCTGGGCATATATATATTTCTGCTGTGAGCATAACTCCAGAATTTATTTATCCATGAAAGCACGTCCATCACATGTTTTTTTTAAATGATGCTAAATTCTGTCATTTCCCTTTCCTTTGGACAACAATTTCAACAAACCTATAACGTGGACATGTGCTGATTGTTTTCTTGTGATGATCCTGATCCAATTGACTAGCCCAACTCTTATGCTCTGACATTTGTTAATTCCCAGTTAGTGTGCCTGAAAACTTATTGTTTGTCATGTTTAATTTTATGGCATCAACTCGGTATTGTGATTAGACCTAGTATTTGTTTAGTGTAGACAGTTGACTTCTTTTTTCTAATTTTTAGTGATATGCGTGTTTTGTTATGTCTGATGTGGATATCATATTCTTTTTTTGTATTACTAGTGTCCAGTCAATGGAAAATGCTTTTCTTGCTTTGCCTAGACTTTGTGACAATTAACTTATAGTGCGATCATTGATCATTGAGCTTCTGACACCCTATTCCGTAAAATTCTTTTGTAATGTTTGCTGGATCATTGAGTAGTTAATATTGATTCTGACTTTGTTGGACCATTCAACTTCTGCGTGCACTTCGGTTATCTGAGAGACACTCACGATCCTGTGTTTCGTGGTTGTGGCGGAGCGATGAACGATTACATTTCGTGTTTCTGTGTTTCGTGTTCGCCATTAGGTTTCGAATTTGGATTACAGAGACGGGGAGAGTCCAAAGCAAGGTCAGTTTATCGTGTTCGTTCAGATCGGTTCCTCGGTCCCGTCGCTGCGTTGTTCGTCGGCGATTCCCAGACCTCAAACGCATTTGCCCTTGTGATACTCTGGTTTGGCTCGCTGGTCGTTATGGTTGTTCGTTACGGTTGTTCTTATGTTCTTGAATTACCCATCTTATAAGCAGAGATGGGGTGATTCATTATGGTTGTTCTGATGGTTGCTTGTTTAGTGTTCTTTCCAAGTGGGTTCTTCTTGTCATGCCTTCCCATATATGGGGAAATATGTTCCCAATGTCTGCCTTTCCATATATGGGGATGCGTTCTGGGGTGCAAACCGTGTAGGCTGTGGTGTGTTTTATACTGGCTATGGTGTGTTTTATACTATGTGATGTGGAAGGTGGAAATATTGATATCACTTCTGTTTTAGTATACTTGATATGGTGTGTTTTATTCAAGTTATTAACCACGTCTTTTACAAATTTTCCTTGAGATACATGTTTATATGGCAGGAGTGATTGTCTTGACGAATAGTCGTTTATGCTAACTTGGTATTGGTAGTTCCTCATCATAGGTAACAGACCAGTACTTATTTAGTGCAGACAACTGACTATTCTTTTTTCTGAACTTTTTTGTGATATGTGTTTTTTGTGGATATCATATTCTAATGCTTTTCTAAGTATTTAAGGTACAGACTTGTGGATCTGGACATGTCACATTTGCTCTCTATTGTGTTGCTAAGGACACTTAACGGCTTGGCTGGGCCACTGCACGGCCTGGCTAATCAGGTAACACTTGATTTTATGTGTAGTTGATGTTCTCTGCCACATCATGCTCAACTTGTACTTGCCAAATGGATCTCCTGGAACAAATTGTTCGTAATAAATGAACAAATTGCAGAACTTGTGGCTGTGCTATTTACCCACTTGCTTTTGCACATGATGTTAAGAAGAACAAAAGCATACACCCTGTTATTTTAAAATGATGCGTTTACTGTTTTGATGTGCATAAACTGAGAATAGTCACCATATACTGGAGGAAGTGTAGCTATGGATCAAATCTGTAATGGAAGAGACTGGGAGTAACATTACAACTGACCAACTTAAAGAATATGTATGGAAGACACTGAAGAGTGGAAAGGTAGCTTATCTCAAACCGAGTTATATCTATTCAATTATCAAGCACTAATTATTGCTCAAGGACTATAGTTTTATAATACCTCATGATCTTGTTTGTGAGTAGAGAAAATAATTCATACTCACATGGGTTGCATTGTAGAATATAAATATCTATGTATAGCTTTGTGCATCATGTCCCTCTTATGCACCGCATCAGAAATCTAAATATCTATATCTTCTTAGTGTTACTGTTTGGGAGTTCTTGTTGAAGTTGCAATTTATAATGTCTCATGGGTTTAAGCTGCTGAAAAGAGTCACTGAAATTAGCCATTAATGAGTAGTATGATTTCTATTTATTGCAATCATGCCAAAAGGTCTTAGCTATTCATATTTCTAGGTATTAGCTACCATCAAAGTAAACAAAGATAGAATAAGTGTGCTCATCTTAATTTTATAAAATACCTAGTATTGAAAGATTTATGTAGATCGAAGCTGGTTAATTTATACCTGTGCTGAAAAATGTACAAAGAATGCCTGCATCATGCTTGTCATCTTGTGAAAGAAATCATCACGTGAATTTATTGCTATTCCAGTCTCTTCATGTAAATCTCATATACAGAATGTTTATCTCTAGATTTGTTTCACTACCACAAATAACTTACATAATATCTGATTCTGTGGGCTTTGTAACTTCTCACTATCTCTTCTTCGGTGACTTCGTAATTGACCTTGTTGTTATTATGTAAAAAAGTGTTGCAACATTCTTGATCTATAACCGTGTTGGCTATCTATATGCAGGTTGTAGTGGTTAGAGAGAAGTTTCCAGAATTGTATGAATCTGAACAACAATGGTTGAGAGCAGCACACATGCTTAGTGGCATTGACTTGGACTCAGGAATCAGGTTGAAACAAGCTTTTGTCTCTCTTTATATGTCATTGGATTTCTAAGTCCGGGAAATCTGACCATCTTCTTGAAAACGAGGATGTTTGATGACACAAACAAATTATCCAAGTGCGTCCAGATTGCACGACTCTATTTGGAGGTTAGTCCTGTTTTTAACCTTTGTCGTCATTGCATTGTCAGCTAGACTAATGTAGTTCTTCATTTTGTAGTATGATGATGCAGTGAATGCTGAAGCTTTTATCAACAAAGACTCGTTTTGGTCACAAACAGCAACCAGGAAGTTACTTACAATACAAGGTTTGTTGGTTCAGAAATAGTTTAATAATCTATCTGTCTACAACTAAGGATTAAAATTTAGTTCCCTTCTTATATCTCGTGTAGGTCTGCTATGTGAGAATTTTAGATCTAAAGCGTAAATTCTTGGAAGCTGCACTTCGGTACTATGGTATCTCTCAAATTTTGAGCAACGCCAAATTGGGGACGAGTAAGGCTTAGTCCAATCAGGTGTAGATTTGTTTCTCTCTTCTGCAATTTACTCCTTTTTAATGTTCTTTCTTGTATGGTTCTTTGTTGCCTTGCCGGTGTAGTGGCTGTATGTAATAAATTACCCTACTTGATACTCATGTTTAAGTACTGCAGTGGTTATTAGCAAGTCGTGTTTGGAACTGATATTGCTTCCATATTTTATTCTCAAAAATCTTGATGGAACATGTTTCTTAGTGCTGATGTAACATGCACAATATTGGCTGGTGCTGGCCCACAACGCTCTCGTGTTCTTGCTACATTGTACAAGGTATTGGTTCTTAGTTCATCTCAGTGTCCTGTGATTTCACACCTTTTTTATTCAGCTTATTATCATTAATTGCTGCAGTAACTTGTAACCATCATGATCGTCTTGTCTCTTGATCCTGTTTTGCCAATTAGAAACCATCAATGCAGTGCTGCTTTATTGAGTCACGCCATTTATTTAGAGTTTTAGTCTCACTGGGTTAAGTTGACCACCTCCATTGCACGCATGCTCATTCTGAGATTTAACATTGACTATTGTTTATGAGTTTATGGGAAATTTGCACTGCTAAACTATTCTAGTTGAATGCTGAACAAGAGATCTAAGATAGAGATCTAAGGTTGCTTTTCATTGTTGATCTTATTTGAACTTACAAGCAAGAATTATAAATTACTGATGTCTGGTTGCATCCATAGGTTGTTCCTGGCTATGGTCATGGAGTTCTACGTAATACAGACCCAAGATACTCGTGCCAAAGGGAGTTCACATTGAAATATTTACCCGAGGACCCACTTTTCCAATTGGTTAGTTAGAATCCTTCATCTAACTGCATGGTTTCTCTTTGGTTCGACAGTCTCAGTAGAACATATTATTATTCCCTTTCAGGAACGAAGATCTGAAATTCTGAATCATCCTCACCCCTCTAGAGAAATCAGTTTACTCATTCAAGTTCTGGAATTTCTTTATAGTTTTCTGGGTTTACTTCAGTCTTGCATGTATTAGCTTTCTCTTTGTGCCCCTATCTATGCCTGTTTCTTGTGTGCAAGCTCTGCATTCTGTGTGTGTGACTGTGTGTGGCTTGATTATGTGTGCTCTGCATTCTGTGTGTGTGACTGTGTGTGGCTTGATTATGTGTGTGGCTTGACTCTGTGTGTGTGGCTTGATTATGTGTGTGGCTTGATTTTGTGTGTGGGCTTGACTGTGTGTGTGAGATTGTGTGTAGCTTGATGGTGAATATGTGTGTGGCTTGACTCTGTGTGTGTGTGTGTGGCTTGACTGTGTGACTGTGTGAATATTGCATTTTTTTGATGGCGTGGCTTGTATAACTTGTGTTTTATATGTCACGATTGATTGTTGTTTGTTGAATGTGAACAGACCTTACACTATTCTTTTTTCTAAACTTCTTTGTGATCATGTCTTATGTGGATATCATACTCTTTTTTGTATTACTATTGTCAAGAATAACGCTTTTCTAAGTATTTAAGGTACAGCCATGTGGATCTGGACATGTCACATTAGCTCTTTATTGTGTTGCTAAGGACACTGATGGGTTGGGTTTGCATACAACGCAGGTATATTTACCTTTTTTACAATTTGCGATGCTGATGCCCGAAGTTCCAATTTTTGCTACTTCTGGCTACTTATATTTTTAGATGTGCTGTATCCATAACTACCTATTGGCACCTGATATTTGTGCTCAAAATGCAGTATGGACCGACAAAATGGTCTCATTGCAAGGTGGACGTATAGGCAAGCAATGTCAAGAGAAGGTACTCTTTTGATTGTTCTATTTTTATGGTTTGCTTAAATGCATTTCCCCCTTTGTGCAAGACAAACAGGGAATGTTTATTAATTCATAAACACACTGATTACTTGAAGAGCTCATTGGTAAATATGAAGCTGATTTTGAATTCATACATACAGAGAGAAGCTTGGACTATTGAGGAGGAACATGCATTGATTAATGCCCATCGGGTATATGGGAGTAAATGGGCAGAAATAGCAAAAGTTCGTCCTAGAAGGTACTGCCAAACAACTTACATCTTATTGGGATAATGTATAGCCTAGCCTTGGTCCTCTTTGTTACCAGATTCCTAGCCCCTGCCACTTCCTCATTCTTTCCTGGACATCATACTGTGTACCAAACATCTGAACATTGCAGGAACCAGGCACTTCTATTTGTGTAACTTCTATTTGTTCTCAGGTTCTTCTCACCTATAGCTAAAGTCAAAGACGACAAACCAAGTGAATTATTCGAGTTACAAGATAACACAGAATCATCGGTAAGTTTCTATCCTTTCAAATGGCCGGAGTATGATTTTTGATCAGTTTGTCTGACTTGTTTTATAGCGAATCGATGATTCCTTGATAACTTTGATATACACACATGAATTATGCTGTTATGATCATAAACTGATTTCCAAGTATTTTTGACTGATATGATGCTTATTACATTACAGGTCATTTAAATCTTCTTTTCTCTTTCTAATATGACTGTTGGTGTTGCTCATGACGTAAGCTACTTTTCTTGCTTCAAGAATAATGGAGACATCATTTACATTGTAGTCACTCACATTTTAAGTTGCTCATGTCATTTCAGGCTAGCCGGGCTTGGAAGCGATGAGAGGCAACCACTGTTGTCAACTTGAAACGTATAATTTTTTAGGTATGAATGGCTTACCTTAGCCAGAATTTCTATAAGAATGTTGCTCATGTTACATGCCTTGCTTTCTCTAGTAAGTAGAACAAGAACACAGTTAACATTTCTTTTCTGTCTATAGGCCTACAAACTTGTGGGTAGTGATGAAGATAACCACTTAATCAGCCTCTAACCAGCTTCCTGTTTTCAGGAACGAAGATCTGAATCAGCCTCACCCCTCGAGAGAAATTAGTTTAGTCATTCATGTCCTGTAATTTCTTTATAGCTTTCCGATTTACTTCGGTCTTGCATGCTTTCTGTTTGTGCCCTATCTATGTCTGTTTCTTTTTGTTTTTGTGTGCAAGCGCTCCATTCTGTGTGTGGCTTGACTCTCTTGTGTGTGTGGCCTGACTGTGACTTGTGTGTGATTTGACTGTGATGTGTGATTGTGTGTCTCTGTGTTTGACTGTGTGTGTGTGTGACTGTGTGAATATTGTGCATTTGACTGTGATGTGTGACTGTGTGTGTGACTATGTGAATATTGAATTTTGACCGTGACTGTGTGTGTGATCATGTGTGGCTTGACTCTCTGTGATGTGTGTGGTTTGACTCTCTGTGTGTGTGGCTTGTATTCTTTGCTGAATGATTGGTTGTTGTGGCTTAACACTGCCTTTGCCGGTCCCAAGCCCGGATGTGAAAATGTGGAGGGAGTCTGTTGCTGTCTATTTCTTGTGTGCAAGTGCTACATTGTGTGTGTGTGATGTGCCTGTATCTATGTCTGTTTCTTTGTATTTCTTGTGTGTGTGTGCTTGTGTGACTCTGTGTGTATTGCATTTGCTTAATGGTATGGCCTGTATGCTTGCTTTGCTGAATTGTATTGTTGTGGTTTAACACTGCCTTTACCGGTCCCAAGCCCGGATGTGAAAATGTGGAGGGAGCCACAGTTATGATGTCGTTAGAATTTGTATTGTTTGCCTTAGAAGTGTGGATAGAAATTACTTTGTCCTAATTGAATAGTGAATCTTCACATAATGTTATAGCATCTGATTCATGCTCTGAAATGCACCCTTCCTTGCTATGAAAAATCTAGCAAGTGTAATCTCCTAAATTAATCTCGCTGGTTTCTTAAATCTTGTCAGCACCGATGTTCTTTTCTGCTAATACACTTTTACTAAAGATTAGTCATCTACTCCCTCCGTCCCACACTAGTGCCAAAAAACGTCTTACATTATAGGACGGAGGGAGTATTTTTTATTTGGCTTTAGGTTGAATTTTGTGGTTGTTTGATCATGCATGAATCTCAGCGTTGCAGGTATCCCTCATTTGTCTGTCACTCGCGGGTTTATTTGTGTGTCATTTCTAGAGGGGGTGAGCTTCTGAGTGAGAGAGAGAGAGAGAGAGAGAGAGAGAGGGGGGGAGGAGCTGACTTCGGCACACGACCAGTAAGGCACTATGTAGGCTTGTGCCTGGCGGACTTCTGCGGATGACCAGTAAGGCATTGTGTAGCCTCGTGCGTCCCCTTTTTCCCCCTCTTTGATTCAATTCATTTTCGAGGAAGAGCAGGCACCTCATTCCTGTCTGAGTGCCAAAAACCGATTCTCCTCACTGTTCGAGTGTAGTTGTGGGGGGGCTGACTTGACTGCACACGACCAAGAAGGCACTATGTAGGCTTGTGCTGGCGGACTTCTGCGGATGACCAGTAAGGCATTGTGTAGCCTCGTGCGTCCCCTTTCCCCCTCTTTGATTCAATTCATTTTCGAGGAAGAGCAGGCACCTCATTCCCGTCTGAGTGCCAAAAACGGATTCTCCTCACTGTTCGAGTGTAGTTGTGCGGGGTGATGGGGGAGAAATTGGTATCCTGTGCCTGATATTTGTCCAGCCCCCCCAACTCCAGAATAGAATATGAATTCTTTGTTTTGAATTTCACATGAGATAACTTTGGTTAATGATGTAAAAATGAGTTATTGCTCATCGGTTCAGCTGAGGGGGGCTGTGTTAGCATGTGTTTTATTGGGTCGAAAGTGGTGGTGTTTTTTCTGCCATTTCTATTAGTCCAGTGTGTATTTTGGGCCGTGTACATGCTTTTCATTAGCATGAGGGATAGTGGACCTTGTATGCAGATTTTTGGGACTCGGTTCATTGAATATACTAGAAAAATGGACCGTGCGTTGCAAGTGGAAAAAGCATATAATCACCAATGGCCATGACCATATTTTGTTGCATCAGGGCAATACAGTATCACTCTCAATTTTGTGAAATCATGAACAAATTTTGAAATTATGAACATTTTTTAAACTCTTGAACAGTTTGAAAACGTGAATATTTTTCAAATTCATGAACACTTTCATAATTTTTGTGAATATTTTCTAAAATAATTTTTAAATTCATGAACATTTTATACTATTCCTATCATTTTTATAATTTTTTAAAACAATTATCTTGAATTGGCGAACATTTCTACAATTGACGAACATGTTTTTGGAAATAGGTGGAACAATTTTTGAAATTCAAGAACATTTTTTATTTAACGTACATTCTTTGAAATGCATGATCATTTTGAATGAGCAAACATTTTATGAATGAATATACTATTATGTAAGTCACGAACAGTTTTATTTCCTGAACATTTTGGAATTTTTAGGATATTTTTTATACATGAACATTTTTAGATTGGTGAAATTTTATTCAATTTTAATTACATTTTAATACACGAACTTCTAAAAATCAGGAACATTGTTTTATTTCCTGAACATTTATTTTCAAAATTTCGAACTTTTTTAAATGAGGAAACAGTTTTTACAAAATTGTGAACATTTTTTAATCCACAAACATTTTATAATTTATTTAAAAATTTATTTCCAAATTAATTTTTTTAATTTTCAGAACTTTTGTGAAAAAAATTAAATTAGAAAAAAGAAAAACATTAAAGAAAAAGAAAAATAATATATGACGAAATATAAAAAACAGGCCTCCCAGACATGGGCCTGCTCAAACGGGCGCGTAGCGTCTTATCCGGTGAGCATAGCGCAATATAGGAGGTCCGTAATGCGTGGGCCGGCCCAGGCAGGGTATTCCCTTGTGTAAAACGTTTTTTTATTACTTATAAATGGCATTGGTGGGTAATATTTTACAAATTTGGGGGCAATTCCTGTGATGTACAGCATAATCTCTTTATTATTAGGTATAGACATAGATAGACTAGCTATGTTGAGCAGTAGGATATTTATATTTTTTCACTATCAGCTAGGTAATTAATGTTTTCCATGTAGATATCCCAGGTGTTTCATGTACGTTGCCATTAAAAAATTAGGTGGAAGTTAATAGGATTCAAAGTGTATTATTCAGTCTAATGGTTGATCAGTCATCAATTTTTTTATCTTCAATTTGGCTGGCATATAAACATAATTTGGTATAATTTTGTTCACTGAATATCCAGTCTTCCATCTTTTTAGTTCATAGCATAATTTTTTATTGTGGAAATGAATGCTTCTTTTTGTGATATTTAAATTTTTTATTGTGGAAATGAATTCCGACAACATACACACGTTGCGTCACGTCCAGAAAGTATTTTAGGGGTTCTCATCACGAAAACCGTAGAAAATGCATACAATGTTGAGAAACTACAAAACTTGGCATCGATGCTTCTCATGATGGTACAAGCCTATGGAAAAAATTTGGGTCCATTTGAACATGTAAAAAAAACCGCCCTTCAACGCATCCTTCGCTCCTACCCAAATGGCGTCCGCTAAACAAGGTCAATTTTAGGTCATCTTCAGAATGACACCAATTTTTTCATGCCTGTAGGGATGCCCACCCCAGTACTCTGTGCCACATTTTAACGAATACGACAACATGCACACGTTGCCTCACACCCCTAAAGTATTTTAGGCGTTTTTTATCGCGAAAACCGTAGAAAATCCATTCAATGTCCAAAGCAACCTAGCATGGATGCTTCTCATGATGGTACAAGCCTATGGAAAAAAAATTGGGTCCATTTGGAAGTTGTCGGAAAAAAAAAGTCCTTCGACGGACCTTTCGCTCCTATCCGTACGGCCTCCGCTGAACAAGGTCAATTTTAGGACATGTGCAGAATGACACCAAATTTGGCAGTCAATGGAGACGCCCACCCCAGTACTATATACAAAATTTCAGCGAATACACACAGAGTGTCACGTCCAGAAAGTATTTTATCTACAGAATGCAATATCGGCCTATACCAAGTGATTGTTGAGAATCAACCTTCATGCGAGCTCAACAATATCGGCCTATATTTTTTTCGCGAGCAAAATTTAATTCCTCCACTACATCTATTTCCAAATATTCTCCTCCACAATACACAAGCTCCGTACTGGTCGTGAAGACACCATGATTCTTAAAGTTGGACTAGAAAATGCAAACCAAAGATCCCAAAGTCATGCTGTTACAAGGGAGTGGGGCACCAAATCGCTGAGTCATACATAGAGATAATTATGAGGAAGTCACTAACTAACTAACACAATAAAGTATATATTTTAAAGACCAGGACACGGTACTAGACATAGACAACAATGCACACGACAACATCAGCCTCATCGTCGACGTACTTGTTGTCCGACCGTGCGCACAATGTTGTAGCTACCAGAGTTCTGCTTCGAGATCCTACACAAAAGTATATTATTAATGCCATGCAATATATTTGAACACATGCAAACGTTAAATTAGGACATATGAGGTACCTCTAACAATTTGTTGCATGTACGTCGATTGTTACCGTCTGCCACATCTACCGTGTGATCTTCTCTTCTTCATCTTTGCATTTAGCCTTTTCTTCGGAGCACCTTGGCCTGACACATGCACGGGATTCAGAACCTTATCCAAACCTTCACCATCAAGGTTAGCCGATTGTGGCATCAACGGGCCAAACCTAATGACGTTACTATGAGCATTAGTTGATCCCTTGCTGTCAGCTTATTCAATAGTTGATCCCTTGCAAACATCTTGTCCTTCCAAAACCCTCTTTAGATGTTGAAACGCCTTATCAGAGTGGCATGCCTTGAAACATGCCGCGTAACTAAAATTCCTTAACTTACGGTATCTTTGCAGGATTGCAGAGTATTCATACATCTCGCTCTTTCTGGTCGGTGCGAATGCAGATTTTGCACTCATTGTCCACCTAGTGGGAACACAACACCTGGGCAGTATTTCTTCTTGTAAAATTCCTAATATGTAAAATATGTGGGAACATGGTGTGCCTACGCATTCCAATTTGCGGCAAGAACACCTGATTTTGTGAAGTAGACCTACCTTCTCCTCAGTGTGCACTTTGATCTTTTTATCCATTCTTTCCTTACACACAACGTATGTGGTAACTTCTGCTGAATCAAGTACCTCTCTGATCACACATTTGCTTACAACATTTATGCTCCATAAAACCAACTTAAACACAACAGGAGTGAAAACTTTTGCGGCTTGTTTCTCCAGACTTGAAGCATTTTCCTCTGTGAATGGAACGGACTGCAAGGCCTTGATGTTTTGAAGAGCCTTGTTCAAGCGTCGCGATGCAAGGCAACACTCATAGTGCTCTAGCATTTGAGACAACATCATCTTAGCTTCAAGATGTGTATGTAGCACCGTGTTTAAGCTTCACTCAGTTGATTACTGCTCAATCCTAGGAAACAACGCACCTTAAGATATGGAGCACACTACAACTTTCTCATCTTATACATATGATGCAGCCAGGACCCCTGACTTGTTACTTTATTCCGTTGTAAGAATTGTAACCATTTTCTCTCATGCTCTTCAATGGAACATATATCATATATGAAAGATCTGAATTCCTCCTTTACCATGTCATCACGCAGATGACGTGCAATCTTCTGCTGAATGTGCCATATACACAGCCTATGGTTTGAGTCAGGCCACACCACCCTGATTGCTCTCTGCATTGCAAGGTCCCCATCCGTGATCACAGATATCGGATGCTTCTGCTCCATGGCATCAACAAAGGTCTGTAACATCCACTCGTATGCATGGCTTGTTTCAAGAGAAATGATACCACATCCAAAAATAACAATGCTGCGGTGGTGATTCAACCCGACAAACACTACTAGGCAAAAGCCTAGCAGTAGCGCGATTAAAATGCCTAGCGGTAGCGCGGGAACCTGTGCTACCAGTAAGGCGCTACAGCTAACCTGTAGCAATAGCGCTTTTTGTACCACGCTACTGCTAAGTGGCTTAGCAGCAACGTTTTCTTGTCCAGCGCTATTGCTAATTAGCTGTAGCGCTTGTTTACGTCGCTGCTGCTTCTTGCTAAAGAGAGCTACTACTATATTTTCACATATATTTTTTGCTACGTATTCGCGATGTCTTTGTACATGTTTTATACAGTATGCTAATCATATCATAAACATGCAATATGCTCATCATATCATACACATACTAGTCTCATCATATCATCCAATAGAAACCATGTCGTCACATCATAATCACGATATAGCGATACAAGTTAACTGACATGTCTCATCATACATAATGTAGTACTTCTTGAGGCGCTGGTTCGGATCCCTCTCTCGCACTAGCGTGAACCTAAACTAACTATTTTCCTCTTCGGCTCTGCTATCGAACCCTCTCTGGCTGTCGCTTGGAAACCGGTACACCTGGGCCTGACACTCAGGCCACTCGTTGTATACTCATGGAACCTTCCCTACATACACGACATAGCACTTCGTCGCCATCGATGATGTGACGCCAGGATAATTAAGCTACAGTAATCTCCCGTTAATAGTGCCATGTCATCATGTTACTGTTGCTAATATCTGCTTGATCCAAATCGCATTTCAAATTCAAAACCAAGTTTAAAGTCAAATATCAAATTTTGTCAAACATGCAAACTAAAATACTCAAGTTGTTATAAATAATCATTTGGTAATCTTGGTGGAGAAACAAAAAAATTATAGAATGGTTAGATGCTCTAAAATAAATAAAAGCAGAAAAGAAATAAAAAAATAAAAAAAGAAGAGGAACCACCCCCTCTCTATCTGGGCCTTAGCCGCTTGGCAGGCCCAGTCGGCCAGCCGGCAGGCCCACCTACCTCACCCGACCGGCCCAACCCCTCCCCGGTCGCTCTCCCCTCCCTCATGTTCCCCCGGTGCGCGCTGCTGCAGGAGCTCGTCGCCGCCCGACCACCCCGCCAACAACGCCGCGGGTGGATAAGAGCAACCCCCTCTGGCTCCTTGAGTCCTCCCCCACCTACCTCCACCCACTCCCCTCTCCATTGGCCGTTCACTCCCTTGCTCTTTCTTCCCCTCTGCCTGAGCTGCTTCGAGCAGGCTCGCCGCCGTCGCCGCGTTGATTCCGCGGCCACCGCCTCCCGTTCGCCTCGCCGACGTGCTCGAATGCCTCCCTGACGTCGACTCTGTCGACTACGCCGAACGGAACGAGCCGGGAAGCCTCTACGCCGCCGCTATCTTCTTCTCCTTCCTCGGATCGCCACCGTCTGTCGCCGTTGATTTCGGACGCTCCGCGCCTCCCCGAGCACACTGCCACCTCCCTACGGCTCCCGGCAAGCCAGCGCGTCTTTCCCCTCCCTCCCCCATACGTTTCTACCATCGTAGCCGTCGTTGCCATCGCTGCTCGAAGCGAGCACTGCCGTGCAGCTCGTCGTCGTCGTTATAGTCGTTGCCATGCTCGCCCAAGCATGGGAAAGTGCTTAGTGCAGCTCGCCGAGGTCGCCCGTGCCAGTTGCCCACCTCGTCGTCCCCCCGTAGCGCCGTTCCCGATCGTGGCCGAACTCCGGCGAAATTCCCGAGCTCGCCGCCGTCGCCGTAGGGCCTCCGTGGCCGCGAGACCACCTCAATTTGACGTGCGAGCGTGCGCCCGATCGAACGCAAGCAGCCACGTGGCAAATTTCCGACGCGCTTCGGCGATGCGCCGCCGTGAATTTGGTCGCCGAAGCTCTTTCCGGTGCCGACACCGACATGACTTAGTGGGCCCCACCCCTGAGTCGTTGACCAGTGGGCCCTGGTGGCCCAGTTGACTGGGTTGACCCAGTCAACTGCTGACTGGGCTACCTAGTGAGACTGACGTGTGGGCCCCACTTGTTTAAAATGTTTTAAAAATAAATATATCTGCTAATTAGAGTATGTTAATTAATTAGTAATTAGTTAGTCACTGACAACAGGGGCCCACCCCTCTAATTAGCATGTTAGTTTAGTTTAAATTACTGTTAGACTAATAGAGGCTGACATGTGGGTCCCACTGGACCCACAGGCCAGGTTTGAGCCTCGTCAGCGAGTCTGTTGGCTGCTGACATCATCCCCACGCAATGCTGATGTCATAATGAATTTATGTTATTTTAAATAATTCTAAAAAATGTTTAAATCTTTAGAAAATCATATAAAATAATCCGTAGCTCGGATGAAAATACTTTGTACATGAAAGTTGCTTAGAACGATGAGGCGAATCCGAATACGCCCTCCGTTCATCTGCCACACGTCCCTAGCATAGCGAACCTGCAACCATCCCCTCTCTTTCATCTGTCCAAAAAAATGCCTAACCCCGGGAAAACAATGCCGGATGTTTTCCCCCTTCGCCAGTATCGGGTAGCACTGCGTTAGAACACCCCTAGCGCTGCTTATTGCCTGTCATGCATCTGTTTGCTCTATGTTTACTGTTTCTTCCCCCCTCTTCTCTCCGGTAGACCCCGAGACCGCTACTGATGCCGCAGTGATCGACTGCGTCGACGACGACCCCTTCTTCCCTTCCAGGCAAGCCCCCCTTTCATCATTGATACGACTCCAACGTATCTATAATTTTTGATTGTTCCATGCTGTTTTATTATCAATCTTGGATGTTTTATAATCATTTTATAGTCATTTTATATCATTTTTTGGTACTAACCTACTGATATAGTGCCAAGTGCCAGTTGGTGTTTTCCCCATGTTTTTTTACATCGCAGGAAATCAATATCAGACGGGGTCCAAATGGAACGAAACTTCACGATGCTTTTTTATGGACCAAAAGGAAGAAGTTGGGCCCTGGTTGCACCTTGGGGGAGTCCTGAGGAGGGAACAACCCATCAGGGCGCGCCATGAGGCCCAGGCGCGCCCTGGTGGGTTGTGCCCACCTCGGGTGCCCCCGGACCGCCTCTTTTCTCTATAAATACCCCAAAACTCCACAAACCCTAGGGGAGTTGACGAAATATCCATCCAGCCGCCGCAGAGTCCAGAACCACCAAATCCAATCTAGACACTATCTTGGATGGGGTTCACCACCTCCATTGATCCCTCTCCGATGATGCGTGAGTAGTTCTTTGTAGACCTTCGCGTCCGTAGTTAGTAGCTAGATGGCTTTGTCTCTCTTGCTGAATTCTCAATACAATGGTCTCTTGGAGATCCATATGATGTAACTCTTTTGCGGTGTGTTTGTTGGGATGTGATGAACTTCGAGTTTATGATCAGTTATATCTTTTTATATCCATGAAAGTTATTTGAGTTTCTTTGATCTCTTATATGCATGATCTGTTATAGCCTTGTATTTCTTCTCCGATATTTGGGTTTTGTTTGGCCAACTTGATCTATTTATCTTGCAATGGGAAGAGGTGCCCGGTAGTGGCCCGATCTTCTGATTGCTTGATGCGATGTGTAAAGGGAACCGACACGTATGTATCGTTGCTACCAAGGATAAAAAGACGAGATCTATATCTACGCAATAGATAAATGGATCTTGTCTACATCATGTCATCGTTCTTATTGCATTACCCCGTTTTCCATGAACTTAATACACTAGATGAATGCTGGATAGCGGGCGATGTGTGGAGTAATACACTAAAAAAAAGACACATCTGTGACATTTTGGGTCGAACAAATTTTTTTCTGTCATACATACGACACTTCTATGACGATAATTTTGACAAAACCCGGTATCATCATAAATGTGGTGGGCTCCTACTTCTATGACAAAAAATCATGACAGAAAATGGGCTTTTCGTCCTGGTCGGGCCGGAGACGCAGCTGCATGACATTCTTTGGGCCATCCATGACGGAAAAAACCATGGTAGAAGCGAGGGGGAGGAAAATTTTGGGGATTTGCCGGTTACGGTGGGAGGTCGGGGCGGAGCGTCGCGCGTTTTCTCGACGACGTCTGTGGCGTGTGTGCGGCGTTAGCTCTCAAGCGAAGCGAGAGGCGTTGGGCTCTAATCGAACCCGGCGATTGCCTGCGAGCTCGTGTTCTCGAACCCGAGCGATCGATCGATGGCTGTTAGCGAACCCGATGGGCGATTCGCCGCTCTGCTGCTAATCGAAGCCGATCGATGCTGCCTCTGGGATGAGCAGTGGCGTTACGGGGGGTTTGGATGAACAATGAGCAGTGGCGTTGCCTCTGGATGAACAGGAACCCATGGTGTGGAGGGCTGGATGAGCGATGAGCGGTGGAGGGTGGTTGAACAGGACCCGTGGTGTGGAGGGCTGGATGAGCATGAGCGGTGGAGGGATGCCCGTGGAGGGGTGGTTGAGCGATGGCCGATGGAATAGCGCGCGGTGGAGGCTGGATGAACAGGAGCCCGTGGAGGCTGGAGGAGGTCAACGCTAGCCCGTGGAGGCTGGAGGAGGTCGACGGTGGAGATGAACCGTATCCCGTGGAGTCCCGTTTTGCGGTACGCCACACCCCTCCCCCCCCGTTTCAATCGTAGCGCTCCAACACAAGTCCGTTTCATCCGTTTTGCGGTACGCCACACCCCTCCCGATCAACAGGACCCCCGTTTCGACCGTAGGAGGTCCGTTTCCTCCGTTTTGCGGTACACCACACCCCTCCCGATCAACAGGACCCCGTTTCGACCGTAGGAGGTCCGTTTCCTCCGTTTTGCGGTACGCCAGGCCCCTCCCGATCAACAGGACCCTGTTTCGAACGTGGCCGGTCGAACACAAGGCCGTTTCCTCCGTTGTGCGGTACGTCGAGCCTCGTTTCCATCGCTGTTCCGTCCAAGCCCTCCCGATGAACATGACCACGCATTCCATTCCGACCCAGCGGTTGGCTCCCCATGAACACGCAGCGATCTTTGTTTCTCCGTTCCGACCCAGCCATGTGCGTATGCGCGATAGGCGTTAGAGACCCTGCCCGTATGTATGTGCGTGGCGTATTTTCTTTCTTGCACCCTCGCGTATGCGTGCGTGTACATGCTACGTGCGCGCCTCTACTACGACACGTGCGCGCCTCTACATCCACCAGTATATATGTATGTACACGTTCACGACCAGAATGACAATGCTACGTACGCTTCGACAAGGCGGGTCCCGACTGTCAGGCACTTCCTTGCGTGCGAAGATGTAGCTGGTGGGTCCCAGCAGTCAGGAGGGCGAATTATTTTGGTTTTTTTTGCCCGGACGCACTTCCTTGCGTGCGAAGATGTAGCTGGTGGGTCCCGGCGGTCGGGAAACGTTTTTTGCGAAATCTGATTGCCCATTCGGTGGGTCTCGGTGTCGGTGGAGGAATCATTATTTTCTGCGTAATAAGGAGGCACTTCCTTGCTGCGGCCGTGGACCCGGTATCGACCTCTCCACGTCGATCCACGTCCGATGGAAGTCGTTCCTTGACCAAGTTGACCACGCTGCGCCGAGAGCACCAGGCGGTGGGCGGCAGCGAGGCCTAGGAAGGGGACGACGGGGAGCGGGAAGACGCGGCGGTGGAAGCCAGCGAAGAGGAATACGAGGTTCTTGGTTGGCTGCGGTGTGAGGCTGCCGCCGCCGCAGGGCTGGCGATGAGTGGGAATAGTAGAGGCGGTGAGGCCTCCGGCAACCTGACCGACCACGGAGGCAGGAGCATGCGGCATGACCGGCGCTGTTTTGGGCGGTGGAGCAAGAAGACCAGAGGTTGAAGAAGCACTACAGCCGTTGGATGGACATCGTCACGGTCACTTGGAGCTAGAATCGTTCATATTGACTAAAGTTGACAAAGGCCCCGTCGATCAACTTAGTAGGCCTAAGTCAGCCTCCCACCATGGTGGGTCCCAGCTAACAAGGGAGTATTCATTTTTGTGCGTAATAAGGAGGCACTTCCGGTGGGTCCGAGTGACAGTATGGGGAACATTTTTTTCGCGAAATCGCTGGCCCATCCGATGGGTCCCAGCGGTCGGGAAGCGTTTTTTCGCGAAATAAGGTGGCTGTCGGTGGGTCCCTCTTTGTCGGTGGAGGAATAATTATTTTGCGGCGTAATAAGGAGGCACTTCCTTGCGGCCGCTGGACCCAGCTATCAGCCTCTCCACGTCTGATACTCTTCCGATGGAAGTCAATGGTTGACCACGTTGACCACGCTGCGCCGAGAACACCGTGGCGGTGGTGCGGACGACGGCGAGGCCTAGGAAGGGACGATCAGAGCCGGGAAGACGCAGCAGAGGTAGCCAGCGGAGAGAGTCTGAGGTTCATTGGTTTGGCTGCGGCGTGAGGCTGCCGCCCCATGAGAATAACAGGGGTGTGGGTGAGTAGAGGATACCTGGGCCAGCAGTGGGAGTAGTAGGGGCGGTGAGGCCTCCGCGGCATCATCACAGCCGCCACGAGAGGCAGGAGCACGCGACACGACCGGCGCTGCTTTGGGCGGCTGGAGCAAGAAGACCAGAGGTTGAAGAAGCACTATGGCCGTTGGATGGACATTGAGGGAGTCCTGGACTAGGGGGTGTCCGGATAGCCGAACTATCATCACGGCCGGACTCCAAGACTATGAAGATGCAAGAATGAAGACTTCGTCCCATGTCCGGATGGGACTTTCCTTGGCGTGGAAGGCAAGCTTGGCGATACGGATATGTAGATCTCCTACCATTGTAACCGACTGTGTAACCCTAACCTATCCGGTGTCTATATAAACCGGAGGGTTTTAGTCCGTAGGACGAACAACAATCATACCATAGGCTAGCTTCTAGGGTTTAGCCTCCTTGATCTCGTGGTAGATCTACTCTTGTACTACCCATATCATCAATATTAATCAAGCAGAGTAGGGTATTACCTCCATCGAGAGGGCCCGAACCTGGGTAAAAACATCGTGTCCCTTGTCTCCTGTTACCATCCGCCTAGACGCACAGATTCGGGACCCCTACCCAAGATCCGCCGGTTTGACACCGGCAGGACATCGACGGTCCTTTGGAGCTAGAATCGTTCATATTGACTAAGTTGACAAAGCCTCCGTCCCCGTCAACTTAGTTGGCCCATAAGTCATCCTCCCACTATGGTGGGTCCCATCTAGTAGGGTGGGTATTCATTTTTTGTGCGTAATAAGGAGGCACTTCCTTGCGTGCGAAGATATAGCTGGTGGGTCCGACATGTCGTGAGGAACGTTTTTTCGCAAAATCTGAGAGGCCCTTCGGTGGGTCCCAGCTGTTAGGTGGAGGAATCATTATTTTGCGTCAGTCCACAACCGATGGATGTCGATTCGTTGACCACGTTGACCAGGCCGTGCCGAGAGCACCATGGCGGCGGACGACGGCAAGGCCTAGGAAGGGAATGACACGGGCCGGGAAGACTCGGCAATGGTTGCCACGCGATTGGAGTCTCGAGGGTTCTTGGTCCGGCTGCCGTCGCCGAAAAATAACAGGAGGTGTGGGTGAGTAGAGGAATGGCCTGGCCAACAATGAAGTAGGGTGGGGCGGTGCGGCCTGTGCGGCAGCACAGCCGGCCACGAGAGGCGGGAGCAGGCAGTCCCACCGGAGCTGGTTTGGGCGGCTGGAGCAAGAAGATCAGATATTGAAGAAGCAAAGAATCGAGAGCACACGAGAAGAAGAGAGAAACGACGAGAATGACGAGAATCGAAGGCTCACAGAATCAGATAGGCTATGAAACCACTCCGGTTAGAATGAGATAAGAAACGAATAAGACCGAAAGGATTTAAGCAGCACTTCGGCTGAAACATGGAAGGAATAGAACACTAGCTTGAGAGGATGGAATGATACTTGATGAAGACATGACACAAAACCGCCGGAAAGAAATGAAAGAGTGGAACGAGAAGAACGGGGAAGAAGATGGCAACTTCTGCCAAGAATGAAATAAAGAGCATCCTTAGAAGAAAATATTGAACCGAATTGTTGAGAAAATCAACAACGAAAAGAATAAGCTTGTTGTGGACTTATGGATTACATCTCAAAATTATGAGGTGATAGCCAACCACAAGCGGAAAAGATAGAATAGCTGAGAAGAACGAAGAAATGCAAAACTCCACTTCAAAAGAATACGGAGAGTTAATTGCACTTCGAAAAAAAAAGGAAAGATACTTGAGCTCCTTCGAGAAGAATCTTGATGAACACTTGAGGAATGAATTAAATCATGAAGAACCACCATGAAGAACTCCGGTAACAAAAGGATGATGAGATAGAATAAAGGATGAAATAATAAGATGAGCCTTGCGATGTTTTAGATGGAGGTTCCGACGAAATGGCCGAGAAAATTTGAACTCTGGAAAAGAAAAGATGAAAGCACTTGGAACTAGAATTTATTCCTCAAGAACAAACTCTAAAAGAAGGGATTACTCGCTTGGATGAAATAAGAATAAGATTTATTGTATGCTTATCCTTCATCAAATTAAATTGATGACTAGCAATGGATTTAGCATACTACTTATTCTTCTTGAAAAGGATTGAGAAGTGACATATCGCAAACTTGAGAAGGTCTTCATGAACCACCGGTAGGATTCGAAAGAACGAATGAATTAAAGTGATAACCAAGGAAAAAGAATCTTGAACGAACCACCGTAAGAAATGACAATGAACGAAGAAAAGAGAAAGAATCGCCGGGAAGAATTAGGAAAGCACGAAGATACTTGATGGAATTAAAATGCAAGAGAACGAAGAGATCGCGAACTGATTGAAGAATACTTGAACGAAGCACCGGAATAATTGGATAACGGTAACTGAAATGTGAGGACGAAGAATTCTTCTGGAATGATGGCCTCCGGTGAAAGAAACGGGAAAACAACTCCTGACATACTCCGGATGGTAAGAAAAGGAATATCTGACAAATGGAATAAATCGAGAGGATAACATGAAGCTAGAACCACGAATCTTCGAGAGAACAGACAAGATTTAGAGGAAAAAATCTTCTTCGATCTTCAAATGACGACGAGAAACACCACCAAAATAACTGAGGTACTCCGGTAGAATGAAAATCAAAGAGGTTGAGTCAACAATGAAATGGTTTGAAGTCGATCTTGAAAAGGCATCTGACTGATGAAATTCATTCTTACGTCAAACTCCGAAAAGAATTGAGAATAACTCCGGGGAAATTAGAAGAGTCAGGTAAGATCCTGGGAAAAGACCTGTGGGTTAGGGCCCACTGAAGAGAAAAACACCGTTGGAAAAGATTGTCGAATGAGAAATGATGCACCGGATCAATTGAAATATTTGAATGAGGTGACAACCTCAAATTAATTTGGAACACCGACAAGTCTCCTGAGATGACTTGAGCACTCCGGAAGGATAAACTGGCGAGAGGCGAACGAGCAAGGGGAAAACACTTGATCCGAGGAAAAGAATATAATCACTACCAAAATTAGAATTGAATCCACCGGAGAAGAAAGGGATGAAGAATGACGAACGAGACGAGAATTCACCAGTTGAAATAAGCGAGGAAGATCAAGAGGCTCGCATACGAATGAAATTGCTGGTGAAAGAGACTCAAACTCCAGGAAGAAGAGGGTGGGAGGCGGAAAACAAGGGTAACTTGGAAGGGGAAAAGCAGCGAATATCTTGAAGAGAAAACACGGTTGAGAACAATGAGGATAGAAAGTAAAGAATTACATACGAGTAGGATCGATACTCGATTACGGACTCGCTCGAGAAGGAAAAAGGGTGGGCGGGTGGGAAAATAAGACAAGCGAGGATTGAATTTGCAAAGATGAAGGGGTTCGAGTCAACTTGGCGAGAAATGCACCGGATAAAAGAGCTGAGGAACAACTACGGAAAACCAACTGCGTGAACCTAAAGAAAAATTTGAAGGGAAGAGAAGTAATTCAAAACACCTCGTCAAGATTCCTCACCGAGGCGACGAAGGGCTGAGGAGTAAAAGAATTCCTACTCTCGATATAACTAGACCAAAACCAGTTCTCTTCTAGACTCAACAACGGCCAAACTACACGATCAATCAAGGGGGCTCCTAAGGTCGGTCGAGGCTCTGATACCAACTTGTCACGCCCAAGATGCGACTCTATCCTAAAGGAACTCGAAGGTCCCACCAAGGATAGAAGCGCATCTTGAAGACGCTTTTGCAAGGTGGATATCATTACATCAACATTACATAATAGTGGGGATACATCCAAGACATACAATTTCACATGAATACATCAATACAACATACAAGATCAACATCCGACTACGGTTGAAACATAAACAAAAACTCAAACAATATCCACCCTGCTAGCCCAGGCTGCCGACCTGGAACCTATCCCCTGATCGAAGAAGAAGCAGAAGAAGAACTCCAAAACAAGCACACATCGCTCTCGCGTGATGATCATCGCATAACCTGTACCTGCAACTGTTGGTGTAGTAATCTGTGAGCCACGAGGACTCAGCAATCCCATTACCATGGGTATCAAGACTAGCAAAGCTTAATGGGTAAAGAAGGGGTAAGGTGGTGAGGTTGCAGCAGCGACTAAGCATATATGGTGGCTAACCAACGCAAATAAGAGCGAGAAGAGAGCAAGGGGAACGGTCGTGAAGCTAGCAATGATCAAGAAGTGATCCTGAACTCCTACTTATGTCAGACATAACCCAGAAACCGTGTTCTCCTCTCGATCCACCCCGAAAGGAGACCATCATGGTTACGCACACAGTTGGTGTATTTTAGAAGAATTTACTTCAAGTTTACTACAACCGGATATTAACAAATTCCCATCTGCCTATAACCGCAGGCACGGCTTTCGAAAGATTATACCCTGCAGGGGTGTCCCAACTTAGCCCATGATAAGCTCTCGCGATCAACGAAGGATATTCCTTCTCCCGGGAAGACCGATCAGTCTCGGAATCCGGCTACAAGACATTCGACGATAATAAAACAAGACCAGCAAGACCGCCCGATCGCCGACAATCCCGATAGGAGCTGCACATATCTCGTTCTCGTGGCAACACCGGATGAGACAGGCTCTGAGTAAAACCAGGCCTCGAGTTTCCCGTGGTGGTTTCAGCAGCGGCTCGGTTCGGGCTAACACTTAGACAAGCATTGGCACAGGGGGGGCTAAATAAAGATGACCCTTGGGTTAATTACTCCCAAGGAAAATAGGTGGTGGTGAGGCAAATGGTAAAACCAAGGTTGGGCCTTCTTTGGAGGAGTCTTATTCAAAGCGAACTGTCAAGGGGTCCCATAAATCACCCAACCGCGTTAGGGACGCAAAATCCGGGAACATAATACCGATATGACGGAAACTAGGGCGGCAAGAGTGGAACAAAACACCAGGCATAAGGCCGAGCCTTCCACCCTTTACCAAGTATATAGATGCATTAATTAGGTAAGAGATATTGTGATATCCCAACATAACATAATCCACCATGGAGCAATCTTCATCTTCACCTGCAACTAGCAACGCTATAAGAGGGGCTGAGCAAAGCGGTAACATAGCCAAACAACGGTTTGCTAGGAAGGGTGACAAAGGTTAGAGGTTCATGGCAATTTGGGAGGCTTGAGCAGCAAGTGATAGGTAGCGCAGCATAGCGAAAGAACGAAGCAACTAGCATAGCAATGATAGTAATGAGATCCAAGGTGACGGTCATCTTGCCTGAAATAACGCTAGGAAGAAGAACGAGTCCATGAAGAAGACGAACGGATGAAGCCGAACCAAGCGTAGACGAACGAATCCTCACGATTGCAGCGAAACAGGAACTAACAAGAAGAAGCACACAACATAGTAAACACACCACACATGAACAAGGCATGATGCACAAACAAGCATGATGCATGACAAGACTACATGAAGCTACTCATGGCAAGAGATGATGCAAACAAGAGCAGCACATCAAAGCAAGTTTAAATGAGGCCGGGAACAACATATAACAATTCTGGTAAGTCCTCATATGCAAATTTTGAAATTGGTCCAGATCTGAATAAACCTTATGTTCAAGTTGTTAAAAAGCAAGTTAAGATGCACCAAGATGATCTACACGAAATCTAGTCAAGTTACATATAAATTTCATTAAATTCGGAGCTACGGCCTAGAAGATATGAGCAAAACAAGATAAGCATGGCATTGATACAAAATGCATCCAAACATCACGCAAGTACCTCAAAACAAGGATGCAACATGATAATATGAAACTACATGCAATACTAAGCAAGTTTCATATAGAGCATGCTCAAAACGGAGCAACGGTGCAACACACACACTCCAAACAATATATATCACCAATCTGTCCATAACAACAACTAGGCATTTTGCAAGCACCAAAGCAACATGCTACAGCACCATAACATGATAACAAAAGGTATGGACATGATGTAAAGGTAAAGTATTACAAAACATGAACACTGAGCTATCTCCAGAAACAACTAGAACATGCTCAAAAGGACATGGAAAGATTGCAAATAATAACAGTTTCAGACTTTGCAGAAATAACATCAGGTTACAATGTTTAGAGCTATCAAACAACATGTTACAGGAACTTATCATGGCAAACAAAGGCAAGGCATGAACCTACTAAATGCATAGATTAAAAGTCCCTTACTGACCATGAGCAAAAAAGGATCAGAAGATATGATGGCACCCATGTAAACATAGCAAGTTATATTACAGATTTAAACATGGCAGGAACAAAGATAAGTAGGCATGTTGATGATCTTGTACCACTCACCACAGATCAATACATGGCATGACAAGGCAACTCACAGTAATAAGACATGTTTGAGAAGCTAAACATGGCAAGAACAAGTTCATAGAGTGCATGGATCACTAACAAAAATCATGGCAACATTGAACTTAATGTTAACAGGCTGACAACAACATTATTTAGCAATTTGAGAGCAAGATTACAACAAGTTACAGCAGGCTATAATTGCAACAAAGGGCATGGATGGATAGAGAAACACATGTATAACAAAACATCCTTAGTGAACAGCTCCATATTATGCATAGAATGACTTGTAGCAGCAGGTTTACATAGCAACAAAATATAACAGAACAGCCTAGCAAAACAGCAACAGCAAGTACCCTACTTCACGAGCCCGATGCACTCAGTACAAGACCCACAAAAATCCATGGATGGCACCACTGTGAAGATGGCATGACATAGCACAAAACACAAGTAGAGCTCATGCTCATAAGATGCACACATCAAATGCAACAAAAATGACAAATCATCAAGTTATAACAGTTTCAGCAGATTAACATCACATAGCACTCTTGCAACAAAGATTCAGGCATCAATATGAACTCAAATGAACATGATGCAATGGAACTAAATGAAGAGCATCTCGGAACGAACATTTTGACATATTACACGCACTAAACTGAGCAGTATGCAGCAAGTTATGACGCGAAGAACATGGCATGATAATGCAAAATATTCGGGGACGGGCAAAATCGGGGTCAACCTCTTCTGGATCTGGATCTGGGGCTGCGGGCACGGACTTCGAGGATTGCCGGAGCTGCACGCCGGCGAGCTCGGCGGGACAGCAGGACGGCGCGGGAGACGGGGAAGGAGGCCGGAGATGGGGGAGAGGGCGCCGGAGAGGAGGGGGCCGGCGAGGGGGCGCCAGATCCGGCCTTCCCGCGGCCGGATCTGGCTGGGCGGCGCGAGGCGAGGGCGGCGGGCGCTGGGCGGAGCCTGCAGGCGCGGGCGCTGGCGGCAAGGGGCGCCAGACTGGAGCGGGGCCGGGCGCAGGCGAGGGCAGGGGCGGCGCGGGGGCGCGCGGGCGCCATGTGGTCCGGCGAGGCGGCGGGAGCGGAGCTCGGCGGAGGCGGGCGCCTGGCGAAGCTTCGGGCCGGAGGCGCGGAGCGGGCGGCGTCAGGCGGGCAGCGCGGCCGGGCGGGCTCCCGTGGGCCGAGCAGCGGCGGCGGCGAGGAGAGAGAGAGGAGGCGCGGGGACACGTGGCGAGCCATGATTCGTCCGGCGTGGCGGCTGGACGTGTCCGGCGGCGGAGTGGACATGTCCGGCACGCGGAGGTGGAAGAGGCTAGGGTTTGCACCGCAAATTTCGGAGGGGAAGGTGTATTTATAGGTAGAAGGAGGTAGGAGAGTCCAAATGGGGTGTGGTTTTCGCCCACACGATCGTGATCTAACGGCGGAGAGCATGGAGGGGGTTAGGATGGGTTTTGGGCCACTTTGAAAGGGGTGGGAGCTGCAACACAAAAGAGGCCTTTGCGGTTACCCGGTTAACCGTTGGAGTATCAAACGACCTCCAAATCGAAACTTGACAGGCGGTCTACCGGTGCTATACCAAGGCCGCTTGGCAAACCTCGGTCCATTCCGAGACCGTTTAACACCCGCTCACGAAAAGAGGAAAAAGGGGGCGCCGGGAGACATAGGAGTGCCGGATTGGAAAACGGACAACGGGGAAAATGCTCGGATGCATGAGACGAACACGTATGCAAAATGAGATGCACATGATGACATGCAAAATGAAACACACAAGCAAATGGCACGGCAAGGACGGCAAATAACTGGCAAACACCTGGCGCATCGAATCCGGGGCGTTACAGCTACGCCCCTGGCCATCAGGTCAGATTGGGAAGTTTGAACTATACGGCCGATATCCGCGGAGACTTGATCTTCGACGGATTCGAGCCGCAGCCAAGCGTGCCGCACTGTCTCGATGGGCATGATCTAGCTCTGCAGCGAGCAGTGTCACGGAGGCCGCACAAACATCCGCTCCGACCCTTAATCCGGAGCCGGATTCCCCGATCGAGGACGAGTGGTTGGACACCGCCTCGGGGGCTACGATCTCTACGGCGATTGAGCCGAACTCCATCCCCGTCCTTTGCCAAGACCTCGACTCAAGGGTGCCGGACTCCTCCCCGGACTCCGAACCCTCCGCGCCCCTGCCAATCGAATCCGATTGGGCGCCGGTCATGGAGTTCACTGCCGCGGACATCTTTCAGCACTCGCCCTTTGGCGACATCCTGAATTCACTAAAGTCTCTCTCTTTATCCGGAGAGCCCTAGCCGGACTACGGACAGGAAGGTTGGGATACAGACGACGAAGAAATTCAACGCCCACCCACCACCCACTTTATAGCCACTGTCGATGATTTAACCGACATGCTCGACTTCGACTCCGAAGACATCGACGGTATGGACGACGATGCCGGAGACGACCAAGACCCAGCGCCTCTGAGGCCTTTGGAAGGCCACCTCGTCATACGACATATACATGGTGGACATCCCAAAAGATGGGAGCGGCGATGGAACAACGGAGGATGACCCCTCCTAGAAGCAACCAAGCGCCCGGCGTCGGTGGCGCCGCTCTAAATCCCGCCACAGCAAAAATGGTGATTCCGCACGGAGATAATAACACCCGAACAGTGCGAAGACAACCCCTCCAGCGGGACTCAGCGCGGGAGGAGGAGAAGCAAGTCCGCACGACGGTCTGCGGCAGAAAGAGAGGTCGAGGGCGATAATTATCGCCTCCCTCCGAAGATGAGGCAAGCCTCTCGACGACGCGAATTTGTCGTGCTGAGGATCCCGCCGAACAGGGCGTTTCAAGCGCAAGCTTATAGCCACGGCAAGCAGCCTCAAGAAAAACAGCAACAACTTAGAGCTGACCAAGACCTGCTAGGTGACGGATGGATGAAGTCCTTGCAGCGAAGAGTATGAACTCGAGCGCCCTCAAAAGCTACCCCAAACGCAGGCTGTTGCCTCGATCGGAGGAGGAAGCACCCAAGTCACCAGCGACGACATGGCAGACCGGCCACCCGTGGTCGCTGACGAGAAGCCTCTCGACCCTCCGCTCAAGCCACACCCGGCGCCGCTCAAAAAGTACCAAGGCACGGAAAGCGCGCGGACTTGCGAGATATATTGGAGGATAAGGCAAAACATACAAGATCGATCTCACGGATCGCGTGGGCGTAACAACGCGGGATGGTTACCGTCGCGCGGATACAACAAACCGCCGGGCGAACACGATGAACAAAGCTCATATGAGCTACGTCGTGATATAGCCCAATCTGAGGCGCCAAGACACCCACTATGCTTCACGGATGAAGTAATAGATCATCAAATCCCGAGGGCTTTAAACCCGTAAACATCGAATCATACGATGGTACCATAGATCCCGCGATCTGGATCGAGGACTATCTCCTCCATATCCACATGGCCCGCGGTGATGATCTACATGCCATCAAATACCTCCCACTCAAGCTTAAAGGACCAGCTCGGCATTGGCTCAACAGCTTGCCGGCGAGAATAAATTGGTTGTTGGGAGGACACGGAAGCCGCATTCCTTGATAACTTCGGGGCACATATGCGACCACCGACGCCGATGACCTTAGCCATATAATTCAGCAGCGGAAGAATCGGCAGATAATTCTGGACACGGTTCCTAACAAAGAAAAATCAAATCATTGACTATCCGGATGCGGAGGCCCTTGCAGCCTTCAAACATAACATCCGCGACGAATGGCTTGCCCGACACCTAGGACAGGAAAAGCCGAAATCCATGGCAGCCCTCACAACACTCATGACCCGCTTTTGTGCGGGAGAGGACAGCTGGCTAGCTCGAAGCAACAACTTGGCCAAACACCCTGATAGTTCGGATACCAAGGACAACAATGGCAGGTTGCGTCGCAACAAGAACAAGCGCCGCATTAACGGCGATAATGCTGAAGACACGGCCGTCAATGCCGGATTCAGAGGCTCTAAACCCGGTCAGCGGAAGAAGCCATTGAAAAGGAATACCCAGGGCCCGTCCAACTTGGACCGAATACTCGATCGCTTGTGCCAGATACATGGCACCCCCGAAAAACCAGCCAATCACACCAACAGGGATTGTTGGGTGTTCAAGCAAGCAGGCAAGTTAGGTGCCGAACTCAATGACAAGGGGCTACATAGCGATGACGAGGAAGAGCCCCTGCCACCGAACAATAGAGGACAGAAGGGTTTTCCCACACAAGTGCGGACGGTGAACATGATATACGCAACCCACATACCCAAAAGGGAGCGGAAGCGTGCACTAAGGGATGTATATGCGATGGAGCCAGTCGCCCCAAAGTTCAACCCATGGTCTTCCTGCCCGATCACCTTCGATCGAAGGACCACCCACTAGCATTAAATCACGGCGGTTTCGCCGCATTGGTTCTTGACCCAATTATTGACGGATTTCATCTCACCAGAGTCCTGATGGACGGCGGTAGTAGCCTGAACCTGCTTTATCAGGATACAATGTGCAAAATGGGCATAGACCCCTCAAGGATTAAACCTACAAAGACGACCTTTAAAGTCGTCATACCGGGTGTAGAGGCCAATTGTACAGGCTCAGTTACACTCGAAGTGGTCTTCGGATCCCCGGATAACTTCCGAAGCGAAGAGTTAATCTTCGACATAGTCCCGTTCAGCAGCGGCTATCATGCACTGCTCGGACGAACCGCATTTGCAAAGTTCAATGCGGTGCCGCACTACGCATACCTCAAGCTCAAGATGCCAGGCCCTTGAGGAGTAATCACGGTCAATGGAAACACCAAACGCTCTCTCCGAACGGAGGAGCACACGGCGGCCCTCGCAGCGGAGGTACAAAGCAGCCTCTCACAGCAATTCTGGAGTCCGGCCACTAAGCGTCCGGACACTGTCAAGCGCGCCCGGAGTAACCTACAACAAGACGGCCTTGCACGGTTCAAGCACGCGTAGCAATCCGGCCCCAACCCCAGCCCTCGCGAAATTGCGAAGCCAGTACTACGCGTACATAACTACGCTCTAGAGATACCATGGGCATAAAGGGAGGGGCACGACCAGGGCACGCCCGGAACACGGCTCAACCGCACCAGGGGCTCCCGATTGTGTCATTCTTTTTCTTTTTTCCCTTTTCTTCCTTTTTCTTACTTTCAGGGCTCCGTTTTCCAGAAGTCCTGTCCGGCACTAGAATCGCCGAACTCATGATGCAACAGCCAGGGAAGCAGAAAGCTACGTCGAGTGATCAGGTGGTCTCTATTACGAGCATTGTACCTGTTTTACATACCATCCCGCAGCTTACCCCTGGAGGGGGACATGTTAGATAGTCCCATCCCTTGCTTATCACACTATTTGTATCGTTCTACTTTCATTGCAGTACCTTTTTTAATAAACAATACATAGCTTTTGCCTATTATTGCACTCCTTTCTTTATTTATATATATGTTCATTTCATGACATGTCGCACCCGTACACTTTGGTACGGCCAATACACCAGGGGCTTAAGTACCCCAAAATTATGGTGTGATAAGTCCGAACACTTTCACAAGTGCGGCACCCCGAACTTATAGCATTATATGAATCGGCTCGAATCATGTCTTGGGTCAATAGTTGGGTTTGCCCGGCTCCGTGTTTTGGTACCTTACGTTCCGTTATATTGGCTAAGGTAGCACGGAGAACCACTGCGATTGTGCCCAGTTGAGCTGGGTCGAGCACCTCGATGAGAAAGCTAAAACTAACTGTCATGATAGGGCGAGAGCGATGTCGCTGTTCAAGAGGTTTTTGGGTCCCTAAAGACTTATGCCGCTTAGAGCGAGGAACCGGAATTGTCCGCCAAAGGCGTGGATAGCGCCCGAACTCGGTCTTCGAATACTAGGGGCTTCGCCGAAATTTAAAATTATAGAATTCTGTGGCTAAGTGAGAGTGTTCAAGCATTATAAGTCCGGTTGCCTGGTTCGTTGCGTTGAGCGCCTCCCTAGATGGACCCAAGAATGGGAACAAGAGTGCTCAAGTTTATCCCGAACACCCCAGCACTCGTGGCATGGGGGCTGAAGCCAACGACTTGCCATCTCTCAATTTTGATAAACGGCCGCACAGAAGGTAATATTTTAAATTAACAAGCATTGCTTAGCGCATATGAACAAGTTTTCAGCGTACATGATAACAAATGCGAGTCTATTCAAAAATTACATCTCTGGAGCACTCATCCGCTATTCGGCGGGCACCCTTCAGGAGGCCCTCATAGTACATTTCGGGCGTGCGATGCTCCTTGCCCTTCGGTGGCCCGTCCGTCACAAGCTTCTCCGCATCCAGCTTGCCCCAGTGCACTTTAGCACGGGCAAGGGCCCGACGGACACCTTCAATGCAGACGGAGCGCTTGATGACTTCAATCCGTGGACAGGCGTCCACCAGCCGCCACACTAGCCCAAAGTAGCTCCCAGGCATGGCTTCCAATGGCCATAGCCGAACTATGAGGCCCTTCATGGCCTGTTCGGTGACCTTGTGGAGCTCGACCAGCTGTTTCAGCTGGTCACTTAGGGGCACCGGATGTCCGGCCTCAGCATATTGAGACCAGAACACCTTTTCCGTCGAGCTCCCCTCCTTGGCGCGGTAGAATGCGGCAGCATCAGACACACTACCGGGCAAATCTGCGAATGCTCCTGGAGAGCTCCGAATCCGGGTAAGTAATAGGTAATTCACTTTCATATGCTTGCTTTGCATAAAGAATGCCTTACCCGCCGCTATCTTCTTTAGCGATTATATTTCTTGGAGGGCTTTTTGGGCCTCGGCCTTAGCAGCTTTGACACTCTCAAGAGCCGAAGCAAGCTCGGACTCTCGGGTCTTCGAGTCACGCTCCAAACTCTCATGTTTTTCCACGAGAGCCTGGAGCTCTTGCCGCACCTCCGCCAGCTGCGCCTCCCCCTTCTCTCGCTCGGTGCATTCCGCAGCCGCTTTGTTTTCGGCCACGGACACCGCCTCCTTCAGGGTCGGCACCTCGTTCGTGGCCCCTGCAGTACCCATGTTATTCCTGTTATTTTTTGCAACCGAAACCTTTCTATAAGGTATTTTTTAATAAGATATCACTTACCTTCCTTGCCCTCGAGCTTCTTCTTGGCAAGGCCGAGCTCGTTCTCGGACCGCTCGAGGCTCTGCTTCAATGCAGTGACCTCCATGATCGGTCTGGCAGAGGTCACAGCAGCGAGCTGCATTCCCATATTGACATACTTATGTTAGACTCCTCGTATATCTTTTAGATCCTTAGTCCGGCTTTTCTTTCCGAACACGAACTAAGCATCGAGGCTCTGTCTATGCGGTAATATTTCTACATATTCCATACTTACCTCAAAGCACGTTAGAAGGCTGGTACGAGCTTGATCAGCCCGCTCTTGGCGGACTGAACTTTCATCACGGCCGTTAGAAGGGAGTCCTGGACTAGGGGGTGTCCGGATAGCCGAACTATCATCACGGCCGGACTCCAAGACTATGAAGATACAAGATTGAAGACTTCGTCCCGTGTCCGGATGGGACTTTCCTTGGCGTGGAAGGCAAGCTTGGCGACACGGATATGTAGATCTCCTACCATTGTAACCGACTCTGTGTAACCCTAACCTATCCGGTGTCTATATAAACCGGAGGGTTTTAGTCCGTAGGACGAACAACAATCATACCATAGGCTAGCTTCTAGGGTTTAGCCTCCTTGATCTCGTGGTAGATCTACTCTTGTACTACCCATATCATCAATATTAATCAAGGAAGAGTAGGGTATTACCTCCATCGAGAGGGCCGAACCTGGGTAAAAACATCGTGTCCCTTGTCTCCTGTTACCATCCGCCTAGACGACAGATTCGGGACCCCCTACCGAGATCCGCGGTTTTGACACCGGATGGACATCGTCACGGTCCTTTGGAGCTAGAATCATTCATATTGACTAAGTTGACAAAGCCCTCCGTCCCCGTCAACTTAGTTGGCCCACAAGTCATCCTCCCACTATGGTGGGTCCCATCTAGTAGGGTCGGTATTCATTTTTTGTGCGTAATAAGGAGGCATTTCCTTGCGTGCGAAGATATAGCTGGTGGGTCCGACATGTCAGCGGGGGGAACGTTTTTTTTCGCAAAATACAGAGGCCCTTCCGGTGGGTCCCAACTGTCAGGTGGAGGAATCATTATTTTGCACGTACAATCCACGGCCGATGGATGTCGTTCGTTGACCACGTTGACCAGGCCGTGCCGAGAGCACCATGGCGGTGGACGACGGCAAGGCCTAGGAAGGGAATGACACGGAGCCGGGGAAGACTCGGCAATGGTTGCCCACGCGGTGGGGAGTACGAGGGTTTACTGGTCCGGCTGCCGTCGCCGGAAAATAACAGGAGGTGTGGGTGAGTAGAGGAATGGCCGGCCAGCAATGAAGTAGGGTGGGCGGTGCGGCGGCTTGCGCAAGACAGCCGGCCACGAGAGGCGGAGCGAGCAGTCCCACCGAGCTGGTTTGGGTAATTTGGAGCAAGAAGATCAGATATTGAAGAAGTAGCACGGCCGTTGGATTAACATCCAACGGTCCTTTGCTGCTAGAATCGTTTGTGGACTAAGTTGACAAAGCCAAAGTACCGTCAACCTAGTAGACCCACAAATCAGCCTCCAAATCTGTCCCAAACAGCATACAGCCCGAAATTTCTAGCAGATTCAAATTAATTTTAAATCTAAATATACCTTAATTTAAATTCAATGAAATTTTACCAAGACAAAAACAATGAAATTTAAAATATCAAAATCCAAAGAAAACAGTATTTGGGAACTAATTGCTGTTTGCTGTATTTTTTCATTTTACATCCCATTTATTATTACTTATAGCCCATTTATTATTACTTATAGCCCATTTCTTATTACTTATAGCCCATTTCTTATTACTTATAGCCCATTTTCTAGGCAAAATGCATCCCTCCTCGTCTTGAAAGATTTCCGGCCCAACATGGCGTAGTAAAGCAAGTAGGCCTATGTTGGTTATTCTGCAAAAAACAAAATAGCTGGCTAGCCATTTTTCAGAAAGGAAAAAAAAACAAACTGGGATGGTCATGTGCTCAACATATGAAATAAAAGCCTGGGCTAGACGGGCCACGGGTCCCGCACAACCCAGTTGATACCCTTCTCCGTCCCGAAAAAACAAAATTACTGCAAGACGCTCTTTGGGTCCCTACTGTCATCCTCACCATGTACATTCATCTCCTTATTCCTCTCGGTTGTTGACCATGTTCACAACACCGGAGGGCGGCGCCGCGGCAAGCGCGGAGGACGATGGTGAGGCCTCGGACGAGAACAAACAGGAGCTGGGGAAGATCACAGCCAGCTGTGGGAGGCGGGAGCAGGCGGTCCCGCCGGCGCTAGTTTGGCTTTGGCGGCTCGAGGAAGAAGAGACTGAAGAAACGCGACAGACGTTGAATGTCAATCGAATGGTCAAGGTTGGCACAATCATTTTTTTTACTAAGCGGACACCAAGTAGCATACCTTTTTTTATATATAGGAAGAGAACTACGAGGAAAATGCGCTCGTCTACCGTCCTCCTCACAGGGAACGTTTGCCACATAAGGGACTAGCACCCTTGGTTTTCAACCGAGAGGTCTTGGGTTCGAGTCCGAGGAACTCACAATTTTGTCCTCCTTCCTTCCTTGCAAAAAAAAGGGAAAGAAAATCAAAGACTTGGGAAGGCGTACAGAACAAGCTAGTGTACTAGTAAAGAGATGTTGCGAGTTTTAGAAAAAGAAAGGCGTGCTCTCGTAGCTGGTTGAATCCAAACCTAGACTATGACTATATATGGTGCTATGCTACTCGCAAGTAATGAAACCGACATATCCAACGTTCGCTTCTCCTCTTCTCTACTTACTCGCCTAGCATCGAAGCTCCGCCGCAGCAACCATGTCCGCTGGCTGCTCGTCCACCTGCTCTTGACGCAGAAACAACCAGATATCGCCAAGTCGCCACCCGTACCATCGCTGTGGGTCTCATCACACCCCCCCACGCGCAGCACCGCAACCGATTGCTCATCGCAACCCGCTGCCTTTGGTGTGGTGCCCTTGCTGCAAATCACGCAGAGTCATCCGTCGCGTCTCAACCACAATCCGCAACCCTGGCGAGTCTTCTACAAATGCCCGAATCATGGGGTAATAATATGTTTAAGTGTTGTTCTGCTGCTTTCGATTCTGATTTTTTAATAGTTTGGTTGATGATCTTCCAATTTGATTCGTGTAGAAAAGGGAAGATTTGTGTGATTTGTATTTCGGGAAGTTCTTGATGTGGGGAATGCAACTACGCTAATTATTTGGTTAGCGAGGAATCCCAATACCAGCAGGTTGGGGTGTTGGACAAATGGCGAAGGAACGGCAGAAGAGGAAGATGCAGAGCAGAAGGTTAAAGACGCAGTTCCTCTGATCATGGCCAAGCAACAGCTGCTGAACGGCCTTGACAGCAATGAGGAGATGAAAGAGCTTGTGAAGATAATGGGCAAAATCGATGTGCTCTGTAGGATGATTGTCTCTTTATTTGCAGTGTATGTAGCACTCGTGATGTATTCAGTGGCTACGACATGAGCACTTTGCTGAAACTAGTAATGAATGAAACCTGTGTAGCAGACTGGGCATAGTGTTGTGAACATCTAATGATTTCTATTAACGGAAATCAGGGGGTATCCCCCCTTTTCTCATATAAATAAATAGATAGCAGAGGCCCTGTCGGGTCAGCTTTGTTCTCATTCGAAGACGTCGAGCAAATTGCAGTCCAAAAGCAAACTATGTCATCAAATTCAAGTTTCACAGCCAATATTAGTACAACTAAACAACAATGTCATCATGTTTTAGTTGTCATACAATCACCAAACACAAATCAGCATACATAACAAGTGACGTTCTCACAGCAAAATACTAAACAACATGTTCATCAGGTTTCAGTTGTCATAGCAAACACAATTTCACATAGTAGATAAAAAAACATCTTCTGACAGGCAAATACGACAAAAGCAATGTAATCATCATCCGCAGCAGCAGCGTCAACATCTTCGCCATGTGTATCAGTCTAAATCGTAATTCCCCATGGTGTCATCTTCTTCTTCGTCCTCGAACGTTGGCTTCTTCTTGATCAACTCTTGTATGTCCACAGCACGACAGACAATCTTTTCGCCGGCGTCATTGACGTGATGGTTCTCAAAGATATTAGGAACATCTGTGTTATCTTGTACATCAGGAGCAGTGTAAGCATCATCTTGTTGTGCAACTTCATTAAACGAATTCCTCTGCTCAAACCTTTGCAATACTCTCCAGTCATCGCTACGTGCAAATGTGTCTTCCAAGAAAAATATTTGTGTTGCTTGATTTGCCAAAATAAAAGGCTCGTTGGTCTGGTACGCCGCCTTGACATTGATGGATTTGAAATAATCATTAGCTCTAGGTTTTGCGATCCTAGAAAACAGGTTATACCAACGACAAAGACAATGAGAACCACACACCGATGATCCTCGAAATCTGGAGATATATGCAAGCTGAACAATGTCATTATGTTAGCATACATTTCAGTTGTCTCTTTGTCATACGTATCCATGCTCATGATGGCACTATTTTGTGTCTTCCTGCCTTCGTCTCGTGCAAGGGTGTTGTAGCGCACATCTCCAACAACTCAAGATTCATAATGTCTTACCCGAGTATCAGGACCCATTGCTAGTGAGTAAAGGGCATCATCAACTGCCTACCCATCCTCCCACATCTTCTTAACCTATGGTTAGAAAATAGACAAGTTGATCATCTTATGTACTCAATATATTAAAAAAACTGACAGTGCACTTCAAAAGCTTACATGGTTCTTGAACCATTTCGCAAATCCTGCCATAACCAGTTTGTCAATGTTTCTTGGATTTTGCGGCAGTAACTCCTCTTTGTACATGCTGCACAACATAGTGATCGCGTCAAACATCTAAATATATAAGAATGTGCTGCAAGTTTAGTAGATTACGATGTATAAGATGCAAGATCTGCACTTACTTGATATAAGGTAGTATCTCGGGACAGTTATTCAACACATACCAAACCATTTTGTCCAAATCTTTAGGTTTGTCCTCTTGTCGACTCTTCCCCGTAACTTTCGAGCAGAATAATCGAAAACATTGAGCCCGGATTGTCTTCACCCACCTCTTTGCTAAGATGATCAGCTATTTCAATGTATTTTGAGCAGAATGTCAACGCTTCAGAGCAATGTAAGCCTCTCGCAATGGAACCCTCGGGTCTAGCTCTATTCCTAACATAGCCCTTGAAAGTGCCTAGCCGCCTTTCAATAGGGTACATCCAGCCATCTTGTCTTGAACCTCTAAGTAGTGCCTCATCGTAGATGAACAGCCAAATGCACCATCACATCAAAGAAGGCTGGAGGATATATCTTCTCAAGGTCGCATAGGATAGTTGGTATCTTGTCTCTAAGGCGCTCCAAAGCATCTATCCTGATATTTCTCTCGCAGAGTTCCTTGAAGAATTGTCCCAACTCTGCAATCTGCTCTGTATAAGTCGTAGGCGGCCCAATCCTCTAAGGATAATAGGTAAAACCCTTTGAAGTAGGACGTGGCAATCATGAGTTTTCAACCCTTGTACCTTGTTTCCATCTGACCGACTCTCCTTTCGGGGTTGGAAGCAAATCCATGTGGGAATCTCACACGTGTGAGGACCTCGCAGAATTCTTTTCTTTTACCTTGTCCAAGACGCATACAACTGGTGCCATATCCCGTGGTTTACCTTCATCTTGCACCTGCAAATCCTTTCTGATACCCAGGTGTGTCAAATCAATCCTAGAATTTAAGGTATCTTTCGTCTTGCCTTCAATGTTAAGAAGTATGCCGATAATGCTGTCACATATATTTTTCTCGATGTGCATCACATCAAGATTATGCCGCAGATCCAAATCTTTCCAATACTCCAAGTCCCACAAAGTGGACCTGCGGGTAAACAATAATCTCTCTTCTACGATGCCACGCTTCCTTTTCCCGCTACCATTACCATGATGGTTTCCTGGTGTAATATGCCTGACCTTCTCTAATTCCACTTGCAACTCATCGGCGGTGAGCCTCTTTGGCGCATCACGGGTTTCATGCTTTGCATTGAACACATGTCTTGGTATTTTCTAGGATGCGGCTTGTCCTTGGCAAGGAAGCAGCGGTGTCAATGTAACAGATCTTGCTAAGTATTGCGTATGATGACAATGATTCTGTCACAGCGAACACATGCATTGTAACCATGTGTGGTTCGCCCTGACATAGTGCCCAAAGCCGGACAATCATGGATGCAACAAATTACAACAGCATGCAGAAAGAAATCAGCTGGTGGGCTGCTATATAGGTCTCGAGTGAGAACACCCGTCCATAGCTGTTGAAGTTCCTCCACAAGAGGCTCCATGAACAAATCAAAATCCTTTCCGGGACTTTTTGGACCTGGGATGAGCAAGGCCATCATGTAGTTTGATTCTTTGGTGCAGACATTTGGAGGCATGTTGTAAGGATAACAAGCATCGCCACATACTATATGTGGCGCTCGGTGGCCAAATGGGTTAAATCCATCTGAAGCTAAGACAAGTCTAATGTTTCTCGGGTCAAAGACAAACTCTTTGTGTTTATCGTTGAAGCTTTTCCACTCACTACCATGAGATGGATGGCTCATTACATTCTGATCTCTGTACTCTTGGTTCCTAGAATGCCACAGTACATCCTCTCTTGTTTCAGCATCATGAAACAACCTCTGCAATCTTGGTGTAATTGGAAAATGTCTCGGAACATTATGAGGAACCCTCTTCACAGCATCACCATCTTTCCATCTTGATGATTTGCATTTGGGCATTCACTTAAGTTGGCATAATCCTTAGGAACAGAACACAATTATTCTTACAAACATGGATCATATCATATCCAATTCCAACTGCACGAAGGAAATTCTTCATTTTACTGTAGGTGTGTGGCAACTCAGACGCATCTGGGAAAGATTTGCGGAAAGCAGCCAACATCGCATCGAACGATTTGTTGGTCATCCGCTCAGATGTCTTCACCTGAAGAAAGGTGACCATAACTGAGAATACTAACAGCTTATTTCCTGAGGTGACAGCAACGTTGCATTGTTCCAACATGCGGGCCCACCGTTTTTCTTCCGCAGGTGAAAGTTCACGGAATGCACGAGCATTTCGTAGCATTGTTTCAATGTTGGTTAAACTCACTGGCTCCGCCACCACCACCTCCTCCTCCTCTTCCACCTGAGCATCAGGCAAATCAAGATGGTGATCTGTTGCTTCCACGTAGTCAATAACATTGACGTTCACAGCTTCACCATGATGAACCCACTTAGTATATGTGACCGACATCCCATACAAGTGTAGATGATTTTGCACAGTTGATCGGGTCTTGTAACTGAATTCATACAACTGCTACAGGCAGAGCACATCTGATTTGGACCACCGTACTCAGCTCGATAAAGTCCATGAAGTTTTCAACCCCTCGACATATGCAGTGGATAATCTTCGAGCAAAAGTTATCCAAGTCCTGTCCATCTGTTAGACATACAAATTAGTTCTTCTACTAGATATTACAGGAAAAACATATATGCTTTTTTATGAAGTCCAGAAAAAAAATACCTAGGTCGATGTCTAAAGCTATGGCAAGATATTTGGACGAGCAGATCTAAGTAACGAAATATATGTAAAGCTAATTCAGCAAACAGATTTGAGTGCTAAATTATGGCGAGCTGTTTCAGCGATCAATGAGCCCGAGCACACAGCCATCGAACTATCGAAGGCCATCACAGCAACAAAGATCGAGTATAAAACGGTGTAGAGCTATTTCACCTAACAGATTGGCTACTAGACCATGGCAATCTACGTCACAACGAATATATGGCAGGATATTTTAGCAACTAATCGGCCTTGGCATGCCATCTCAGCTAAGCAGATTGAGTGCAGAACAGGGCAAGGAAGCTTCTTAAGCAGAGCATATTGACAGTAAACTACTTCAGCAATTAGTGAGATTGACAGCGTCTATCAGCTAACATTCAGTGCTACACGGAGATGAACGGGGCTTCAGTCTAGAATGCGCGTACCGTGGGAGAAGCTGACCGCCGTGCGTCTCCACACGAACGTCGCTAGCGGTGGCGGCGCTGACCGCCGTGCGCCTCGACAAGAACGTAGCCAGAGGTGGCGGCGCGGCTAGAGGACGATAGTCTACGAGAGCGTACTGTGGGAGCGAGAGGATCGCCGTGCGTCCCCTCGACGAACCGCGGTGCCGACGTATCGGCACGGCTGGGACGACGGCTTTGGCGGAGCGAATGGAGTGGAGGGGGACGGGGAGGGGGTTTGGGGAATATTTGGCCGATGGGCGGTTGAATCAATTTGGGGGAATTTTTGTGTGTGTTGGGGGAGGATTTTTTCGCGGTGGGTGGGTGGAGTTTGGCGCATGGTCAGTTTCTCCAAGTGCAGTCCCACGTGTCAGTGAAGAGGCAAGCCAAAGCGCGTTCCGTTTGCGTGAGCTGTGTGCAGGACCGAACGTGTGTGGGGTGCAATGCGACCGCGACAGGAGAGCTGTGAGTGTACCACCTTTTTTCCTTTTAAACTAGGTGCTTCTCCCCCTAAAAAAATGTTGCTTCGCGCGATGCATCGATACTACTACTAGTAATCCGGTAATCCTGACTAAAACGGCGCGGCCGGGTCTTTTCCCGCGTGATATGCTGGGAGGTTGGCTTAGTTGGGTTTTTTAGATTTGTCTCGGTTCAATAAAAAGCAGAGTTGGTGATGATGGTGTGCCTGTCATCCTCCAATATAGGCCGTCCGATCTATATCTAACGGATAGGAAGGAAACTATGACAATTTACCCGCACTCCTCTCCACATTTGCAGATAAGGCTTTTCCTTGTTCATCCTTTTCTCCCACAAGATCTTGATCCTCCGTGCACTAGTACTCCTACAATATGTATATTATTGTGAAAGTTCATATACACCGGCCGAGATTAATGCAAACACGGCAGATTTTCATTACATTTCAAACTTTTATAAGACAGAAAAATAAAAGAAACCCGACCCTAAACCTATTCTACGGCGGCGACCGACATCCTCCATCTGCGATCTCTATGTACGGGGGCGGGGTTCAAGACCCGTGAAGTGAAGGTGCGGTCTCTGGCGAGTAAGAGTAGAACACAGGATATAGACCGGCCAGTTGCCACACCATTCCCTGCCGCCTCCCATGCCCTACTCATCCTCGGAGGAGTCCCCAACCTCGGCGGTGCCGGACGTTGGACGGCGGCAAGTAGGACGCATGGCTGACGGTGCTCCCGTCGTCGGCCGCCAGCGTGGCCACCGCTTCTGCGGTCGCGTCCGCGTCCGGCTACACCGCTATTGCGTCGCGAGAGGCGACTTGAGCGAGGGCGGCGACCTCGAGATTCATCCCCGAAGACAAGCTCTCCCGCAGAGCGTTCACACTTGCAGTCATGGCGGATGTGGTGTCACGTAGGAGGACGATGCGCTATGGTGTGGAGGTTAGCTGGGCGTTGCCGCTTTAAGTAGCGCATTCCGGTGAGGCCAAGCGTCCGGGTGCGTCATTAAGTCGCCGGAGTTGGTTCCTTGGGCACCGAGCCTCTTAACGACGACATACGAACGAATGGCCTGAATGCGGGCAGCTGGCGCCGGCTGGGAACGCACCGCGCGACGGCACGAGGGACAAGGGCTTTGGTGTGCCAGGGTAGTCAGCTGCGGTCGTGGCAACGTTGGAGATGCCCTTTGCTCAAATGCGATCCCCGCATGTCATTGAAAAAGCAAGACGACCGGCATGGTCTCAGGTTCAGAGGATGCAGTTGGCCGCGCTACACCACTCCGCGGACGCGTCGTGGCGCCCCGTGCATCCGCGACGAGCCGGGTGTTGGGAAGTGTTTCGATTGTGGCCAAAGTGCACCTTACCAAAATTTTGGTCATGACCCAAAGATTGGTCTTTGTTTGGATGGTTGCCATTATTTTGGCATGCCAATGAACTCTAGCCAACTCTAGTTCATTTTTCTTGCCAATGTCGGCCAAATCATGGGCAACCAATACCTCAACCAAAATTTTGGCTACCCAATGCTTTGATGGGGCAACCTTGGGCACAAACGAAACATACCGTTGGTCGTGCCACAACACAAACGCCACCCTCGGCACACTGAAACCGACCGTGTCTATCAACGATATGAGCATGTCGCTCACCGCGGTCGCCGTGTCCAGAGGTGGTGCTGGAGCTGCGCCCCGTTGTTGGCCCCAAAGACCCACATGAACGGTTGTCGTTGGCGAGGAGGTCATGGGCCAGCTCCTCCATTGGACTAGTCTGCGCTACGTCGTCTCGACGGGTGTGCCTCACATGTCGGTTTCCCTGTTTTCCCGGCCATATTCGAGTGTCAGTGCTCCGTTTACGCATTAGGCCTTTCACTATGTAGGCCAAGCGAGACAACTTATTGTTTATTTGAGCCGTTCAAGTGTAATCATGTGGTGTTTGCTTATTTATCATTCCTCTCAACCCTCTTCTCCATCGATCATGTAAGCCCTCCGATGAGTCCATCCTCCGCATGCCTCATTTGAACATTCCGCCGAGTATCATTCGCATGTACCCACCCTAGTACTCTTTCAATAGATCTCGGACCCGAGATGAAATCAAGAGGAGCGAGTGGGGGCACGTGATACCTAAAGCGGATTCAAAATTTTGAACCGGTGATCATAGCATCCGCAAATCATATATAAAGGGTATTCAATGTTCGTTTCGCTTTTGAGCGTACAATATACTCCCTCCTATCCTTTCTACCTTACATATAAGTTTTATGTGTAGTCAAAGTATCTCTACTATGATAAAAAAGGTATCAACATTCAACAACGCCCAATCAATATTGTTAGATTCGTACGTACTCCTAGATTTGTACTCTAGATGGTTTCCAATTTGACTACTAACAAGATTAATAGTACTCCTTTCACATAGGTGAGTAAGTCATCTTAGGTTGTGCACCGTGACCAAGGAGGAGGGGAAAACGAGAGACATTAATGTTTATTTGCTAATTAATAGTATTGCATGCAATGAACTAACCACTGCATGTCATGTTTGATAGTCTCAGGTCATTAGAAGCATGCACACCCTCATCTCTTATTGGTTCATATGTCAAGAAACAGGAAACGAGGTAGAAGTTAATGCACCACGCCTACGTGTTTTGGGATTATTTGGTTTTCGTAAGATGACTTACAAACCTAGACGGAGGGAGTACATGATATGTATAATGTGAAAATTATATCATTGGAAACTCCTTTCACATACGAAATTGACCATATGCTTTGTGTAAGTTGCATGTCATATATTATTACTCTAACATTTGGTCAAAGTTAGCCTCGAAAAACGCATTAGACCCTGTATGCTTTGTGTAAGTTGCATGTCATATATTATTACTCTAACATTTGTGTAAGTTGCATGTCATATATTATTACTCTAACATTTGGTCGAGTATAGTGGAAGTGGATCCTCGACGTAGGTATCCCTGCCTTACCCTCCCTTTCGGTCACTTACTGGCGGACCCCATGCTCGCTAGGCCTCGCATGTCAGTTACTCAATGGGTTCGGCCACGTCAGGGGATCCTCATCCATAGTATACTCCCTCTGTTTTATTTACTCCGCATAAAATGGAGGAGTAGTGGTATAATAAATGACGCGGCGGGGAGGTGGAGGGGCGTCGGTTTGCTCTCAAGCTGCGGTCCCAAGCGGCAAAAAAAGCAAACGGCACGCTCCATTCGGTGAGCGGCGTGGAGGTCCAGCGTGCGCGCTGCAACGCAAACGCAACAAGAGCGATGTACAGTCAAAACCGATTGACCGGTCGTCACGGAACCACTATTCACACGAACCTTCGCTGCTCGCCCACGCGAGCCACGCCCTAAAACCACACCAAATCTCAGCCCATTCCCCACCTTTCGATCCCCTAGCCGCATCAAGCGCCCCTATTTCGCCGGAAAGCCATGGTGCACCGCAAGATCACTTACTACAAGATCTCGACACGGGCGCCGCGCAGAAATCGCGGCGGCGGTCGGCGCCCTGCACCTCCGTTCCAAAGCTCGCTGCGGCGGGCCAATCCCGAGTTCTCTGGAGCCAAGCTACGGGAGGAGGAAGCCGATCAATGTTCCTGCGCGAGGTCGCGGCGCGAAGGCCCCGATGGGTATGAGGCGATGGGCGTTGACTTCGTGCGAGTCCGAGTCCCCATGGTGCAAAGCGGACCAGCGGTTCAACATGGCGATACTAAAGGAGGACCGGGAGGCAGAGGCTCAACTCGACACGAAGCGCGCGCATGCCGCTGCCATCGAGGCTCTCCTGCAGGCGGAACCGGATGTCGTGGATGTGAACCGGGTGGCGGAGGCTCAACTTGGGGCGGAGCGCGCGGATGCCGCTGCCATCGAGGCCCTCCTGCAGGCGGAACCGGACGTCCTGGACATGAACCGGGCGGCAGAGGCTCGACTCGACGCAGAGGGCGCGGATGCCGCTCTCATCGACGCCCTCCTGCGGGCGGAACCGGAAGTCCTGGACTTGAACCGGGCGGCAGAGGCTCGACTCGACGCGGAGCGCGCGGATGCCGCTCTCATCTAGGCCCTCCTGCAGGCGGAACCGGAAGTCCTGGACTTGAACCGGGCGGCGGAGGCTCGACTTCGGCGAGGCGCCGGATGCCGCTGCCATCGAGAGGCCCTCCGCAGCGGAACCGGACGTCCTCGACTTGAACTGGTTGTGCTCTCGTCCGTGCAGAGCGCCCGCACGCTCCGCTTGAACGAGTAGCTGGAGGCTGAGGACAACCACGGTGCGGAGACACACGTCGGCGGCGACAGCTGGTTCGCGCCGGCAGCCAAAGACGACGAGGCCGTCTCTTTCCGCGAGCAGTGATAGTTTTTCTTTATGTTGTTGTTATTATTATTATGGATCTTTTGCTGTGTAAAAACATACTATTTGTTATGCAAGTCGCCTGAGTCTACCATTTCAGGCGGTTGGATGAATATCCTACGTCTCCTAACCCTTCTTTCCTTCTTCCTCACCTCTTCTTCTTCCCCAACAGACCACCGCACGGGCCGTACGGATACTCCGGTTGGATAAATATACTCTATGAACAAAAATTATGTGTCAGCGATAGGATGGCTGAGTTTGGTTTGTTCACATGTGACAGCATGTGTCAGTGAGGGTGCATTCCCTTGGTTGGGTTTGCGGCGTGCAGGAGCGAAGTGTGAGGGTGCGGTGCGACCGCGGCGTGCAGGAGCGACCGTGTGAGGGTGCGGTGCGACCGCGACAGCCGTGCGCAAGTGTACCTCCTTTTCATTTTGAAAACTTTAGGCAAGCTTGAAAAAAATGTGTGGCGAAGTTTGGCAATGCAAGGCCTAGACCCAAACAGGATAAGTACGTACTACCTCTGTCCGGGTTTATTGGTCCCGATTGTATATCTAGCCAAATTTTGACCATATATTAAACTAAGAAAATGTTCACGCATGTCACCAAACATTATATTTTTCAAAACTATGTTCAAATACGAATCCAATGAGATAGTTTTTCTTGACATGCATTAACATTTTGTTAGTTAAATCTTTAGTCAAAATTTGGCACAAACTATAAAAGGGACCTATAAACCAGGACGGAGGTAGTACGTACTAGAAGTACTAGTGTTAAAAAAGAAAGGCGGGGTTTTCCTTCGATACAAATCCTTGTTTCACGTGTCAATTAATGCGTATTTTTTTCTCGAAAGACCAAAGAGCTAACCATCTCACTCCTCATCGCTTGATTAATGCAGCGCCATGCAAACGAACCTTCTCACTTCCGCAAGCATGCAGGGGATATTAATGTCCTTGGTTGCTAACCCCATCAATTTTTCCTCGATTAGTGTTAGTTGCCCTTTGCAAATTGTAATTTTGATATACTGGCCTTGTGTACAAAAAAATGGAGGTAGTAACTATATTTGAATTCCTTGCCCATTGCGGTGACGTCGACGACTTTTTTTGTTGTGGTTTGGCGAAGTGCGTTCGACGGAGAACACCATTGAGGGAGACCACGGTAAGTCGTTCGCAAGTGCCGCCTGCAAGCCGAGACGACCGCCTTATTTGCATCCAGGAAGTCCTTTACTAGTACTACTACTAGGAGTACTAGTGCGGTGAGATGGTTTCTTGAAGAAGACGATGGAGAAGCGGAGTTAGCGAAGAGTGAAATGATAGTTGCTTCGTCCGTGCTTTGTGATTTGTGATAGAAGGGACAAGGGAGTAGACTCTATGCTCTATACTGTACTACTCCTACATGCGTCCAAGCATGGGAGAAAGAGGAGAGACGTTGCATTTTTCTATTCCTTCAATCAATCAATCAGGGAGCTTCAGTTCCATCTTTTTGGCTTTGGCAACGCCGTCCATAATGGTTCCCACGATGCCAAAAGCTATTTTCACATTTGGCTACACATTGTGGATGCCCTTAACCTTACCACTTGGTTTTGCTCCTGTGTGCTATCTATACAAATCTCAATTATATTGATCTAAAAAATTATAGAATCAAAGATTAGTAAAAAGGAGGTGATTTTGCCGCGCGGATGGCGGGGGAGGTTTCTTATTTTCGGAGGACGTTGTCCTAGCGGTTTGCTAACATGCGGTCCCACGTGTCAGCGCTTTACCAAGCTGATCCGCGTCCCACATGAGGCAGAACAACGGCAGAAGCAACATGTGGTTAAGTTGAAGAAGATGAGGGAGAATCGACCAAGCTGATCCGCGTCCCACATGAGGCAGAACAACGGCAGAAGCAACACGTGGTTAAGTTGAAGAAGATGAGGGAGAAGCGGATTCAGCAACGAGTGGAATGATGGTTGCTTCGTCCCTCCAACTTCTTTTTAGCATTATTACCGTCCCTCCAACTTAACTGCGGAAAGGTGCAACTTTGTGATTTGGCGCCTCATTGCTCATTACTACGCCGGTGCCATGGTGGGTGCTTCACCCGGCTGCTCTGCTGCTTGTATTCGGTATGTACGTGGACCCGTAGCTTGATGTTCCACATGTCGGCGAAAGGACTAGAAGATTTATGAAAGCGGCGCCCACTCTTCTGACGGAGGAGGCGACACGACGGCCCGATGAACTGTCACTTGTACTTTATAGTACTATAGTTTTGCTGTTTACATACGATCCATCGATACAAACCCGATTAAACAGAAAGGGCGGATTTTTCCTGCACGGTAGATGATCTTCGCCATACATTTCAAAGGCAATTTTAATGTATGCAAACTGAATAATTATAACTAACAATATGATATCTAGTAAAACTAAAAACACATATGATTTATTGTGTTAGAGTGTAGTAGTAGTGTTGTATTGCATAGTTGTTAGATGTAACATGCGAGAACGTGTAGAGATGTAGTTTTGGAGGGCCTACAGAGAGAAAAGCGTAGTACGGTCACTGAACTTTAGAATAAGCTGATTACGGTCACTATATACGTTTTGCGGTGATTATCCGGTCAGTTGCTCATAGTTCAGCATCGGATTGCACTCTGTTGACCGGCCAAATAGTCTGCGTGGCGCCATGTTGACTAGTTAAATTGACCACGTTCCTTTTGGGTCTCACCTGTCAGTTCGCATAGGGAAAAGGTTAGATAAACACAAATTTATGCAGGCGCGACAAGGCTCCAACCCGTGCGCGGGAATCACCTGGTTGTGTATGTGTCTGTCAGGGCCTGATGTGTGCGCATGCACGTGTAAGTTGAGCACTTGAGCGTGAGAGTGTGTGTTGGTTGTGTGGTGTACTGGTGTGTGCATGCATGCCTGCGTGTGTGCATGTGAGTGTTGCGTGCGTGCATGGCTGCGTGTGTACGTGTGAGTGTTGCGTGCGTGCGTGGGTGCATGTGTTTGTGTGAGTGTTGCGTGGATGGAGTTCGTGTGCATGCGTGCGTGTGTGTATAATCACCACACCAGCTCCCGTGTGTTAAAACAGACGGCTCAGCATACCAATACAAGGCCACCTTGTCCGCTGTGCCCGCGGTCATGACTTCGCACCACCGTCAAAATATTTTTTTGTCATTTGTTTTCATTCTTACTAGCAAGATGCCCGTGTGTTGCACGTAACATCAAGATGCATTTGTATGACTTTTTTATCTTGTGAGAGAAAAGGATGAACGAGGGAAGGCCTTATTTGCAAATGTGGAGAGGTGTGTGGGTACCTTTTTGCAAAACTGCCATAGTTTCTTTCCTATCCGTCAGATATAAATCGGACGGCCTATATTGCAGGATGGCAGGCACACCATCATCACCAACTATGTTTTTTATAAGAGTGTATTTTATGTATTTTATAATAGTGTAGATGTAGAGTAGATACAAGTCGACAGGTGGGCACGATGTTAGCGAGATAATGTGATTCAACACTAGATTAGGTGCCACGTGGAGCGTTCAACTGGTCAACTAGTCATGTCATGAGCAAATACAAAGTTGTACGATGAGCCCATGACTGTATAATAACCACTAAACATAAACGGTGATCGTAATGAGTGGATTATGAAGTCCAATGTATGTATCATGCTTTCACTTCAAATACAATGATCGTCATTGCATATATCGCGAGAGAAAGATGAAACATGCGTGAATTTTCTGGGGGCTTACTTTTAGAGGACATGGAGATAGTTTTGTGTGCATACGTGAAAGGGGCGTACAGGGGGGGGGGTATGCGATGGAGAGAGATGCTCTTCGTTTCTCTTTATTATGACTAACTTTGTATATAGTATAAAAATATACAAATTCACAGTGCGGAATAAATATCATTGTGGGCACTATGCAATGCAAATTAGCGTTCGTACTCCTCCATATAACCTTGTAATGTTGTATAGATGTAGAAACTTTAAAATAATTTTTTGGCCACACTTTATTCAAAAGGAATGTTGTATGCGAAATAAACATGAAGAGAGGGCTTTTTAGATCAATGGGGTACATGATGTAACATGTGTGAATGTGTAGTTGATGCATTTGGCGGGGCCTAGAGAGGTATGTGTGTGTATTACGATTCGAGAGAGGCATGGATAGAGGGGCCGACAAGGGGGTGGGGGTGGGGTGGGAGAGATAGCACGAGAAATGAGGGTGGTCTAGAGAGAGAGAGAATATGGCGTCACGACAAGAGATTCCATTCCCTTGAGTGTGTATATGCAAGGGGGAAGGAATAGAGGCACCAGGAGAATTTTTCTGTGTGTGTGGTGTTTGTGTTGGTATGTGTGGGTGTGAGAAGATAATGAGACATGGGGGCAGAGGGTGTGTCACCGCGTGAGGTCCGGTGGGTCGAGGTGAGGCCCTTTGTTCGGTTCCGTCCTGCGCCACATTGGTCGGCCCATGACGCATTTAGGAAGACCCATGGATGACTAGTCGTACAAGACAAAGATAGCAGAATTGTGAAGGACTCTGTGTCCACTGACAAAGCCGGCTAGGATTTGTAACCCTAGATTCTCGGACTAAGGTAACCCTCTATCTACGATATTACTATTCATCCAACCTAACTTTAAGGGGCATCCTACAGAATGCTCGCTAGAATCATACTAAATCGATTAGGAAGAGAGGTGTGAGATAATGCGTGAGAGACTGGCATAAAGATAATGTGCGTACATGAGACACGTAGGCAGGTCCATGTATATAGAAAGGGTCGATGAGGATTGTGCGTGTGTATGTTTGCGAGAGGAAGAGTGCTTGTGATAAAGGTCAGTGAAAATAGTTGTAAATGGTTACGAGAGGGAGGGAGGGTTATATCTAGAGAATGTGTGCGAGAAAGACACCTCGGGAGAGAGTGTGTGAGCATGTGTGAGAGACCACCGATCGAGAGTGAAACTACACGTAAAAGACTGCTGTACACATTGATTAAAGATATAAATTGTATCCAAATATTAGGATGGGATCATGATATTTGCAATTCGCGTAAGGAGCGGTCATTGATCCATCAGACATCTATATTCTATCGAATTTGAGCATGTCTATGTTATTATTCGACACAATTGATCCACATAGTTAGTATTTTGAACTCCAGACAATGCATCGCTTTAGCAATCGAATATAAACGTGAGTATAGTTCATGTTGTGTATGTAAAGCACATTATACATACGAAAGTTAGACAATGGACATTTATAAATAGCTACCTATGAACTAGTATACATTTGAATTCAACCTAAGGTGGTTTAAAAAAATCGAATTCAACATGAAGTCCATTCAATCATTTGAATTTGATATCATGGCATTTGTAAACCATACCTAAACTATGGGGGTACCAATCTTTGCTCTGATTTTGTACATAATAGCATATGTAGTCGTGTACAAAATAGATTCAAATTTAGCTCCTCCATTCCAAAATAATCGTAGTTATAGGATTTTCAAGTGTCAAAATGTAGCGACCCGACCTCAGACGGTCAAGCCTCTGTGTATCCGTGCCATCCCTGGATCAGTATGCTGGCACACACAGTACATCAATGTATATATCAAAGTGCAATCACATGTATAAATAACGTAAAACTGATATATACCTCATAAGTCACAGCGGAAACAAATAGTCGGGTGTGGAGTCCCATCAACGCCATCGGCAAGTTGAGTGTAGACCGTAACCCTGTACCGTACTCTTACTCGTGGAGGAAATATCTGCAACATGATACGTTGCAGCCGTGTAGGTCAGTACATTGAATGTACCGGCAAGATCACAATAAGAGAAAACAGATGATAAACTATACTATATGCAGTATGGCTTTGTGGCTCTGTATCTGAGTTTTGTTTGCGTAAAAGCTGATTTATTTTCCCTACATCAAAGGAATAACTGGAGTCTGTACTATGGAGTTTTCTATCATGACATGGTTCCGCCAACTGATGTCTCATAGCCCAAATTCATCATAAGTTGCCCACAATTAAGTTATCAATCCGGTGTTGAGAGTTCCGAGATAGATCCAAGTCCAGAGGCTCAAATTGTCCGTAACCGGGGACACGGCTAATCGATTAGGTTTAAACCCTCTGCAGAGGTTTGTACACTTTACCCGCAAGATTTGATCCCTCTTTTTACGTTCTCGCACTTCAGGGTGTTTGAGAACAGGATGACCCAAACATGGTATTCCGAAGAGTTCCTCTGACCACTGTCCGGTGCTCATCCAATCCTACCGTAGTTCTACATCTGCTAGCACCGTCCCAACCAGAGTCACCACTAAGGTCAACCAAGCCAGAGCCCATAATGACTTGCGGTTGCACAGGTAAGCTTCCGGGCATGAAGTATTCTTCCGTCTCTTTGAGTCTGGGTGAAGCTTTCCGCAAGATGTCATGGCGCTTCTCCATGCATCCCGGCCAACCACTGGTTTCTCCAGGGTGCCCGTCAACCATCCTTCACCCAGTAGTGTGTATTGAATTCTTGTCTCGAGTCTTGAAGTCTTGAGGCCTTGAAGATGCAGTCCTTGCAGATTCCATCATGGAGTTGTCGTCATTGACGTAGATCCTCCATTCTCACACCACTCCCGAGCACTCATACCAACCCCGTCTACAATAGCGTAGCATTAAAATAAATAACGTCCCAGGCTTGGTAACAGGGTGATGGGTTCCTACCTCATGCATACTACTCAACTACAAGGATTCAATATCACTACTGGAGGGTTGTTGCAAAGATGCCACTAAATGCAATAAAACATAGGTATGAAAGCATGGTCAAAGTGAACTTGCCTGGTAATACTTGATGAAGATAACAACGCTGTCAGAAAATGACTTGGTAGAACTAATCGTCACTCCGTTGAAAATCTATATAGTCAAACATAGCATTCACATAAGCAAACATCCTAGCAAACAATTTTAGCACTCGAAATAACAATCAAAACAGCAAGGAAAATCGATAATAAAACTCAAACAAAATCAAAAGAAACTTCAAATAAAACTACAAAGAAAAACTACTAACAAAGATCTATGACTTTGCTACAAACATCTAATATAGTTTTGCCGTAAGTAAAAACTTAACAACAATTAAAATACTAAACTAATAAATTAACAGAAAATAAAATGTAAAATAACTAATTTAACAGAAAGTATTTTTTCCATAAAATTTTATTTGCAAAAGAAACAAATAAAAAGCTTTTATAAAACTCTAACTATGACCTATAGAAGGTTTCATACAAAACTAAGGAAAATAAATTTTTAAAATAAAATAAATTTTCTCCTGTTGTCTAACAGAAACACAACTAATTTTGTCAAAAGTGACAAAAAGAAATAATTTAAAACTAATAAAACAATAAATAAAAAGCTAAAACAGAACTAATAATAAAACAGTACTGTTTTGCTAAAACCTAATTTAAATTAACCTAGAAATAAAATACTAAATACTACTGGATAAACAAAGGTCCTAGAGACCAGGAGCAAAAAGAATCGGTCAAAATAATATTCCTAACTCAAAATAGCTCAAATCTAGTGATTTGAGAAAATTCATCTAAACACAAATTTAAACTGCTCAAATGTGAAATAAAATTGAACTAACAGAAACTTTATAAAATTTGTGACACATAGCAATTGGAATCACTCAAAAATACTAAAAACTCTAAAAGATATGAATTTTCTAATATTGCTATTTTCTGAAAAAAAATGAATTACGGGATTTCGTGGATCTCACCGCAGTAGTCGTCGGAGTTGGGGAAGAAGATCGGATCCGATGTTGCTGTTGATCCTAGAGGAAAGGAGATCACGGGGCGGTGGAGAGGAGATCATATAAACCTCAGGAGAGGTCGAGGCGCGCAGGCAGCACTTGGCGGCGGTGGTGGTGCTGCACTGCTGCTGCTGCTGGAGAGGAGAGGAGAGGAGAGGTGTTGGTTTGATGTGTTGGAGGGGGTGCTTGGGTATTTATATTGGGGAGGGAGGGCTTTGCTTGGGGTAGGGACAAGAAATAGATTAGGATTAGGAAACAAAGAGGAAAAGATCTAGAAACAAATCGGAATAAGCGGAATAACGAGCAGGATCAAATCCTACTAGGATTTGTAAAAGAATAAAACCTTGGCTCCTGGCCCCTAGGTGTGTGCGTGCGATGGCCATGGCCTTGGCCTTGGCCGGTGGCTTGAGTCGGCGGCTTGGGCCTTTGGCCCAAGGCGCTGCATATTTTTTTAACAAAATTTCACAGAACTAAAACAAAAACAAAATAATTAAAACTTTTATAAAGGCATATAATATATCAAAATTTGCAGAAAAATATTTCCTACAAGATCAACATTATTCTAATGTCAAATAAAATCCACACAAATTTTAATAATTCACACAGTGCTACTGGTCCAATAAAATCAATAAAATCATTTTAAAATACCAAAATGACTTCAAATTAATTTCTCTCCAATTTTCTGATGTAGGGAATCATGTTACCCTATTTTCCATGTATTTTATTTTTGGAGAAAAATAATTTGAATAAAATCCAAATAACTCCAAATTGAAAAATAATTCCAAAAGGACTTCGAATTTGATCCTTTGAAACTCCCAACTCATATTTCATATGTTTTGAAGAAGTCATTTTATCCTCGCTCGTGAAAATCACTGAGTTGCATGAAGTTTATGAATTAGAAAATATTTCCAAATGAAATTCAAATATTTTCAACACCCCTTTTTTCATTTAAATGGAAGAAGTCATGTTATCCTCTCTCCAGGGTTTTGTGATGAAAAGAATTTGAATTCCCGAAGATCATAAAAGCAAAAATGAAAGTTTGGGAAAGTCCTTTTATTCCCTCTCATTTAACTTTCAAAAAGTTTCAAATTCCACTCAATTTCACACAATCAATCACTCAACAATCAAACAAACAATCAGAATTATTTATTTAATATAACATTCCAAAATTTAGAATTTTGGGATGTTACAAATCTACCACCCTTAAAATGAATCTCGTCCTCGAGATTCGGAGAGGCTAGAAAGAAATGGGTTAGGTTTGGGGTCTTCAAAATCCATCGATCGTCTCCGGGTGCAGGGTGCTACCACCCTTAGAAACATCGTTACGGTCCCATCCATGCTTATATACTCCATCCTCATTCTTGACAGTGTCAGTCTTCCCAGATCTCGAAAAATTTCATCTCCGGGCTCTTCCGGTAGCGGCATAACCTTTTCCTCAATTCTTTTGTCCTTTCATCTTGGTAAGGTTATTCCGAGACTGGGTCTTCATAATCGATAGGTGCGGCGCCAATGCTAAACAACTATCGATATCTCATGGTGGTCAACAATTTATGGTTTCTCCTGCAGGAAATGGGTCTGGGTTGATCCTCACCGTATATCCTACGGTTGGCAACAACGGCCTTGTACAAGGGGAAAATGCTTATACCATTATAAGGTTTAAACAAGGTTTTGATCGTCGTCTCTCTACTATAGGTAAGTCACTCAGATTTTACCATCCCATATAGCAAAGCGAATAATAAGAGTAAGTCGGTATGGTGATCAATCCATTCCGCACCCAAATCATTACCCTGTATAAGGTTTAGCGAATATCGTATTTCTAACACTCGGGCATTCTCGCAAGCGTTGCAGAATTTCTCTTCTCAACAAACTCAGTTCGGATAATTCCATTGATTCTGCAAGCTGAACAAAACATCTATCGTTACTTCACCACTCTCAGGTTTTTGCGTAACCTCCTACGAAACGTATGCTGATTGGATCACTGATTCTTCCAAATTTATTCCTTTATCAAGGTTACATCTGTTCCTTTTCAAAATCCTGGGCCTGTGGGTTATGGCCCACTTCAACACTAGTGCAGCTTTAACTCATCCTTGGAGTAACTCTCTTGTTCCATATTACACCTCCTTTAAATCCAGTAGTACTCTGTTTCTTCATACCATCATATCAAAAGCAAAACTCCAACTTTTTTTCCTTCGAACTACAGTCCGTGGAATATATATTTTCTTATCCATTAGTCTAGTCTTCTTCACAGGGTACTACCACCCTAAAAATGAAATTCACAAATCCATCCATAGACCATATTTCTCATATCCTCGAAAATGGTCAAAATCCGTGTTCATAGAGTAACAACTCATACAATTAAACATATGAAAACATGTCACCTTAACTTTATTGATTTCATGAATTCATTACAAACTCTGAGCACCCATTACATAACTCAACTCATCGAACTCATGAAAATGAAATTGCTTTCTATTACTCTTGTTTCCAATATCAAAATTCCAACTACTCAACTCCAGCTTTCATCTTGTCGGGACATTTAGTAGCATAATGTCCTGCTTCCTTGCAATGAAAACACATAACTTTCGATAAGCCTTTGGGCTTCTTGGAGATGGTGCCTGCTCCTTGAGTTCCTTGCTTCCTTCGAGACAATGATTGGCATAATGCCCGGCGTCCTTACATTCAAAACAGGTAATATGACTCTTGTCCCTCTTTGCAGAAATTGGGTTGTTACGAGGGTGTCTTTGTTTTCTCTTCACAGGTTTCTTCGTTCGATCAAGCGTTCTATTCCCGTGGATCAAACTCCACGCTTCACGTCGGGAAGTATCCGGATACTCTTTTCTTTCCTTGGTGCAATCTTGTAAAAATGTCCTTCTTCTCCACATGAATAGCAGGCATTGGAGTAAAAATCTGTTGAGGCCTTCTCCATCGGGGTCTTCAACACATTCCTTCATCACAGGTTCTTTCATAACTTCTCGGAGGGCTTCTTTCATTCCTTCTTCCTGCTCCTGAATAGTTTGTTGCACCATGGTGTAAATGTGACCTTGAGTCGGGTAGTGGGTGGTTCCTTCACACAAGAAACAAGTCACCGACTAGTTGGGCATTCCTCGGTGGGTGTTTCTCCTCACAATGAGGGCATCCATCCTTGTGTTCCTCCTGGTGTGTCCTATTTCTCCATAAATCTTGCAGGCACAAGGTTTCTTCTTCGGTTATCATAGTGCTTCCGGATGATCGTGATCTCAACAGGTCTTCTTGAATTCTTCCCAAGTCTTTGTTCCATTCCATCCTGTATAGCTTGATGCATCTGCCACCATGTTGCAGCACTTCCTTCAAAATCTTGGAGAGCGTAAGATACTTCATTCTTCCTTGAAACCAAATTGCTTCAAGTGATTCTCCATGTTCGAATCCATAGCTCGCCTCCGGTGACTCTTGATCCGAGAATATCAGGCCAACCGTTCATCATCTATGGGGTCCAAAAGTTTTGGGATGAGATATGAGAGAGGTGGGGAGGGAGAGATACACACAATACAAACAATAGTTTTGAAGAAACGAGTTTTATTTTGGGGCTGTCGGAAAACATCAAACAAATGACAGCTCACAAATCATCGCATCTAACGTAGGTGTATAACAGGGGTTTGGTCCCTAAAGGTCAAATAATTCTTCAGGAACTTCAAATTCTTCAAGACTTCAGAGTCTTCAATTGTTGCAGCTGCAATTCTTCCAACACATGGTGAAATCCTCTTTACTCTGAAATGGCCATCAGTTGTCCGATATCTTTAATTCTTGGAGTGACTTCAGTTGATCCTTCATGTGGTCAAAAGGGAAAAGGGTATATTCTAACAATTTGAGGGGAGAGGGTCTATTTGATAAAATCAGAAAGGATGAGAAGTAAGAGTCTTTTTGAAAATAAAGTTTTTGAGACATCTGTCCTAGGGGCTTTCCGATTTCTAGGGTCACGTCCCACAGTCAACATGTGCTCGATACCATATCAGAGCGACCGACCTCAGACGGTCAAGCCTCGTGTATCCGTGCCATCCACGGATCAGTATCTTTGGCACACAGTACATCAATGTATATATCAAAGTGCAATCACATGTATAAATAACGTAAAACTGATATATACCTCATAAGTCACAATGAAACAAATAGTCGGGTGTGGAGTCCCATCAACGCCATCGGCAAGTTGAGTGTAGACCGTAACCCTGCACCGTACTCTTACTCGTGGAGGAAATATCTGCAACATGATACGTTGCAGCCGTGTAGGTCGATTACATTGAATGTACGGCAAGATCACAATAAGAGAAAACAGATGATAAACTATACTATATGCAGTATGGCTTTGTGGCTCTGTATCTGAGTTTTGTTTGCGTAAAAGCTGATTTATTTTCCCTACATCAAAGGAATAACTGGAGTCTGTAGTATGGAGTTTTCTAGCATGACATGGTTCCGCCAACCGATGTCTCATAGCCCAAATTCATCATAAGTTGCCCACAATTAAGTTATCAATCTGGTGTTGAGAGTTCCGAGATAGATCCAAGTCCAGAGGCTCAAATTGTCCGTAGCCGGGGACACGGCTAATCGATTAGGTTTAAACCCTCTGCAGAGGTTTGTACACTTTACCCGCAAGATTCGATCCCTCTTTTTACGTTCTCGCACTTCAGGGTGTTTGAGAACGAGATGACCGAAACATGGTCTTCCGAAGAGTTCCTCTGAACACTGTCCGGTGCTCATCCAATCCTACCGTAGTTCTACATCTGCTAGCACCGTCCCAGCCAGAGTCACCACTAAGGTCAACCAAGCGAGCCCATAATGACTTGCGGTTGCAGGTAAGCTTCCGGGCATGAAGTATTCTTCCGTCTCTTTGAGTCTGGGTGAAGCTTTCCAAGATGTCATGGCGCTTCTCCATGCATCCCGCCAACCACTGGTTTCTCCAAGGTGCCCGTCAACCATCCTTCACCCAAGAGTGTGTATTGAATTCTTGTCTCGAGTCTTGAAGTCTTGAGGCCTTGAAGATGCAGTCCTTGCAGATTCCATCATGGAGTTATCGTCATTGGCGTAGATCCTCCATTCTCACACCACTCCCGAGCACTCATAGCAACCCCGTCTACAATAGCGTAGCATTAAAATAAATAACGTCCCAGGCTTGGTAACAGGGTGATGGGTTCCTACCTCATGCATACTACTCAACTACAAGGATTCAATATCACTACTGGAGGGTTGTTGCAAAGATGCCACTAAATGCAATAAAACATAGGTATGAAAGCATGGTCAAAGTGAACTTGCCTGGTAATACTTGATGAAGATAACAACGCTGTCAGAAAATGACTTGGTAGAACTAATCGTCACTCCGTTGAAAATCTATATAGTCAAACATAGCATTCACATAAGCAAACATCCTAGCAAACAATTTTAGCACTCGAAATAACAATCAAAACAGCAAGGAAAATTGATAATAAAACTCAAACAAAATCAAAAGAAACTTCAAATAAAACTACAAAGAAAAACTACTAACGAAGATCTATGACTTTGCTACAAACATCTAATATAGTTTTGCCGTAAGTAAAAACTTAACAACAATTAAAGAACTAAACTAATAAAGTAACAGAAAATAAAATGTAAAATAACTAATTTAACAGAAAGTATTTTTTCCATAAAATTTTATTTGCAAAAGAAACAAATAAAAAGCTTTTATAAAACTCTAACTATGACCTATAGAAGGTTTCATACAAAACTAAGGAAAATAAATTTTTAAAATAAAAATAAATTTTCTCCTGTTGTCTAACAGAAACACAACTAATTTTGTCAAAAGTGACAAAAGAAATAATTTAAAACTAATAAAAACAATAAAGAAAAAGCTAAAACAGAACTAATAATAAAACAGTACTGTTTTGCTAAAAACCTAATTTAAATTAACCTAGAAATAAAATACTAAATACTACTGGATAAACAAAGGTCCTAGAGACCAGGAGCAAAAAGAATCGGTCAAAATAATATTCCTAACTCAAAATAGCTCAAATCTAGTGATTTGAGAAAATTCATCTAAACACAAATTTAAACTGCTCAAATGTGAAATAAAATTGAATTAACAGAAACTTTATAAAATTTGTGACACATAGCAATTGGAATCACTCAAAATACTAAAACTCTAAAAGATATGAATTTTCTAATATTACTATTTTCTGAAAAAAATGAATTACAGGATTTCGTGGATCTCACGGAGTAGTCGTCGGAGTTGGGGAAGAAGATCGGATCCGATGTTGCGGTTGATCCTAGAGGAAAGGAGATCACGGGGCGGTGGAGAGGAGATCATATAAACCTCAGGAGAGGTCGAGGGCGCGGCGGCAGCACTTGGCGGCGGCGGTGGTGCTGCACTGCTGCTGCTGCGGAGAGGAGAGGAGAGGAGAGGTGTTGGTTTGATGTGTTGGAGGGGGGGGGGGTGCTTGGGTATTTATATTGGGGAGGGGAGGGCTTTGCTTGGGGTAGGGGACAAGAAATAGATTAGGATTAGGAAACAAAGAGGGAAAAGATCTAGAAACAAATCGGAATAAACGGAATAACGAAACGGGATCAAATCCTACTAGGATTTGTAAAAGAGTAGGTAACCTTGGCTCCCTGGCCCCCTAGGTGTGTGCGTGCGATGGCCATGGCCTTGGCCTTGGCCGGTGGCTGGTCGGCGGCTTGGGCCTTTGGCCCAAGGCGCTGCATATTCCCACAACAAAATTTCACAGAACTAAAACAAAAACAAAATAATTAAAACTTTTATATAGGCATATAATATATCAAAATTTGCAGAAAAATATTTCCTACAAGATGAAAATTATTCTAATGTCAAATAAAATCCACACAAATTTTAATAATTCACACAGTGCTACTGGTCCAATAAAATCCAATAAAATCATTTTAAAATACCAAAATGACTTCAAATTAATTTCTCTCAATTTTCTGATGTAGGGAATCATGTTACCCTATTTTCCATGTATTTTATTTTGGAGAAAAATAATTTGAATAAAATACAAATAACTCCAAATTGAAAAATAATTCCAAAAGGACTTCGAATTTGATCCTTTGAAACTCCCAACTCATATTTCATATGTTTTGAAGAAGTCATTTTATCCTCGCTCGTGAAAATCACTGAGTTGCATGAAGTTTATGAATTAGAAAATATTTCCAAATGAAATTCAAATATTTTCAACACCCCTTTTTCATTTAAATGGAAGAAGTCATGTTATCCTCTCTCCAGGGTTTTGTGATGAAAAGAATTTGAATTCCCGAAGATCATAAAAGCAAAAATGAAAGTTTGGGAAAGTCCTTTTATTCCCTCTCATTTAACTTTCAAAAAGTTTCAAATTCCACTCAATTTCACACAATCAATCACTCAACAATCAAACAAACAATCAGAATTATTTATTTAATATAACATTCCAAAATTTGGAATTTTGGGATGTTACACAAAATTCAAAAGGAAGCGGATAATTTAATGAGGTTTTCAAACATACAAGGTCAAATATAACGTTGTCTATTTAGGTCAATCCTCATAGTTCAAGATTACTCTAAACGTGAATGCTTGTGTTTCAAAATTTCGAACGAAGCGCTAAAAGAGCCTGTACTACTTGAAACGCGTGAGACCAATGTTTGGTAGTACAAGGAAATTACTTTTCTAATAACTCCGACCTGTGAAACCTACCGGCCCGACGTCCAAAGGTCTAAACCGGGGTAGGTTTGTAGCTTCATCTAGACGCCACGCAACCGCCTCCGAAAAACATTCATACACAATGGCCGCCTAAGAACACATGCGCGCGGCCGAAATCGCTCCCGCCCACCTAACCCATTTCTACCCCCGACCCGTAGTAGGTCCGAAATTTAAGAGGGGGCAAAGTTTGTACTTTCCCAAAATTTCAGACAAGCGCGTCCCATCTTCTGTTCAAAAAAGCCAAAAACAAGCGCGTCCCAGACCAAAACATGGTTCCCCCCACCCGTCCGATTCCCCATTCGTACTCCGTGGGCACCAAAACTACCTCTCCACCAGCCGCAAAACCCCGACGTCCTCCGTCCGCCACCCCATCCCACCCATCAACCGCCGCCCTCCTCCATCACGCCGGAGCCGATACCCGACGTCGTCGCCCACCGCAACCTCAACATAGCGCCCTCCACGGCTAGTAGTTGAAGCCGAGGCCGAGCCGTCTGTACCCGAGCCAGTTCAACCACGCCGTCCTGCGCCTCACCACTGCCGCTCCAACTTCGCCACCCTCCACCGCACCGGAGCTGTTCCTGCTACGCTGTCCTTCGCTGCCTCGGATCTGCTTCCCCTTCGCCGACATACAGCCATGGCAACACAATCAACAATTTGGCCATGGGTTCATCCAAGCCTGCACCCTCCAGAACATCGGTTTCCCCGGTAAAAACAAGAAGATCGGCGCGGCATGTGGAGGTGACCACACCGGCAACCGAAGAAGGTACTCCTCTTCCCTTATTCATGCAAAGCTTACATCTCTGCTTGCACGGTATTCATCCCACAGAAGACACTAGTTGACCGCTTCTTCTTGATACTAGATGTTCCTAGTAACTCGCGATGCACAAGGTTTCTCCTCATATACTATTTCACCTTAGCTAGAGGTCCGTCACCCCCTGAATTTCAATTTCGGCGGTTGATTCCCAATTAGCGGAAGCATTCCCGGCGTAACAGCGCTAGTATGACTATTACGTTTGGGAAGCAGCTATAGTGTTTATCTTAGGGCGTCTGCGGCCTAGAAACTCTGGCGCCCGATCTGGTGGTCGGCGGGATTAAAGGATGGCTTGGGCGCTGCCAAGCACGGCGGTGGTGTGAGGTCGATGGGAGGGCGGGGCGGCGGAGGCACGGGTCTGGGCCGGTGGTTGCTGGCGGTTCGTGAAAGATCATCAACAGTGACTAGCGGGAGGTAGACGAAGGCCATCTGCCCGTTCCTTATAGATCGGACGATTCATTAAAAAAAATCGACTGACCTATTTATTTTCAGTCGACTTTTATCTTAGATATGACCACATGTGGTGGTGTGCTGGAGGAGTACCTGCATTTCCTGTGCTCATATATTACAAAATCATACGGAGTAGAATCTAATTTTGTTTGCCATGCAATGTTGTAGAGCTATCATATGTCTCCTGTCATTTATTTTTAAGCCACCTGCTATCTGCTACTTTTACAGTGCACTAGTTCTGCACACACTTCACCCATACTCTCACTATTGTGTTTTTATGCAATGGTATTTCAGACTCTCCTGCCGAAAGAGAAGCAGCAAAGAAAAGAGAGAAGTCGCTCCAGCTTGGTATACAGGTAGGCAAGACACGTTACAATGCTATAAAGGGTGCAGGGTCAGCAGACGGAGACCGTAAACGTAGCTCTGTAGTTGATGACCTCGCTCGCAATGAACCACCATCCCAGGTGCTTGCTTTAACTTTGCGGTGTCATATGTGGTTGCATTTTGGTGTCTATCTTGTATTTGAAAGGCTGAAGTTGGTCTTTATTAAGACAAGGAAATATATTTTTACATGAACCACCATCCCGTGAGCACCAGAAGACAAATAGCTAGTCAGGGCACTGGCCGAGCCAGTGACAAGCCCAGCAAAGACAGGCATCACCTGGAAGCCAACTAAAAAGCCGCGATGGTGGCAAAGCAGCCCGCCTCCCACCAGGCTCTCAGGTCCTAGATGATCATGTTCACCACTCCAGCCAGATGTCTAGCTTGTATTGCTTCCAATTTGGTTAAATTAAATCCGCTTAGCTTACACATTATACCTTTGAATATGACATGCCTTTCATTTTTTGGTACATACTAGTACATCGTGTATTAACCATGTTCTTACATCAAACTAATGTTCTTGTGGATCCCTCATCAATCACTTATGACGAGGCAGGCTGGCAAGGGACTACTCATTTAAAGAATGCAGCGTTAGCCTCCGACATGATTCTCAAGAAAAGAAATGCTAGATGAAGATAGTGAGCGTAGCTCAGAGTTGATTACAGCATTTCCCCTACACTAGCATTGCAGGTGCTTGCTCTAACTTGGCAGCGTGATTTGTGGTTGCATGTTGCATATGGTTTCTAGATTGTAATTCTTCCAATCTGGTTAAACTGCATGTGCTAGTCTGCTTAGCTTATACTCCTGTAAATGTGACATTATACCTGTTAATGTGACATGCCTTCCTGTATTTAGTACATAGTACATCTGTCTATTAAGCATGTCCTTACATAAAACTATTGTTTTTTTTGTATCCTGCATCAATCAATATGACGAGACACCTTTAATATATGCAGTGCGATATTTGTTGCATCTTTCATATGATTTATAGCATGCGCTGCTTCTAATTTGTTGAAATTCCATTTATGATGGGACGCTTTTAACTGGGCAGTCATATTGGTTGCATCTTTCATTTGGTGTCTAGCTTGCATTGTTTCTTATTTGCTGGAATGGTTTCTGCTTAGTTTACACAAACATTTGTGAACATGCCATGCCGTCCTGTTTTTCGTACATATTCCATCCTGGTATCATGTGTTTGCCTTACATCAAAGTAGTGATTGTCAGTATCATGCATGAATGAGTTCTGAAGAGAGAATTTTATTGCTTTTTCTTGTCGGTTTTAATTGACAATTCAAAATCAATAAAGCGGAAGGAAGTTAGCAAGACAACGGGTAAAGGTGCTCCTTCCAAATGGAGGGCCTCTACAGTTTCTACTCCTCCACACCCCCAAGATGATTTCCAGGACAACACATGCATAAACACTCAACAAAGCTGTGTTTATGATGAGCATGTCTCCCCTAGTGCAGCATCACTGGTGCTCCCTCTAACTTGGCACTGTTATATGTGGTTGCATGTTATGTGTGATGTCTAGCTTGTATTGCTTCTAATTTTGTTGAATTCCATCTGCTTACTTTACACATTATACTTGAATAAGACACGTGTTCCTATTTCTAGAACATACAATATCTGTCTATCACACGATGTTCTTACATCAAATTACTATTGTTGTGTAACCTGCAACAATCACTTATCATAAGACACGTTTGACTTCAGAGTGTGATATAGGTTACATTGTTTTCTAGCTTGTACTACTAATTTGTTGAAATGGCACTTATGACGAGACAATTTTAACTTGGTAGAGTGATATTATTTGCATCTTTCATATGGTGTCTAGCTTTTCATTGCTTCTAATTTGTTGAAATGCCTTCTCCTTAGTTTACACATCATAAGCTGTGAATATGCAATGGCACTAATGAAGAGAGACTTCTAACATGGTAGTGTGATGTTGTTTGCATCTTGCATATGATTTATTTCTTGTACTGCTTCACATTTGTTTAAACGCCATTTATGCTGAGACACTCTTAACTTGGCAGAGCGATATTTTTAGCATCTTTCGTATGGTGTCTACCTTCCATTGCATTGCTTCTAATTTGGTGAAATGTCTTCTTCTTAGTTTACACATCATAGTTCTGGTTATCTCTTCCATCCTGTTTTTCATACATATTACATCCTCGTATCATGTGGTTGTCTAACGTCAAAGTTTTATTCGTCTGCATCGCGCATCAATTTGTTCTGAAGAACTAAATTTTATTCGTTTTTCTTGTCGGCTTGACTTAACATGGCACAGAGAAAGAGGAAGAAACAGAGAATGGCAGGGAATGAGAAGCGGATGAATCCTGCAGATTCTGCTAATGCGATGGTGCAATAGAAGGTGAAAGTCCAGCGGAAAATTCCACAAACACGGCATCCCATGCTACGAACTGCAAAAAAGCCAAGCGAAACAAATAGCTGCCACCAAACAAGCAGAGACAGCCCTAGTTCTTGCAACACCTACCACAGTACTACCGGTGCACGACATACTCGTCGTCAACTGAATAGCAGCACGTTCAAGCTCCCTTGCCACCGACACTACTTCCCAAGCACTCTTGACACAAGGCGAGTTGGCAATATCAGATGAACCTTGTGAGCTTCAACAGCAAGAAGGTAGTTGCTGGAGTCAAGTTCTGATTGCATGCTTCTTTATATGTAGTCTCACAGTTTGATGTACACTAACACTTCCTATGTTTGTTGTTGGACTAGCACCTAGGCGCAAGAGGAACAAACATCGGGGATAATGCTCGATAGGTTAACTAAATCTAGAGGAGGAAGAATGGAGATCCATTTTGAGGTAGGTTTAAAAAGGCCACGTGATGCTCTGAGTCAGCCAAGTTAGTATCGAGGCAGCGGTTGCCGTTAGGTGTCATGTACGTATCCTCCCAACATGGATTGATGAGAATGACAAAGACGAAACCAGTTCAACACCTTCCTCGACCATTTATCTTTAAGTATGGTTATGTATGGAAACTTGTAATATCGTCTTGCTCTGTCCCATACTTTCTAGGTTGCTGATAATGAGACTCCCATAATTTTCAACAGATGAGGTTCAATTGGACAGCCAAGATGATGCAACCAGACAAGCTTGCACCCATGTTTTCAAGTCTGCTTTCTGCGACAAGATGTCGGTATAACTTGAGGAAAACTCACTTTGAAGGCAAGGCTAACGTGAACTTTCCCAAACATCTCCGATGGAAAATATATCGGATGAAGACTGGAGGGCCTTGTTAAACACTGGTCGATCCAAGTATCGGTACATTATATATATGTGATCAGATCACATGTTGAAGTCCTATTGACGCATGTGCCACACAAATCTATCTTCTTGTAGGTGAACTGTTCAAAGAACAAGGCCAACCGTACAAAAGTGAAATTCGACAGCATTTACGGGATCTCGTAGCTATATTGCACCTCGCGAGGCTCTTGTAATTAGCTGTGGTTTCACTCTTTTCGCTGTACCATATTATCAGATCTATATTGACTTGTTCGAAATGCGAGGAAAGCCGCAAGGACCAAAAAGTACCTGAACCAAATGCTGTGGAAATCTTCAAGGACTGTCACACCAGCAAGAAGAAGGGCATGACTACACCAGTAAAAGCCGCTGTTGTAAGTCCTTAATCCTCATGCCTTTTAACTACTACTTACTCTGACTTGTGCCTTGAACTGCATGGTTTGCAGCCAATGTCTATTACTCTTTTCAATTTTATACACAATTGTCTTAGCATGTCATTGCACCTTACAAGGTTTAAAAGGGAGGAGTGATGTTCCTTTGATCATGACCCGTAATCTAGTTCCGTGCTGGACTTGCCCACACAGCGTTACAATTGCATGTTTGTCTGTTCTCAGTTGTTTTGTGATATGAATGATGTCATACTATGCTTACCATATTATAAACTTCGTCTCTTTATCCTTAGCTCTCAATACAATGTGAAGAAATAGACAATACATTAGCGATGGTACATGGTCATATGTTTGGAACCTGGTTTTATTATGTACTTTGCAATAAAATACAACTAATATTTTACATGGGTTCACTAGAATAAGTTCTGTATATAGACCAAAGCTATTTTGTTTGGTTTTGCTGCCTCCTTAATATCTTACATTACGGTACTACTAATGTAAAACCTCAACTTTTCAAAGTGAGCTATGGAAAAATGGTGGAACTGCCACCTTACGAAGGTGGTGAGGCAACTATAACCGCAATGTCGGCTCTTGCTGCGGTGGGTCGATAGACTGTCCACTAACGATTGCCAAAAGCACGTTCTGCGTATCTTGGGTTGGTTGTTAAGGCAATATCGTCCAAACTGCCTCATGATCAAGATATGCAAGCTCAAAGCAATGTTGTATCTGCGCTCTAGACACAAGTACATTCCCTAACAGAGGCCCTTTGTGAAACAAGGAGAAACATTGCTCAATGTCGTCAAGATATGCATGGTTTTGAAACCAGACTATCAGACATTTGCTATGTTGTTCAGAGCCTAGGGAAATGAAGGCGAGGGTTATGGTGTTCCATCGGACAATACAACATGAAAAGCGTAATGATCAGTCAAATGAACCGAGCTTCGAACTTCGGTGGTGCACTTATCTCGCTAGACTGTTAAGTTTTATGCCAACCTTCCTTTTGTTATATAGTTGTAATTTGTTTTGGTGCGATACAAAATTTATTCTTAACGTGCAGCCACCGGCTGAAGAAAACAGCAATCCATTTTTGTATAGTGTAGGGTGTTCCCTATATTTGCATAGGTGGCGATCTTTGATGCCGAGTGGATGTAATCTGTACAATCGCCTTAATAGCCTAGCGTTAGTTTGGGCCTTATTTATTTCCTAGTCTTCTTTTTCCCTGGTTTGCTAGTGGCCGCAACTACCCATGGGCCATATACGGGCCGTAGGATCCATGGGTCTCCTACGGGCCGTCGATAAATGGGCCTGTAATCGGTGGGCCTCGGGCCGTCGATAAATGGGCCTAGGGCCGTCGGATAAATGGGTCTACATGGGGCGTAATCGGGCGTAATTGGTATCGGCCCAGCACGGTAACGGGCCATTAACAGGCCGTAGGACTGCAAAAGCTTAATTCTGTCACAGGCATAACGGGTCATTAATGGGCCAGAATATAGGACGGGCTAGCCAGAAACGGGCCGACTCTTGCCATGGGCTGAATTTGGCCCATTAGGGTAACGAGGCGATGAACGGTCGACTCTTGCCATGGGCGAATTTGGCCCATTTGGGGAACATGCCGATGAGGGCCGACTCTTGCCATGGGCGAATTTGTCCCATTAGGGAACGGGCGATGTGGGCGGAAATGTCGAGGGCGAAAAGGGCCCAAGAACGCATGGGCGTCAATAGGCGAAAGCTAACACGGGTGAAGCGGCCCATGTAAATCACGGCCGTTAACGGGTACAAAGAAAATTACTGTTCATTATGGGCTAGAGTCACCGTGGGCTGTAAAGGGCGAAGATCTGAAGGCCTCATATGGGCCAAAAAGGCGTCGTGGGCCATACATGGGCGAAAGTGAAATGGGATGGTGTTATATTGACGGGCCACATGGCGTTGTTGGGCGATTTCCTTTAGTGCCTAACGGGCGTAAAATGGGCTATTTGCGAAGAGACCGTTAACAGGCTTTTCATGGGCCAGCCGTTAACTTTTGACCAAGTCAAGCGGGCGGATTTGTAAGCTAAATGGGCGGTGGTGGGCGTGGCGCGTGTCGACATATCATAGGCGCCTATCGACCCATCGATGAGTGACACGTGTTTCGTCCGGCCAATAAGAATTTTACACGTGGAAATTTCCCATTGCTCGGGGCTGTTAACGGGTTATCGGATCAAAACCCGACCCGATAGCTTAACGACGTTACATTACGGTGGATGCCATGTGTCGGTCCCCTTGACGAAAGCACTACGTGACGTGCGATTTATCGTCATGGAAGTGGACACTTCCGTGATGATAATTTTGGTAATGTCATGGAACACTTCTCGACAAAGCACGGTATGACTATCTTGATTACATCATAAATTTGTCATGGATGTACATGCATGACAAAAACGCGACCTCTTGTGACAAACACGTATCATCATGGAAGTGTATTTTTTTTGTAGTGATAGTAGTAGATGCAGGCAGGAGTCGGTCTACTAATCTTGGACGTGATGCATATGTAATGATCATTGCCTGGATATCATCATAATTATTTGAAGTTCTATCAATTGCCTAGTAGTAATTTGTTTACCCACCGTTTAGTATTTTTCTCGAGAGAAGCCACTAGTGAAACCTACGGCCCCCGGGTCTTCTTCCTCATATATTTGCTTGCGATCTATTTTTCCTTTGCATGTTTATTCAGATCTATTAAACCAAAAATACAAAAAATACTTTGTTGCACTTTATTTTATTTGTGATCTATTATTTCAATCTACTACAATTTTCTGGCATCGTTACCCGAAAGGGATTGACAACCCCTTTAATACGTCGGGCTGCGAGGTGTTGTTATTTGTGTGCAGGTGCTGTTTACGTTGTGTTGCTTGGTTCTCCTACTGGTTCGATAACCTTGGTTTCTTCACTGAGAGAAATACCTACCGTCACTGTGCTGCATCATCCCTTCCTCTTTGGGGAAATACTGACGTAGTCGTAGAAGATAGGAGCTTTTCTGGCGCTATAGTCAGAGAGCGATCAAAAGCAATTTCTAGCGCCATTGCCGGGGAGGATCTTCAACATAACCAGGTTCCTAATCACAAATATCATCTCTTCGCAATTTATATTATTTGCCATTTGCCTCTCGTTTTCCTCTCCCCCACTTCACAAAAATTTGCCGTTTTATTCGCCTCTCTTTTTCAACGATCTCTTGTCTCTAGTCCCGATGGCTGGCGTCCCTACTCCTCCTTTGTCACCAAATTTTGAAGTTCTTTACTTCAAGCAAAGACAAGGAGAAAATTTGAAAGATGCCTGGTATAGGCTTATGGAATCGTATTGTGTTTCCAATCTAAAGGGGGATGCTAAGGTTTTGCTTCGTAATTTTTACATAGGATTAGCTTTGCATCATAGAAAACTTCTTGATTTTGCCGCTAAAGGAAATTTGATTGAGTTTGATGCAAACGCTGCCTATAAAATTTTGGAAGGAATTTTGGGAATTCCTCCTCAAAAGAAGGGGTTTTCCTTTACCCCTGAGGGAGTTCAAATGTTGGATAAACTTGGTGATTTTCATAAACATATGGTTGAAATACAGAAATATAATGAACCCCTCAAGCACCTCAATGGTAGTATCAATCACATGAATACCTTGATTAAACTTTGCAACAAGCGATTGCATATTTTGGATCTTAAGATGGTTTATTTTCTGGAGAATTTAGGGAAGCGTAAAGAAGCCTCCCGAGTTTAAGAAAACCCTTACAAAAGTTGCCAAAACTTCGGAAGACAAAACTTAGATCCTTGCCTTATGCCTAGCTAAGGGCGTAAAACTATAGCGCTTGTTGGGAGGCAACCCAATGAATGAAATTTATTTTTTCTTTTTGCTTTCTGTTCTTGAGTGTTTGCACAATTATGCTACTATTATGATTGTGCTTTTTATGTTTAATTTAGTGTTTGTGCCAAGTAAAGCCTATAGGATCTTCTTGGGTGATAGTTGTTTAATCTTGCTGAAAAAGACAGAAACTTTGTGCTCACGAAAATAATTGTTAAAAATCACAGAACGTGATAAAATGTCAATTCTTTTTGCAGAAGATTAATATAAAAATTACCCAGATCGTCCTACTTTGGTATAAATTTTGGAGTTACAGAAGTATTCGCTAAAGTCAAATTATTACAGACTGTTCTATTTTGATAGATTCTGTTTTCTTTGTGTTCTGTACTTATTTTGATGGCTCTATGGTTTTCTTTGATAAGTTTTTGCCATAGAGAAGTTGGAATACAGTAGATATAATACAAAAACAAAATATGAATTGGTTTGATAAAACACTTATAGTAGTGGTTTGCTTTCTTATACTAACGGATCTCACAAAGGTTTTGTTGAGTTTTGTGTGATTGAAGTTTTTAAGTTTTTAAGTTTTGCCTAAGCTTGGGTATGCCCCGGCATCCCAAGCTAATATCCAAGAATGAGCAACCAACTAAGCTTGGGGATGGCCCCGAGTGGCATCCCCTCTTCCTTCTAACGACCATCGGTATTTTACTCGAGGCTTTATTTTTATTCGTCACATGATATGTGTTTTGCTTGGAGCGTCTTGTATGATATGTGTCTTTGCATGTTTTATTCATTGGACAAAATAAACTTGATTCTTAGTAATAGTTTTGAGATATGATGATGTGATATGTGAGTTATGTTGATGAGTAATTGTGCTCTAGTAAGAATATTGGTGTTAAGGTTTGTGATTCCCTATGCATGCACGGAAGTCAATAATTATGCAATGAAAATTATATCCTACTTGTGGTGCATTATTCGGTGTTAATTATGCTTAATGCTTGCTTATGAGATTATTCGTTTCTTGGTTGGTCGCTTCTCAATCTTTTTGCTAGCCTTCATTTTGCCCTAAGTATGACCTCTACTTGTGCATCCAAAATCCTTTAAACCAGTTTTGCCACATGAGTCCACTATATCTACCTATATGCGGTATTCTTTTGCCGTTCTAAGCAAATTTGCATGTGCCCTCTCTAATTTTCAAAATAAACTTTTCTTTTGTGTGTTTGTTTAGCTCATGAGCAGTAGCAGGTGGCTAATATTTTCCATGCTGGATGTGTTATTCTCACGATGAGTGTTTATTCGCTTGTCATTGCACGAGAGTAAGGCAAAGGTTTTAGGGATGCCCAGTCCCAAAATGCAAAAAAATGAATTTTCTTTATGTTGTCAAATAATAAATTCCTTGGAAAGTGTTGGTATGGAAAGCACCGGTGGATACGACTAGCCATGGAAAGTGAAAGAATGGTGGAAAAAAGTATAAACTTTATTCTCTGTTTGGGAACCGCCTATGGCATATCTAGCATGGAAAGTATTTGGAACTCTAAGTCGTTTTCGTTGGTGGGATGGATACACCTCCCAAAATGTTTTTATCTCTAATTTTTCGCTTTGAGCTCTGGCACCTCTACAAATCCCTACTTCCCTCTGCGAAGGGCCTTTCTTTTACTTTATGCAATTTTTATTTTTAATTTGAGTCTCCATACTCTCTTATAAAAGCACCAACTAAGAGGCAATATGATCGTACTTAAGTATTGGGTGTAGCTAATATTCGAGTGTGTTTCGTGAATGGATCAATGTTTGAGCATGATGGGCTAGGGATAACTTATTTTAGCATTGATATTTTGAAAGACATGGTTGGTTGTTGATATGCTTGAGTATCTAAATTATTATGTCAAAACTAGACTATTGCTTTGAATCACATAAAAGTCCAAATGTCCATGTTATAAAGAAAAGAATATGATATGACTTGATGAACAACACTCCACATCAAAAATTCTGTTTTTATCAATTACCTACTCGAGGACGAGCGGGAGTTAAGCTTGGGGATGCTGATACGTCTCCGACATATCTATAATTTTTGATTGTTCCATTCTGTTTTATTATCAATCTTGGATGTTTTATAATCATTTTTTTGTACTAACATATTGACATAGTGCCAAGTGCCTGTTGCTGTTTATTCCATATTTTTTTACATCACAGGAAATCAATATCAGACGGAGTCCAAATGCAACGAAACTTCATGATGATTTTTTATGGAACAAAAGGAAGAAGTTGGGCCTTGGTTGCACCTGGGGGGAGCCCCGAGGAGGGGACAACCCACCAGGGTGCGCCAGGAGGCCCAGGCGCGCCCTGGTGGGTTGTGCCCACCTCGGGTGCCCCCTGTACCGCCTCTTTGCTCTATAAATACCCCAAAAATCCACAGATCCTAGGGGAGTTGACGAAATATTCATCCAGCCGCCACAGAGTCAAGAACCACCAAAACCAATCTAGACACCATCTCGGATGGGGTTCACCACCTCCATTGGTGCCTCTCCAATGATGCGTGAGTAGTTCTTTGTAGACATTCGGGTCCGTAGTTAGTAGCTAGATGGCTTTCTCTCTCTCTCGCTGAATTCTTGATACAATGGTCTCTTGGAGATCCATATGTTGTTACTCTTTTGTGGTGTGTTTGTTGGGATCTGATGAAATTCGAGTTTATGATTAGTTATATCTTCTTATATCCATGAAAGTGATTTGAGTTTCTTTGATCTCTTATATGCATGATCTCTTATAGCCTCGTATTTCTCACTACTGGAATCTGGCATTTTTCCGTCTGCCACCTCGTTGCCGCCTGCCAGCTGACGACAAAGCGGTTCTTTGCCGTCCGCTTTGAGGAAGCGGACGACAAAGAAAGTGCTGATGGAAAAAAGGGTATTTGCCGTCAGCTGCTTCTCTGCCGTCAGCCAGCTGACGACAAAGAGTTAAAATGCAGACGGCAAAGAGCCAGGTGGGCCCCACAGGGCACGGCGTGGCCAGGTCAGCATCTTTACCGTCTTCTAGCAGACGACAAAGAGGTGACTACTTTGCCGACTGCTAGCCGATGGCAATGTTCCTCCTTTGCCATCCGCTAGTGGACGACAAAGAGGAGACGTAGGCAAGCCCCGACGGTCGCCCTCTTTGCCGTCTGCTAGCAGACGTCAAAGAAGGCCCACTTAACGGGTGGCGCCGTCTCCCTCCCTCTCTCTCTTTCTCTCTCCCTCCCACGTGCCCGCCTCTCTCCTCCTGTCACCGCCGCCACAGTCGCCGTCGCTGGCCCGCCCCGCCCCCGATCCCAGCCGCCGCCACCGACCAGCCCCGCAACCGTCCAGCCCTCCGCCCCCGCCAGCAGAGCAGGCGGCGGCCGCCCACCGCGCCCGTCGCGAGAGAGGCCTGTGCTGGCCCGCCCGGTGCGGACCCTCCCATGCCCCTGCGCCGACCGCCCCGCTGCCGGACTCCTCCCCGCGGCCCCTGCGCCGCCCCGCCCCACCGGCCTGTTGGGGAACGTAGTAAATTCAAAAAATTTCCTACGCACACACATGATCATGGTGATGCATAGCAACGAGAGGGGAGAGTGTGTCCACGTACCCTCGTAGACCGAAAGCGGAAGCGTTAGCACAACGCGGTTGATGTAGTCGTACGTCTTCACAATCCGACCGATCCAAGTACCGAATGTACGGCACCTCCGAGTTCAGCACACGTTCAGCTCGATGACGTCCCACGAACTCCGATCCAGCAGAGCTTCACGGGAGAGTTCCTCAGCACGACGGTGTGGTAACGATGATGATATTGCTACCGACACAGGGCTTCGCCTAAGCACCGCTACGATATGATCGAGGTGGAATATCATGGAGGGGGCACCACACACGGCTAAGAGATCAAGAGATCAATTGTTGTGTCTATGGGGTGCCCCCTGGCCATGTATATAAAGGAGTGGAGGAGGGGGAGAGGGCCGGCCCCTATGGCGCGCCCAGGAGGAGTCCTACTCCCACCGGGAGAAGGATTCCTCCCCTTCCAAGTAGTAGGAGTAGGAGACAAGGAAGGGGAAGAGAGAAGAGAAGGAAGGAGGGGGCGCCGCCCCACCCCTTAGTCCAATTCAGACTAGTCATTGGGGGGGGGCACGTGGCCTGCCTCTCTCTCCCCTAAAGCCCAATAAGGCCCATATACTTCTTCCCCCGTATTGCCGTAACTCCCCGGTACTCCGAAAAATACCCGAACCACTCGGAACCTTTCCGATGTCCAAATATAGTCTTCCAATATATCGATCTTTACATCTCGACCTATTTCGAGACTCCTCATCATATCCCCGATCTCATCCGGGACTCCGAACTACCTTCGGTACATCAAAACACATAAACTCATAATACCGATCATCACCGAACGTTAAGCGTGTGGACCCTACGGGTTCGAGAACTATGTAGACATGACCGAGACACGTTTCCGGTCAATAACCAATAGCGGAACCTAGATGCTCATATTGGCTCCCACATATTCTACGAAGATCTTTATCGGTCAAACCGCATAACAACATACATTGTTCCCTTTGTCATTGGTATGTTACTTGCCCGAGGTTCGATCGTCGGTATCTCAATACCTAGTTCAATCTCGTTACCGGCAAGTCTCTTTACTCGTTCCGTAATACATCATCCCGCAACTAACTTATTAGTTACAATGCTTGCAAGGCTCATAGTGATGTGTATTACCGAGTGGGCCCAGAGATACCTCTTCGATAATCGGAGTGACAAATCCTAATCTCGAAATACGCCAACTCAACAAGTACCTTCGAAGACACCTGTAGAGCACCTTTATAATCACCCAGTTACGTTGTGACGTTTGGTAGCACACAAAGTGTTCCTCCGGTAAACGGGAGTTGCATAATCTCAAAGTCATAGGAACATGTATAAGTCATGAAGAAAGCAATAGCAACATACTAAACGATCAAGTGCTAAGCTAATGGAATGGGTCAAGTCAATCACATCATTCTCCTAATGATGTGATCTCGTTAATCAAATGACAACTCATGTCTATGGTTAGAAAACTTAACTATCTTTGATTAACGAGCTAGTCAAGTAGAGGCATACTAGTGACACTATGTTTGTCTATGTATTCACACATGTATTATGTTTCCGGTTAATACAATTCTAGCATGAATAATAAACATTTAATCATGAAATAAGGAAATAAATAATAACTTTATTATTGCCTCTAGGGAATATTTCCTTCAGTCTCCCACTTGCACTAGAGTCAATAATCTAGAATACATAGTAATGATTCTAACACCCATTGAGCCTTGGTGTTGATCATGTTTTTCTCCTGGAAGAGGCTTAGTCAATGGGTCTGCAATATTCAGATCCGTATGTATCTTGCATATATCTATGTCTCCCACCTGGACTTGGTCCCGGATGGAATTGAAGCGTCTCTTGATGTGCTTGGTTCTCTTGTGAAATCTGGATTCCTTTGCCAAGGCAATTGCACCAGTATTGTCACAAAAGATTTTCATTGGACCCGATGCAATAGGTACGACACCTAGATCGGATATGAACTCCTTCATCCAGACTCCTTCATTTGCTGCTTCCGAAGCAGCTATGTACTCCGCTTCACATGTAGATCCCTTCTGACGCTTTGTTTAGAACTGCACCAACCGAGCAGCTCCACCGTTAAATAAAAACACGTATCCGGTCTGCGATTTCGAATCGTCTGGATCAGTCTCAAAGCTTGCATCGACGTAACCATTTACGACTAGCTCTTTGTCACCTCCATAAACGAGAAACATATCCTTAGTCCTTTTCAGGTATTTCAGGATGTTCGTGACCGCTGTCCAGTGATCCACTCCTGGATTACTTTGGTACCTCCCTGCTAAACTAATAGCAAGGCACACATAAGGTCTGGTACACAACATTGCATACATGATAAAGCCTATGGCTGAAGCATAGGGAACTTCTTCCATTTTATCTCTATCTTCTGCAGTGGTCGGGCATTGAGTCTAACTCAATTTCACACCTTGTATTATAGGAAAGAACCCTTTCTTTGCTTGATCCATTTTGAAGTTTTTCAAAACTTTATGAAGGTATGTGCTTTGTGAAAGTCCAATTAAACGTTGATCTATCTCTATAGATCATGATGCCTAATATGTAAGCAACTTCACCGAGGTCTTTCATTGAAAAACTTTTATTCAAGTATCTTTTTATGCTATCCAGAAATTCTATATCATTTCCAATCAATAATATGTCGTCCACATATAATATCAGAAATGCTCTGAGCTCCCACTCACTTTCTTGTAAATCTGAGCTTCCCCAAAAGTCTGTATAAAACCATATGCTTTGATCACACTATCAAAGCGTTTATTCCAACTCCGAGAGGCTTGCACCAGTCCATAAATGGATCGCTGGAGCTTGCACACTTTATTAGCTCCTTTAGGATCGACAAAACCTTCCGGTTGCATCATATACAACTCTTCTTCCAGAAATCCATTCAGGAATGCAGTTTTGACATCCATTTGCCATATTTCATAATCATAAATTGCGGCATTCACTAACATGATTCGGACAGACTTAAGCATCGCTACAGGTGAGAAGGTCTCATCGTAGTCAACCCCTTGAACTTGTCAAAAACCTTTTGCAACAAGTCGAGCTTTGTAGACAGTAACATTACCGTCAGCATCGGTCTTCTTCTTGAAGATCCATTTATTCTCTATTGCTTGCTGATCATCGGGCAAGTCAACCGAAGTCCCCACTTTGTTCTCATACATGGATCCCATCTCAGATTTCATGGCTTCAAGCCATTTTGCAGAATCTGGGCTCACCATCGCTTCTTCATAGTCCGTAGGTTCACCATGACCTAGTAGCATGACTTCCAGAACAGGATTACCGTACCACTCTGGCGCGGATCTTACTATGGTTAATCTACGAAGTTCAGTAACAACTTGATCTGAAGTTTCATGATCATCATCATTAACTTCCTCACTAATTGGTGTAGGTGTCATAGAAACCGGTTTCTGTGATGAACTACTTTCCAATAAGGGAGCTGGTACCGTTACCTCATCAAGTTCTACTTTCCTCCCACTCACTTCTTTCGAGAGAAACTCCTTCTCTAGAAAGGATCCATTCTTAGCAACGAATGTCTTGCCTTGGATCTGTGATAGAAGGTGTACCCAACTGTCTCCTTTGGGTATCCTATGAAGACACATTTTTCCGATTTGGGTTCGAGCTTATCAGGTTGAAGCTTTTTCACATAAGCATCGCAGCCCCAAACTTTCAGAAACGACACCTTTGGTTTCTTGCCAAACCATAGTTCATAAGGAGTTGTCTCAACGGATTTTGATGGTGCCCTATTTAACGTGAATGCGGCCGTCTCTAAAGCATATCCCCAAAATGATAGCGGTAAATCAGTAAGAGACATCATAGATCGCACCATATCTAGTAATGTACGATTACGACGTTCAGACACACCACTACGCTGTGGTGTTCCGGGTGGCGCGAGTTGCGAAACTATTCCGCATTGTATCAAATGTAGACCAAACTCGTAACTCAAATATTCTCCTCCATGATCAGATCGTAGAAAATTTATTTTCTTGTTACGATGATTTTCAACTTCACTCTGAAATTCTTTGAACTTTTCAAATGTTTCAGACTTATGCTTTATTAAGTAGATATACCCATATCTGCTTAAATCATCTGTGAAGGTGAGAAAATAACGATATCCGCCGCGAGCTTCAACATTCATTGGACCACATACATCTGTATGTATGATTTCTAACAAATCTGTTGCTCTCTCCATAGTACCGGAGAACGGCGTTTTAGTCATCTTGCCCATGAGACGCGGTTCGCAAGTACCAAGTGTTTCATAATCAAGTGGTTCCAAAAGTCCATCAGTATGGAGTTTCTTCATGCGTTTTACACCGATATGACCTAAACGGCAGTGCCACAAATAAGTTGCACTATCATTATCAACTCTGCATCTTTTGGCTTCAACATTATGAATATGTGTATTACTACAATCGAGATTCATCAAAAATAGACCACTCTTTAAGGGTGCATGACCATAAAAGATATTACTCATATAAATAGAACAACCATTATTCTCTGATTTAAATGAATAACCGTCTCGCATCAAACAAGATCCAGATATAATGTTCATGCTCAACGTTGGCACCAAATAACAATTATTTAGGTCTAGAACTAATCCCGAAGGTAGATGTAGAGGTAGCGTGCCGACCGCGATCACATCGAGTTTGGAACCATTTCCCACGCGCATCATCACCTCGTCCTTGGCGGTGTTAAGCAATCCGTAGTCCCTATTTGAGTTGCAAATATTCGCAGAACCAGTATCAAATACCGGTGCTCTGCGAGCTCTAGTAAGGTACACATCAATAACATGTATATCACATATACCTTTGTTCACCTTGCCATCCTTCTTATCCGCCAAATACTTGGGGCAGTTCCGCTTCCAGTGACCAGTTTTCTTGCAGTAGAAGCACTCAGTTTCATGCTTAGGTCTAGACTTGGGTTTCTTCTCCTGAGCAGCAACTTGTTTGCTGTTCTTCTTGAAGTTCCCCTTCTTCTTCCCTTTGCCCTTTTTCTTGTAACTAGGGGTCTTGTTGACCATCAACACTTGATGCTCCTTTTTGATTTCTACCTCCGCAGCCTTTAGCATTGCGAAGAGCTCGGGAATTGTCTTTTCCATCCCTTGCATATTATAGTTCATCACGAAGCTCTTGTAGCTTGGTGGCAGTGAATGGAGAATTCTGTCAATGACACTATCATCCGGAAGATTAACTCCCAGTTGAATCAAGTGATTATTATACCCAGACATTTTGAGTATATGCTCACCGACAGAACTATTCTCCTCCATCTTGCAGCTATAGAACTTATTGGAGACTTCATATCTCTCAACCCGGGCATCTGCTTGAAATATTAACTTCAACTCCTGGAACATCTCATATGCTCCATGCCGTTCAAAACGTCGTTGAAGACCAGGTTCTAAGCCGTAAAGCATGGCACACTGAACTATTGAGTAGTCATCAGCTTTGCTCGCCAAACATTCATAACATCTGGCGTTGCTCTGCGATGGGCTGGCACCCAGCGGTGCTTCGGGGCGTAATTCTTACATGCAGCAATGAGGATAATCCTCAAATTCTGGACCCAGTCCGTGTAATTGCTACCATCATCTTTCAACTTTGCTTTCTCAAGGAACGCATTAAAATTCAACGGAACAACAACACTAGCCATCTATCTACAATAAACATAGACAATCAAAATACTATCAGGTACTAAGTTCATGATAAATTTAAGTTCAATTAATCATATTACTAAAGAACTCCCACTTAGACAGATATCTCTCTAATCATCTAAGTGATCACGTGATCCAAATCAACTAAACCATAACCGATCATTGTCGGATTTCGGGTTCCGGCAGACCCTCTAGGTTCCAACTCTGGGGTGCACGCGGAGATCACACCTCCAACCTACCTACGCCTCGTTGCCTCGCAAGGATCTAAACTACGCAAAGAGCGACACAAGGGACACAAGGTTTATACTGGTTCGGGCCACCATTGCGGTGTAATACCCTACTCCAGTGTGTGGTGTGGTGGATTGCCTCAGGGGATGATGATGAACAGTACAAGGAAGAACAGCCTCGCGAGGGTCTGTTCTTGGCTGGTGCGACGAACTGCTAGGGGGAGTTAAGTCGCTTCTCTCTCTCTCTCCTCTTTAGATGCCTCTACCCTGTGGGTGGCTAGTCCTATTTATAGGCAGAGGCCCTGGGCCTCTTCCCAAATATTGAGCGGGAAGGGCGCCAACAATTGGCCATTTGAAGGGAACATCTAGTACACTTATCTGACTAAAGTCGGTCCTCGCCGCCAAGCCTTTCGGCGGTGGCCGGCTTGGGCTCCATGATGACCTCCTTCCCGCCGTTCTGCTGGTCTTGGATTTGTTGCACCGAAATGGTTGCCTTTGCTTGATACTCTTGGCCTGCGCTTGCCTCCCTTGCACCAAAGGGGTAATGAGGACACTGCGCGGGCTGGCGCCCGCCTAGCGCCCTCGGTCGTCATGGCTTGCGTCATGGGCACCTCGTGAGGTACCCCGCCTTGATCTCTCTGCCTCCTTGCGAGCCAGCCTGACGAGGTCTTGCCTGAGGAAGCTTCCTGTCATCCGCCCATGAATCTTGGCCCCTCGCGAGGTCTTGAGCTTGTGTTCATGAAGATGGGCGTCTTGGGCCACCCCTTGAAAGCCACGCCCGCGGCCGCAGCGAGCAAGTCTGGTACCCCGTTCCCGAGCGCCGACAGTAGCCCCCGGGCCCAAGGCGCGCCTGGACTTGGCTTAGCAGAGAAGCGAAGGGGCAAGTGCAAAGCGCCGCGGGCCCCAACAGCCTGCGTCCTTGGGAGCCGCGTGGCGATTGATTGGACGTGGGCGTCCATGTTCCCCCACGCCTCCTTATTTTGCGCCCAGCTAGGCGGACCCGTGGTTGCACACAGTCATCCCTCTTCTCGCCGCTCGAGCGTCTCCTGCTCTTCCTCCTCTCGAGCTCCAGTCTCCGCTTCCAATCCAATCTGGAATCCTCCCCCTTCTTGTCGCCATGGCTCCGACGAAGAAGGGGAAAGGGAAAAAGCATGTGCCTCCGCCCCGCTCGCTGTCGCCGATGGCTCCTGCTGTCGATCGGTAGATCATACTCAACCGAGAAGGCTTGGACAAGGTCAGTTCTGCCCTCGCCACCATCTTCAACGAGTGCGGGAGGATGAAGGTCTGGCCCGCGTCTCACTTCTCCATTGACAGAATAGTCACCGAGGTCCGTTACTTCGCCGATGCCCTGTGGGCGGGGCTGGTTCCCCCCTTTTCCAATTTCTTCAACTCTGTGCTTTCCCATTACCAGATCCACATGATGCATTTGGGTCCCGAATCCATTACTCTTCTTGCCGTTTCCGCTTTTCTCTGCAAGGCGATGATGGGCATTCCTCCTTCAGTTGCCTTGCTGCGCCACTTCTTCTCTTTGCGCCTCAGCGACCCCGCCCAATGCTCGGGGTGCGTGAGCTTCATTGCCGCACCAGAAATAGTGGCTTCAGGAATTGATTTCAGCCTTCCTCCGCCCATGCCTGGGTTCCGCGAGCGTTGGCTGTATGTGGACGTCGGGGTGCCCAGCCCCTGCTTTCGGAGCCAACATTACCCGCTATCCCCAATTCGGGCTGGGACCAGGAGACGCTCACGAGCCCCCGGCTCGTCTTTGTCCGCATCGCTCACAGCGTGCTTGAGGCGCTTCGGCGTGGCGGCACCCAGGGTGGTGAAGGAGTTCATCCTATGCCGCATTGCCCCTCTCCAGCGCCATTCCCGCCAGATGTGGGCCTTCGGCGGGCGTGAAGACCGCATGAGGCTCTAGGAGGAGGACCTGATGCCTGAAGTGCTGAGGAAGGTTCTCATGATCCTGGTTGGGGACCCTTCCCCTGGCAGCATCCGGCAAGGGGGTGCCCTGCTGTACCTTTGCTCGAATAGGGGTGATTTCATGAAGCAGATGACCAGCTTCGACGAATGGGGCCTGCGCGCCGCAGGCCTCATGGGACCTCGTGAGAACCCAGTTGTGCTGGTTGCCTTTCCGGTTGCCCACGGCGTCCTTCCTCGAGCGGCGGAGCAGGGAGGCAAGGGCCACCGGGTGCTGAGGGGGCCTCCGTCGGGATGACGACGCCAAGCGGCACTCCTGGGGCGACAGCTCCTGTGGCCCGCCCTGCGGCGGCTGAAGGCGTTGAGTCGCGGCCCGCGGCTCCCGTGGCAGAGGCCCCTGAGGCCTCGGCTACCCTTCTTGGTGAGGCGACTGGCGGCGTGCACCAGGACGCCGCCCCTGACGCTGGTCACTTTGGCGCTTCTTCCTCGTCGCAGGCCGACCCCTGCGCCGAGCTCCTGGGCAGCTTCGCGTGGACTTGAGGCTCTCGAAAGAAAGGAGGCCTTGGGTGGCGATTACCCTTGCCGCCTCTTGAGCGCAGGAAGTATTTCGCCATTGGTGAGTAAGCCTTCCCCTTTCTTAGTTCCTTATTTTCCCGTTGCTTCGACTGATCCTTGCTCTGCAGGGCCCTTCCTGCCGAGCTCACGGAGATGGCTGAGGAGCCATCCCCCCAGGCCTCGCCCTCTCCACCGTCCCCAAGCGCTCCGAGCTCAAGCACTGCCCTCGTGGTGAGGCCGGTTGGAGAGGTGAGCCATCCTATGATGCATCATGGTTCTGCGCACCTCGTGACCCTCCTTCGCGAGCATTACCGGGGTATAGCCAGCCTGCCTTGGGATCTTCAATTGGCCGTGGACGGCGATTGGCTGAGGTCGGCCCTGCGTTCTTCCTTTGAGGATGAGCCGGCTCTGGGCCGGGCTTTTGGTGAGGCGCGCCCGGCCACTGCTAGGGCGCCAGCCCCCAGCCCCCTGCCCAGAGGGGCAGTGCTGATTCGTGGCCCCCCGCGCACACTTGGGGCGGAGGACGATGCGGAAGACGTGCTCGAGCGCGCCCAGGAGCGCCGCGCCCTTCGCCAAGGGTTTCTCCAGAGGGCGACTGACGCAGTGAGCCAGCTTGGTGTAGAGCTTGCTGACGAGGATGCGCGCCTTGAAGCTGAGGGCCTGCGCCTAGCTGAAGAGAGGCACAAGCTTAAGGTGGCCGTTGCCCTCGCGCGCCACCAGTGTGACCTCGACAATGAGAAAGCCGAGGTGTCGCTGGCGGCTTCTCGGGAGGCCCGCTCCCGGGCCGTCGAGGAGGCCCAGGAGGCTGGCCGGTGGCGTGAGGCGGCGGAGGCGGGCGCGGAGCTCGGGCTGGAGCAATTCCTGGAGCAGCAGGTGGAGCTGCGTGGCGGCCCTGCGTCGATGAAGGGGCTTGATCGACGGCGGAGCTCGAGACGTGAGGAGGCACTGACGCTGGAAGCTGTCGAGCGCGCCCGTGACCTTGAGCAGCTGGAGATGAGAGAGCGCTTGGTGGCGCAGGCGGAGGACGATGTCGCTGCGCGGGAGGCCCGAGCCCTGGAAGAGGTTGATCGCTGGGTGGCGGCGGCCCGCTCGAACCTCGAGCGCAAGTTCGAGGAGAGGCTGGAGTTGATCAGGGTCGAAGCGGAAGGCAGGACCGCCGCCCTGAGGGCCAAGCTGGATGAAGTGACGCAGCGGGCTGACGCTTCCCGGGCCGCCCTTAGCGCGGCACGGGAGGAGCTGACTTCCCCCCGCGCCGAGGTGCTTCTTCTCCGTCAACGGGTGGACGCGGCTGAGGCCGTTGCGCGGCGGAATGAGGACGAGATACGCCCGCGGCAGATCCTGGAGCACAAGCATGGCCCTGTGCTCTGGACGCTCCGGGAAAGAGCTAACACAGCCTTGGGCAACATCTGCGAGGCGGCCGTTGGGGAGCCTCATGCGGTTAACTATGCTAGTAACCTCCACTGTTGATCGGGAGGGGTGAGGCATACCGCAAAACGGACGAAACGGACTTGTGTTCGAGCGCTACGGTCGAAACAGGGGTCCTGTTCATTGGGAGGGGTGTGGCGTACTGCAAAACGGGACTCCACGGGATACTGTTCATCTCCACCGTCGACCTCCTCCAGCCTCCACGGGCTACCGTCGACCTCCTCCAGCCTCCACGGGCTCCTGTTCATCCAGGCTCCACCTCGCGCAACTCCACCGGCTACTGTTCAACCACCCCTCCACGGGCACCCCTCCACCGTCTTCTGTTCATCTAGCCCTCCATACCACGGGGTCCTGTTAAACCACCCCTCCACCATCTACTGTTCATCCAGCACTCCACACCACGGGGTCTTGTTCATCCAGAGGCAACGCCACCGCTCATTGTTCATCAACCCCCATAGCGCTCACTGTTCATCCAATCGATCGGCTTCAGTTAGCAGCAGTAGTGAAGGAATCGCTCCATCGGGTTCAGTTAACAACCATCGGTTGATCACTCGGGTTCAGTAACGTGTAGTCTGCAGTGCAATCCTCGGGTTCAGTTAGAGCCCAACGCCTCGCTCGGGTTCATTAGAGCCAATGCCTCGCACGCGTACGAGAGAAAGCAGCATCGCTTCGGCCCCGACCTCCCACCGTAACCGCAACTCCCTGAAATTTTCCTTCCCTCGCTTCTACCACGGTTTTTCCGTCATGGGCGGCCCAAAGAATGTCATGCGATTGCGTCTCCGGCCCGCCGGGGCGAAAAGCCCATTTTTGTCATGATTTTTTCATAGAAGTAGGAGCCCACCACATCTATGATGATACTGGGTTTTGTCACAATTATCGTCATAGAAGTGTTATATGTATGACAGGAAAAAAATTCGTTCGGCCCAAAATGTCACGGATGTGTCTTTTTTTTGTAGTGAAAGTCTACAAATTGTTGTGTCTCTGCTATCGGCGTTGGAGATATCGAGTATTATGGAAGAGTTGAAGCAATTTATGAACTTCAATTCTATGATGAAAACCCACCAAACGTCGTAGTCTTCAAATGTTATTGGTTCCAGCTGAGGGAGACTATAAGGACTCATGAACATATAGGGCTAGTCGAAATCGAACAAAGCACACATTTGGATGTTCCCGATGTCTACATTACAGCTCAACGGGCAACCCAAGTTTTCTATCTATCGTGGGCCTATCAAAGTGATCCAAATCTCAGTGGTTGGATGTCGTTTATGAAGTGCCGCCATGTGTTAGACCACCTCCCCCCAATAAAGAGGATTATGAACCTCACATTAACCAAGACACATATGACGAAGGAGAATTCTTCCAAGAAACACGTCTTTCCAAAAAAACGTTTCAAGAACCGCTCTACTCCACCCCAGAACATTGAAGTAGAAAACGATAGTGAATCTGACTTCACCCCTGAGCCGGAACAAGAAGAAATTACTGCTGCAGATGACCTGTCAATGCTTGAACGATTACATAAATGAGACCTTCCACATGTTGATGCATTTATTGATGATGATGATGAGCATGTCACTGATAGTGATGATGATGATGCATTTAATTATCCCAGAGCATATATAGATGATTTAGAGTAATATTAGTAATGTGAGGTATTCAATTTTTTATTATGTTCATGATGATGATACACTTAAATTATATACATATTATTCATGCCAGGTATTCAAATTTTTTATGTTGTACTAATTTTGTTTACTTTTTGTCATTGCATGTGTTGACATGATGGTGGGCAAGGGTCCAGAGCGCCCCGAGCCTCCTGCGAGCGCTACTAGGAGGGGTTCTTCCACTATTCCACCCCATCCCCTCCGGAGAGCGCTGCTAGACAGTATGCAGACAGCAGCGGCGGGCGCTTCTTCTTCGGCTGGGAGAGGTCGGGGGAGGACGAAGAAGGCTGCTAGAGTGGACGTGGCAGCAGGAGAGGTAGGAAGGCTGCTACGCCTTCCTCGCCGCCACCCCCAGCTGATTCACCCGACCACAGGACTGCTCCGTCTGACGTGGAACCGTCTCGCACTCCGGTCCATGAGCCTCCGGTCGCCGATCCTTAGCTCCACCAGACTCGGGTCGTCGATCCTTCGCCCCACCAGACTCGGGTCGTCGATCCTTCGCCCCACCAGACTCGTCTCGCCGATCCTTCGCCCCATGTGAGTCCGGTCCCAGAGTCTTCGTCCCAGAAGACTCTGGTCCCAGAGTCTTCTTCCCACGAGACTCGGGAGGCCAGTGGCCCTACTGATGGTAGCGAGGACACCTTTTCTGATGATATCCATAGCGACAATGAGCTGGTTGAGAAGGGCAAGAAGGTCTACCAGCATGGCGGTACAAAGGTCCCGCCCGTGCCGACAACCCCCGACGAGAGGTGGTTGATTGCGCCTAATGGGTTGAAGTAAATGCATTTACTCTTTTTTAACCTTTTGCTTTCATGTTTCCTCAAATTAATATCTAATGTGTTGGCCTTGTCATACTGCAGAGGCTGGGTACACCCCCATGGTGTCCGCAGGCCCAACCAGGCCCTTGGCGTGCTTTGCCGGCAGCACTTCCCTGGGTGGGTCACGTTGCCCGGTGAGGGTCAGGTTCCACAGATAGCACTGAGATGGGAGCTGTACTCGGTTGCCCCGGCCCCGCCGGAGGAGATGGTTGCCGGTGTCTTGTGCGAGACGGTGGCCGACATTGTGTTCCGTCGGTTTTGGGTAATTTCTCCTTTACAGAATTAAAAATCAACACTACCTAGTGATTGTACTAATCAGTGTTGTCTTGTTTGATTGCAAACCTTCTACAGGGTTTCAGAGGGAGAGCAGGAGGCCGCGTCTATGGTTGTCAAAGCCGAGTGCAAGTGCCTACTTCAGAACTTACGCCACGAGACTCGGGTGCAGGCCGTTCGAGACTACTACGCCTCGAAGGGTATTAGGAGGGCCAAGAAGAAGTGTCGCGACAAGTTTCTTAGTAAGGAGAAGCACATGCAGGTAATTACCTATTCTTAAGGCCTTGAACTTAGTTTTCTTGATTTGATTCGTAGGCGTAGCACTGAAATTTATCTTGACTAACTTAGGTGCCTCCGAGATGGTGTGCGGATAAGATGGACTGTTGGGAGGCGTTGGTGGATGCGTGTGATACGTCTCCAACGTACCTATAATTTTTGATTGCTCCATGCTATATTATCTACTGTTTTGGACCATATTGGGCTTTATTTTCCACTTTTATATTACTTTTGGGACTAACCTATTAACGGAGGCCCAGCCAGAATTGCTGTTTTTGCCTATTTGGTGTTTGAAGAAGCGGAATATTAAACGGAGTCCAAGCGGAATGAAATCTTGAGGCGTGATTTTCTCATCGAGATAAGATCCAGGAGACTTGGACCCTCGGTCAAGAAAGGAGGAGGCGGCCACGAGGTGGGCGCCCCCCTAGGCGCGCCCCTGCCTCATGGGCCCCAGCTCCACCGACGTACTCCTTCCTCCTATATATACCTACGTACCCCCAACAGATCAGAGATGGAGCCAAAAACCTAATTCCACCGCCACAACTTTCTGTATCCATGAGATCCCATCTTGGGGCCTGTTCCGGAGCTCCGCCGGAAGGGGAATCCACCACGGAGGGCTTCTACATCATCATCATAGCCTCTCCGATGAAGTGTGAGTAGTTTACTTCAGACCTTCGGGTCCATAGTTAGTAGCTAGATGGCTTCTTCTCTCTTTTTGGATCTCAATACAATGTTCTCCCCCTCTCTCGTGGAGCTCTATTCGATGTAATCTTCTTTTTGCGGTGTGTTTGTTGAGACCGATGAATTGTGGGTTTATGATCAAGATTATCTATGAGCAATATTTGAATCTTCTCTGAATTCTTTTATGTATGATTGGTTATCTTTGCAAGTCTCTTCGAATTATCCGTTTGGTTTGGCCAACTAGATTGGTAGTTCTTGCAATGGGAGAAGTGCTTAGCTTTGGGTTCAATCTTGCGGTGTCCTTTCCGGTGTGATGGGGCAGCAAGGAACGTATTGTATTGTTGCCATCGAGGATAACAAGATGGGGTTTTTATCATATTGCATGAATTTATCCCTCTACATCATGTCATCTTGCTTAAGGCGTTACTTTATTTTCATTAACTTCATACTCTAGATGCATGCTGGATAGCGGTCGATGAGTGGAGTAATAGTAGTAGATGCAGGCAGGAGTCGGTCTACTTGTCTCGGACGTGATGCCTATGTACATGATTATACCTAGATACTCTCATAACTATGCTCAATTCTGTCAATTGCTCAACAGTAATTCGTTCACCCACCGTAGAATACTTATGCTCTTGAGAGAAGCCACTAGTGAAATCTATGGCCCTAGGGTCTATTCTCATCATATTAATCTTCCTACGCTTTATTGTTGCTTTGCTTTTTTACTTTGCCTTTTATTTTACTTTGCATCTTTATACCAAAAATACCAAAAATATTATCTATCATCTCTATCAGATTTCACTCTAAGTAAGTGACCGTGAAGGATTGACAACCCCTATTCGCGTTGGTTGCGAGGAGTTATTCTTTGTCTAGGTATGAGGGACTCACATGTGGCCTCCTCTTTGGTGATACCTTGGTTCTCAAAAACTGAGGGAAATACTTACGCTACTCTGCTGCATCATCCTCTCCTCATCGGGAAAACCAGCATAAGCTCAAGGCGTAGCAAAAAGGATTTCTGGCGCTGTTGTCGGGAGTCTCATAAAAGTCAACATACCAAGTACCCATCACAATCCCTTATCCCTCGCATTACATTATTTGCCATTTTCCTATCATTTTCCTCTCCCCCACTTCACCCTTACCGTTTTATTCGCCCTCTCTTTTCCGTTCGCCTTGATGTCTTTCTTGGCTCGTTTTCTCGCTTGGCTGAAATAGTTGAGTATTTATTCCTAAACAGAGAAGCTAATACCTATGGATCCTCATCCGCTTGCCAATCTTTTTAAGAGATCCAATTATGATGAACCAATTCCTAGTGATTTGGATGCACTAGATTATCTTTATAAGCTTTTGCCTGAAATCCGTAAATCTGAAAATTGTGATGAAGTGCTTCACGATAGATCTTTGAATAAAAAGCATGATTGCAATGATTTTATTATAAATTCTATTGATGTAAATTATGCTAATAATATGCAAAACCCTAAGCTTGGGGATGCTAGTTTTGCTCTGTCCAATAGTCATGATTGGGGAGATTCTTCTTACGATCTTGAAAATTTATTTAAGCCCCATGATGAATATAAGATTGATAATAGTGTTTGCAATAATATTGAAAGTGGGTTTGGAAGAGTGTCAACTTTAGATCCCACATATTTGGATAACATTCAATCTTATGAAATTTTTGATAAAAGTGGGCTTGGAGAAATCATGACTTTAGTTAATGATAATCCCACTATTTTGGAAGAGTGTCAACTTCGCATGCATGTGGATCGTGTTGAGAATATGTTATGTGATAGCTATGTTGTTAAATTTTCTTATGATCCTACATGTAATTATTATGAGAGAGGAAAATATGGTTATAGAAATTTTCATGTTACTAAATTACCTCTCGTTATGTTGTTCCTTTCCGCTTCCTTGCATATGCTAGTTTTTGCTTGCTACGATAATTTGTTTGCCTATAATATGCCTATGCATAGGAAGTATGTTAGACTTAATTGTGTTTTCACATGTTTTATGATGGTCTTTTTGTGCCTCAATTCTTGTCTTTCTTGTGAGCATCATTGAAATCTCAATGCCTAGCTAAAAAGGCTTTAAAGAAAAGCGCTTGTTGGGAGACAACCCAATATTTTTAATTGCTACTTAGGAATAAATAATCCATCTACCTTCTGTTTAGATGTGGTTTTATGTTTTAATTAGTGTTTGTGCCAAGTTAAACCTATAGGATCTTCTTGGATAATAGTTATTTGATCTTGCTGTAATTTCCAGAAACTTTCGGTTCACGAAAACAATTGTTAAAAATCACCAGAACGTGCTAAAATTGTGATTCCAATTGCTGATTATCAATAAACAAATTGCCTAGGTCTTACTATTTTTGCTGAATTTTTGGAGTTCCAGAAGTTTGCATTAGTCACAGATTACTACAGACTGTTCTGTTTTTGACAGATTCTGTTTTTCGTGTGTTGTTTGCTTATTTTGATAAATCTATGGCTAGTAAAATAGTTTATAATCCATAGAGAAGTTGGAATACAGTAGGTTTAACACCAAAACAAATAAATAATGAGTTCATTACATAACCTTGAAGTGGTCTTTTGTTTTCTTTCGCTAACGGAGCTTACGAGATTTCTGTTGAGTTTTGTGTTGTGAAGTTTTCAAGTTTTGGGTGAAATCTTTTGATGGATTATGGAACAAGGAGTGGCAAGAGCCTAAGCTTGGGGATGCCCATGGCACCCCCAAGATAATCCAAGGACACCAAAAAGTCAAAGCTTGGGGATGCCCCGGAAGGCATCCCCTCTTTCTTCCACTTCAATCGGTAACTTTACTTGGAGTTATATTTTTATTCACTACATGATATGTGTTTTGCTTGGAGCGTCTTGTATTATTTGCGTCTTTGCTTGTTAGTTTACCACAATCATACTTTCTGTACACACCTTTTGAGAGAGCCATACATGAATTGTAATTTGTTAGAATACTCTATGTGCTTCACTTATATCTTTTGAGCTTTATAGTTTTGCTCTAGTACTTCACTTATATCTTTTAGAGCACGGTGGTGGATTTGTTTTAAAGAAACTATTGATCTCTCATGCTTAACTTATATTATTTTGAGAGTCTTAAATAGCATGGTAATTTTCTTAAAATAAATAATATGCTTGGTATTCAAGATTTGTAAAACTTTCTTTTGAGTGCGTTGAATACTAAGAAAAGTTTGATGCTTGATAATTGTTTTGAGATATGAAGGTAGTAATATTAGAGTCATGCTAGTTGAGTAGTTGTGAATTTGACAAATACTTGTGTTAAAGTTTGTGATTCCCGTAGCATGCACGTATGGTGAACCGTTATGTGATGAAGTCGGTGCATGACTTATTTATTGATTGTCTTCCTTATGAGTGGCGGTCGGGGACGAGCGATGGTATTTTCCTACCAATCTACCCCCCTAGGAGCATGCGCGTAATACTTTGCTTTGATAATTTGTAGATTTTTGCAATAAGTATATGAGTTCTTTATGACTAATGTTGAGTCCATGGATTATACGCATTTTTCTCACCCTTCCACCATTGCTAGCCTCTCTAATACCGCGCACTTTTCGCCGGTATCTTACACCCACCATAAACCTGCCTCAAAACTGCCACCATACCTACCTATCATGGCATTTCCATAGCCATTCCGAGATATATTGTCATGCAACTTTTCACCGTTCCGTTTATTATGACATGCTCCATCATTGTCATATTTATTAGCATGATCATTTAGTTGACATCGTATTTGTGGCAAAGCCACCGTTCATAATTCTTTCATACATATCACTTATGAATCATTGCATATCCCGGTACACCGCCGGAGGCATTCACATAGAGTCATATATCGTTCTAAGTATCGAGTTGTAACCATTGAGTTGTAAGAAAAATAAAAGCGTGACGATCATCATTTTTAGAGCATTGTCCCAAGTGAGGAAAGGATGATGGAGACTATGAATCCCCCATAAGTCGGGATGAGACTCCGGACGAAAAATAAAAAAAAAGAAAAGAAAAGAGGCCATAAAAAAAGAGAGAAAAGGCCCAACTAAAAAAATGAGAGAAAAAGAGAGAAGGGACAATGTTACTATCCTTTTACCACACTTGTGCTTCAAAGTAGCACCATGATCTTCATAATAGAGAGTCTCTCGTTTTGTCACTTTCATATACTAGTGGGAATTTTTCATTATAGAACTTGGCTTGTATATTCCAATGATGGGCTTCCTCAAATTGCCCTAGGTCTTCGTGAGCAAGCGAGTTGGACGCACACCCACTTAGTTTCATTTGTTGAGCTTTCATATACTTATAGCTCTAGTGCACCCGTTGCATGGCAATCCCTAATCACTCACATTGATATCTATTGATGGGCATCTCCATAGCCCGTTGATACGCCTAGTTGATGTGAGACTATGTTCCCTCTTTTTGTCTTCTCCACAACTACCATTCTATTCCACATATAGTGCTATATTCATGGCTCACGCTCATGTATTGCGTGAAGATTGAAAAAGTTTTGAGAATGTTAAAAGTATGAAACAATTGCTTGGCTTGTCATCGGGGTTGTGCATGATTTAAATACTTTGTGTGGTGAACATAGAGCATAGCCAGACTATATGATTTTGTAGGGATAACTTTCTTTGGCCATGTTATTTTGAGAAGACATAATTGCTTTGTTAGTATGCTTGAAGTATTATTATTTTTATGTCAATATTAAACCTTTGTCTTGAATTTTTAGAATCTGAATATTCATACCACAATTAAGAAGAATTACATTGAAATTATGCCAAGTAGCACTCCGCATAAAAAATTCTCTTTTTATCATTTACCTACTCGAGGACGAGCAGGAATTAAGCTTGGGGATGCGATCGTCTCCAACGTATCTATAATTTTTATTACTCCATGCTATATTATCTACTGTTTTGGACCATATTGGGCTTTATTTTCCACTTTTATATTACTTTTGGGACTAACCTATTAACCGGAGGCCCAACCCAGAATTGTTGTTTTTTTTGCCTATTTGGTGTTTGAAGAAACGAAATATCAAGCGGAGTCCAAAAGGAATGAAATCTTGAGGCGTGATTTTCTCATCGAGATAAGATCCAAGAGACTTGGACCCTCGGTCAAGAAAGGAGGAGGCGGCCACGAGGTGGAGGCGCCCCTAGGCGTGCCCCTGCCTCATGGGCCCCAAGCTCCACCGACGTACTCCTTCCTCCTATATATACCTCACGCCCCAACAGATCAGAGACGGAGCCAAAAACCTATTCCACCGCCGCAACTTTCTGTATCCACGAGATCCCATCTTGGGGCCTGTTTCGGAGCTCCGCCGGAAGGGGAATCCACCATGGAGGGCTTCTACATCATCATCATAGCCTCTCCGATGAAGTGTGAGTAGTTTACTTCAGACCTTCGGGTCCATAGTTAGTAGCTAGATGGCTTCTTCTCTCTTTTTGCATCTCAATACAATGTTCTCCCTCTCTCTCGTGGAGATCTATTCGATGTAATCTTCTTTTTCCGGTGTGTTTGTTGAGACCGATGAATTGTGGGTTTATGATCAAGATTATCTATGCGCAATATTTGAATCTTCTCTGAATTCTTTTATGTATGATTGGTTATCTTTGCAAGTCTCTTCGAATTGTTCGTTTGGTTTGGCCAACTAGATTGGTAGTTCTTGCAATGGGAGAAGTGCTTAGCTTTGGGTTCAATCTTGCGGTGTCATTTCCCAGTGACAGTAAGGCAGCAAGGCACGTATTGTATTGTTGCCATCGAGGATAACAAGATGGGTTTTTTTTATCATATTGCATTAATTTATCCCTCTACATCATGTCATCTTGCTTAAGGTGTTACTCTGTTTTCATTAACTTAATACTCTAGATGCATGCTGGATAGCGGTCGATGAGTGAAGTAATAGTAGTAGATGCAGGCAGGAGTCGGTCTACTTGTCTCGGACGTGATGCCTATATACATGATCATATCTAGATACTCTCATAACTATGATCAATTCTGTCAATTGCTCAACGTTAATTCGTTCACCCACCATAGAATACTTATGCTCTTGAGAGAAGACACTAGTGAAATCTATGGCCCCCAGGTCTATTCTCATCATATTAATCTTCCTACGCTTTATTATTGCTTTGCTTTTTTACTTTGCCTTTTATTTTAGTTTGCATCTTTATACCAAAAATACCAAAAATATTATCTATCACCTCTATCAGATCTCACTCTCGTAAGTGACTGTGAAGGGATATAAAACCCCTATTCGCGTTGGTTGCGAGGAGTTATTTGCTTTGTGTAGGTACGAGGGACTCGCGCGTGGCCTCCTACTGGATTGATACATTGGTTCTCAAAAACTGAGGGAAATACTTACGCTACTCTGCTGCATCATGCTCTCCTCTTCGTTGAAAACCAACGCAAGCTCAAGACGTAGCTGCGTGGTGCTCTCCCCAATGGCTAGTCGAACACCATAGGGCCAATGATAAGCGTTACCAAATGGTTGGTGTGCCACACCATCAAGGGAGCTCCAACCTGTTTGAGTACGGGGATCACTGGGTATGTGGTTTGCTACATGATTCATGCAATTTCATTCTTCATGCTAGCATTTTTCCCTTCCAAAATGACTTAATATGCTTAGTTAGTTAAAAAATGGCATAACTACCTTGGATAGTTCATTTATGACATAATTAGCTCTAAAATGACATAATAACCTTAGATAGCTCTATAAAGTAACTAAATATGCTTTAGTTAGCTAAAAAATGGCATAACTGCCTAGGATAGCTAAATAATGACCTAAACTAATCTTAGCTAGTTCATTTATGACATATTTAGCTCTAAAATGACATAATAACCTTAGATAGCTCTATAAAATGAATAAATATGCTTTAGTTAGATAAAAAATGGCATAACTACCTTGGATAGCTCAATAAAGACCTAAACTAATCTTAGCTAGTTCATTCATGACATAATTAGCTCTAGAATGACATAATAACCTTAGATAGCTCTATAAAATGCCTAAATATGCTTTAGTTAGCTAAAAATGGGATAACTACCTTGGAAAGCTCAATAATGACATAATTAGCTTATATTGGTAAAAAAATGGCATACTAATCTTGGTTACCTCCAAAATGACCTAAACTTAACTTATTTTCCTCGAAAATGACATAATAACCTTACTTAGCTCCAAAATGACCTATTTACATAGCAATATCGTTCTTCATGCTAGCTTGAGCCCTTAACTAATATTTTGCTCCTCTCTCTCAGGCGCGCTACAACAAGAAGCATGTGCCAAATCTGTTCCACCTCTATGGCATGGCCCATACTGCCCCGTACAAGAAGGCCAAACCATTCTCGGAGTCTGACCTAGATCATCCAGAGAGCTTCACCAACATCTCGTCCCACCACAAGCTCATGAGGTACAGAGATGAGGGGAAGGCGAGGAAAGGGGAGGACTTTAACCCGAGCCAGGATCCTTTTGATACAGAGCTGGTGATGATATCTGGTGGCGGGAGGTCCCATGGCTCCATAGCCATTGGTGATGGACTGATACGTTGTCCTAGGACTCTCTCGCAGATCAAGAAGCACCAGAGTAGCTCTGATCCTGAGATAACGCCTCGTGCACGGCCTCGCCAAGGCGGTTAGTTATATGGACTCTCTCACCTTTCCTCCATTACATTGTGTGTGCGTCCGTCGATGATTACAATGCTAACGAGGAGTGGTGTGTTGCAGGCATTGGTTGAGAAAGAGAGATTGAACACCCAGTCGCTTTTGGAGGAGGCAAAAAGGGAGGCGGCGGATAGGGAGAGGGAGATGGAGGAGAGGACGGCTAAGCTATTGGAGGAGGAGAGGAACCGGAACGAGGCGTCTCACCAGGCCCTATACGAGCTCCTCGTGGTACGTTTCTCATGCATATTAGTCAAATCATGCACGTAATGTTCGTTTCATTACTAACTAATATGACCGACTCGTGAGAACCAAATCTCCAGACCATGTGCGAGAAAAACGGTCAGACCCCTCCACCGATGCCCCAGATTGCTCCGGCGACCATGGTGAGTTTGATTTGAATGGTCGTTAGTTACTAGTATTCACATTTCAGTTGCATCATGCTAACGAGACATTATTGGAAATGATCTTTGGTGCAGCATGCCTCCCGATAAGCATCGACCAATCCTTCTGCGTCTGCCAATGGCGGAACCCCGACCGGTCCTTCACCTCTGTCTGCCACTGGCGCAACCCCGACCGTTCCTTCACCTCCGTGATAATAGTATTTTTCTTCTTTTTAGCCTATTTATGTCCATTTATGACATAATTTAGCCTATTTAGTCCGCAAATGACATAATAAGATGAAGAAAATCAAGGAAGAGGAAGAAAAGAAGGAATAGGAAGAAAAGAAGACGAAGAAGAAGAGAAGAAGTTCTTCTTATTATTATTTTCTTATTCTTCTTCTTCCTTCTTCTTCTTATTTTCCTCGTCTTACTTGTTTTTATTCGTAAATGGCATAATAACCTTGCTAACCTCATAAATGTCATATACTTAGCTTGTTCTCCTCTAAAATTATACAATAAGCTTAGTTAGGTCAAAAATGGCATAATTAGCTAGGTTAGCTAAAAAATGACCAAGGTTACCTAGGTTAGCTCCAATATGATCCACTTAACCTACGTTAGCTCCAAAATGACCTATTTACCTAGCTTAGCTCTAAATTGACCTACACACTTAGCATTTTTACCTACCTTAGCCCAAAAATGGCATTTTTACCTACATTAGTTAGAAAAGAAGAAGATAAAGAATAGGAGAGGTGAGAAAGAAAGAGAAGATAAATTCGTCTTCTTCTTTTCCTCCTCTTTCTTTTCTTCTAGCTAGTCTTGTTCTTATTCTTCTTCTTCTAACTTTCATCTTTCCCAATTTGCAGTTTTGCTTTAGATGAGGAAGCTTGCATTGATGGAGTGTACTATTCTTCTGGTGCTTCCTTGTTGTTTATGAAAACTTGTTTGGATATGTATGTCTATATGGATATGTTGTTGGAAAGTTGTTTCTGGATATGTATGTATATATGGATATGTTGGATGGGATGGACTTTGTTGAACTATGTTGTTGGATATGTTGGATTTGATGACATATGTTGTTGGACATGCTGTTATATGTTGTTGGATATGTTGGATATGTATTTATGTATATCTGTGTGTGAAATCATGTCAAACTAAATGGATTCAAATAAAAACAGGGGATATAAAGCCTCTTTGTCGTACGCTAGCGGACGGCAAAGAGCGTTGCCGACTGCTAGCAGACGGCAAAGAGGCCACATGGTAGCTACCTATACAAACTGGGAACACTTAGCTGCCTATTTGGGCACTTTGCCGTCTGCCAGCAGACAGCAAAGACCTTTGAATTTTTGCCGTCTACTGGCAGATGGCAAAGTTCCCAAATAGGACTGGCAAACAGGGCCAACTATGTCGTCCGCCAGCATACGGCAAAGATTTAAAGGTCTTTGACGTCTGCTGGCAGACGGCATAGCTGGCCACGTGGCAGCTTCCCCGTGTTGGCCAAGCTGAGCTCTTTGCCGCCTGGTAGCAGACGGCAAAGAGCTTTGCCTCTTTGTCGTCCGCTGGCAGACAGCAAAGCACGTTGTTAACCCCTAGCGGCTCTCACCCCACCCCACTGCCGTCCATGATCTTTGCCGTCTGCTGGCCTCCGACGGCGGACGGCACAACCCTTTGCCGTCCGCTTCTACGAAGCAGACGGCAAAGAAGGCCTTTGCTAGCACTCGTTCATACGGACAATTTGCCGTCCGCTAGCTGACGGCAAAGGACTTTGTCGTCCGGCATGCATGCCTTTGCCTTCCACCATGGCAGACGGTAAAGAAGCTGATTCCAATAGTGCCTTCTCTGATATTTGGGTTTTGTTTGGCCAACTTGATCTATTTATCTTACAATGGTAAGAGGTGCCCGGTAGTGGGTTCGATCTTACGGTGCTTGATCCCAGTGACAGAAAGGGAACCGACACGTATGTATTGTTGCTACTAAGGATAAAAAGACGAGATGATCTATATCTACGCAATAGATAAACGGATCTTGTCTACATCATGTCATCATTCTTATTGCATTACTCCGTTTTTCCATGAACTTAATACACTAGATGCATGCTGGATAGCGGTCGATGTGTGGAGTAATAGTAGTAGATGCAGGCAGGAGTCGGTCTACTAATCTTGGATGTGATGCCTATGTAATGATCATTGCCTGGATATTGTCATAATTATTTGAAGTTCTATCAATTGCCCAACAGTAATTTGTTTACCCACCGTTTGATATTTTTCTCGAGAGAAGCCACTAGTGAAACCTACGGCCCCCTGGTCTTCTTCCTCATATATTTGCTTGCGATGTATTTTCCCTTTGCATTTTTTTCAGATCTATTAAACCAAAAATACAAAAATCATTTGCTGCACTTTATTTTATTTGCGATCTATTATTTCAATCTACTACAATTTTATGGCACCGTTACCTGGAAGGGATTGACAACCCCTTTAATATGTTGGGTTGCGAGGTGTTCTTATTTGTGTGCAGGTGTTGTTTACGTTGTGATGCTTGGTTCTCCTACTGGTTCGATAACCTTGGTTTCTTCACTGTGGGAAATACCTACCATCGTTGTGTTGCATCATCCCTTCCTCTTTGGGGAAATACTGACGTAGTCCTAGCAGACAGGAGCTTTTCTGGCGCTATAGTCAGAGAGCGATCAATCATCCCGATATCGCCCATTCCATTTTCTCATGCTTGCATTAGATTTTTCTACTGTTATTGTTTTCTCCAATTATGATGCATAGCCTGCTTTTTTAACCTGCTGTTGTACATTAACTGCTTATCCTAAACTTCTTAGTATAGGTTGATTAGTGATCCATGAGTGACCCCCACCTTGTCCTTGTTTCCCCTGCTTCATCACCGACGACTCGATCAATGTAATCGATGACCAGAGCCCGACACCTCACATCACATCATGCCCCTTTTGTTGCTCGACTATGCAAAGTTACCATCGACTGTCGAGGGTGGTACCTCATACATCACTCCCGATGGGATCTCTGTAGTGTAGCTATTCGGTCATGGTCATCGAGGGTGATTCCTCCTTAACCACTTCCGATACGACTCTGTCGTGCAACCCCTCAAGTGTGAACCTCGAGGGTGGTTCCTCTTACGTTCACCTTGATGATTACATCGAGTGGAATCCACCGAGGGTGATTCCTCAGGTTTTCCTCCGTGATGTGTTGGACACACAGTTACCTGGACTTTACTTGAGACCATTGTTGAAGAAGGGTCAGCCTTGAGGGGTACCCGCGAGTTGTTGTGGAAGTCGGGCGAGCCTGTTGAGCACCCATGAGTTTTCCACGTGGCACGGCCGGGCATTCTGGGCCCTTGCCGTAAGTCCACGAGACGGGGCGACGGGGTCACATTATCACGAGTCTCTGCTCGTCTTCGCGAGCCCCCAATGCACTAACAGGTTTGGCTATTTGTTCTGAGTTGGCCTCTGGCCTTTACGCACTAACCACCATGCGAGAATAGTAATGGGCCTCGACGTCGCAGTATCAGCTGAAGATTTGTCAGACGTCCAGTTCAGCATTGTTGCCGGGCCGGATCGTGCCATCCACTTCACGGGTAGTGCTGGTATCCCCTTGCGCACAACGACCCGGAGTGCAACGGGTGATGCGCCCAGACCACGGAGTGCTTAGGACGTAGACCAGCGAGGACCTCTCTACTGAGCCTAGGTAGGGCTACGACGTGTTGATCTTCCGATGCCGGGAATGACCCAGGAAAGTGTGTCCGACCAGAGTGATCAAGCGTGTTGGAAAACGTGGTGCACCCCTGCAGGGAAGATATATATTCGAACACTGTGTCCACGGTAATGGACGTTCAGACTTGTATCCTGATCTTATATAACTAGAAATGGATACTTGATAATTGTGATAGATATGTGGCTCCGAGATTGCTTTCTCGTAGGGAGTCGAGGAAGGATCTCTGGGCGTTAATGTTACAACATGCTTATAAACTGATATTCTTTACTCTTCTACATGATGCAAGATGCTTGTAGCTGCTTGAAGATGCTAGTCTTTGATAGGCTAGGCCTTCCCCTCTACTCTGGCATTCTCTAGTTCAGTCCACAGATACAACCCATCCATTTGATACCAATGCGTACTTAGTATAGATCTGATGATTGCGAGTACTTTGGATGAGTACTCACGGTTGCTTTGCTATACCCCTTTTCCCCCTTCTTCCTTCTTTCCGATTGTTGCAACCAGATGGTGGATCATTGGAGCCAGATGCCACCACCGACGGATGCTACTACATGGAGGCCGTCAAAGGCCAGGAGTAGTTAGGATGTCCCAGGAAGGAGGCCTTGCCTCTTCGATCGTTGTTGCTTTTTTGTTAGCCTTCTTAAGGCATCCTTGTTTAACTTATGTCTATAGTCAGATATTGTTGCTTCCGCTGACACTTGTGTCTCGAGCTTTTGTAGTCGAACCCTCGAGGCCTCTGGCTTGTAATATAAAGCTTGTATTATTTCTATTTGTGTCTAGAGTTGTGTTGTGATATCTTCCGTGAGTCCCTGATCTTGATCGTTCACATTTGCGTGTATGATTAATGTACGATTGTATCGGGGGCGTCACAAGTTGGTATCAGAGACGACTGCCTATAGGAACCCCCTTTCCAACTCCTTGGCCGAATTTGAGTCTAGTCTTTGAAAAACTGATTTACTAACATGGCTGTGAGGCTTACGTGTCCACGTCGCCATTGGGTGGTATTAGGATCTTTTATTCCTCGTCTATACTCTAGGACTCTGATCTCTCTTCCATTTGAGTTAAATGATTTGCTAACTCTAACAATAGGATCTCGTGATCACATCCACCAAGAGTTCTGTATTACACCTTTCTTGATTTGTGGGCCAGGATCTTCTTCACATTGTTTACTGACTACGGGATCCTCTTATCGAGGGCACCCTACTTTGTCCCCTACAGATTCCTCGCTCTAGTGATTTTCTCCAACGCTGATGTAGCCTTTGCTATGTCCCACTGTTGCAGCCCTCTCTTGTGCATGCGTACCGCCTAGTATGTCTAGGGCGATTCTCTTGTCCGAACTCATACTAGTAGTGTGTAATTGTCTCTATATATGTATCAGTATGTCTTCAATGACTACTGCTTTGTACATACTGTGCCTTTGTTCATTATCCAAGTTACACCATGAATGACTCCTTACACTTGCTTCAGCCCTTGCTAAGCTACCCCGTGTTGCATTTAAGCAGGATGGTTAGACCCGCTGGTCCTGGCAGTGGTGCGACAATCAACCATCGCCCGAATTCATGGCCAGAATGATACAACAGTTTGATGCTGAATCGCCAGTTATGGAATATGCCATGGCTCCGTTTCCGCATCCCAATATGAACCAGCAACCAGCCCTAGTGACTCTGCAAGACTTTGCACGTCTCAACCCTACCATCTACCGCAGCTCAACTCAGCCCCTTGATGCTAATGACCGGCTCCATGACATTACTTTCGAGTTGGAGTCGGTTGAAGTAGCCCCTGCCAACTACGTCACCTTCGCGGCTTATTACCCGAAAGGCCCCACTGCTCATTGGTGGGATAGCCACAGGTGTTCATTGCTTGTTGGAACCGCCATCACTTGGACGACGTTCCAAGCTACATTCCGCGGGCCAATGACGAACCACCGTACTTAGTCACAACGTTTCCGTTGAACTTGAAGGGTCGAAATTCCATGTATCCGCCATTTTTTTCAAAGTCTTCCAATATTGACCTCATTCTAGGAATGGAATGGTTGAAAGCACATACCGTTTCCATCATCTGCGCCACTAAAATCGTCCATCTACTACATCCATCAAATGGGATAGTATGCTACCATGCTCATCTTGTTCGAAATGCGAAGCATGGATTTATTCCTTGATTGCGTTAAAGGCTTATCCTCTTGTGAGAATTGAATATGCTCCAATCGTTTGTGAATTACAAGATGTCTTTCCAAAAGAACTACCCAGTCCATGACCTTGAACTTGTTGCAGTTAAATTTGCACTAAGGTTGTGGCGGCATTTCCTTTTTGGTATCCGTTGCGAGATCTAAACTGATCATTAAAGTCTGAAATATCTGTTTACTCAGCTAGGTCTGGATCTCCGTCAGTAGCGATGTATCACTATAGGGAAAACCCTAGTAGTAGCGCGGGTTTAATGCCTACTAGTAGCGCGGACACCGCGCTACTAGTAAGGCGCTACAGCGATTCTTTAGCAGTAGCACGTGCGACACACGCTACTGCTAAGACATATAGCCGCAGCGTTTGTTCACTCCCGCGCTACTGCTAATATAGCTAGTAGTACCATGTTTACTCTCCATCACTACTAGTATTCTTTCTTTATTTTTTTTATTTTTAGTGTATTTATACGCCGTTATACAAATTTTGGTACAATACCAATTATGAGGTTGTTATATCAATATGTCCATAAGAGTGTGTAAAATCAAGGTGGATTAGGTTCAAGTGGAGGCAACATGTGGTGCATGTCAAAAGTATACTACTAATCCAAACTTGATCTAGTTTGGACTAGTAGTACTTTCGATGTGCACCACATGTTGCCTCCACTTGAATGTAATCCGCCAGCACAAGCTATTTAATCATCATCATAGTCATTACCACCAACACTAGCTATTTAATCATCATAGTCATAATGTAGCACACATCATCATCTTCAAACTCATTCTAGCTATATAATCACCACCAACACTAGCTAATAATAATCATCATAGTCATTGCCACCAACACTAGCTATTTAATCATCATAACTCATTTCTAGCTAGCTAACCACTCCTGGTGCTCTCTCTCGGGTAAATAGCATAAAACATGTGTAGCACTCCTGCTTCATCATGTTGAAACATGCAGATGAACCTGTCTCCTAATCATGGGCTACGCTTCTGATTGCTGCCCCCTAGTACTTCTCTGCGATCGTTCACAGTTTTGCTCCAGTCTTTCACTATTAAGCATTCCTCGCTTTTAGAAATACTGAGTGCACTAAAGTGCATTGTAGGATATCTTGGTCGTAAGCTAACCATTCTCATGCGACCTTTAGTCTCGATCCAATGAGGCACACCATTCATTGGGAGTCCCTGTTGAAGAACATCGTATATTAACATACTTAGCAATGAAGTTTAGCTTAAAAAATAATGTATGCAAAAGATGCACTAAGGACAAATAGTAAACATTTTACCATCTTTCCTAAATAGATGTGATCGTAGTTCAATACGAACACTATTGGTCACACGTTTTCAGTACTATGATTTTTAAGTCCAGGAAAATAATTCGTCTTGATAGTATGAAGATCCTCAAGCCATGAAACATAATGACCTATCTCCTCGCAGTTTAGTTCAACCCCGGGACAGTGGACGGTCATGTCTACCAAGCGCCGGACATGTTGGCTTGAATGGAAATGAGCTGTCAATAGAAATTAGTTGGTAACTATTTTTGAATAAAAAATATCGAAGACATAAATATGGTTGAGAAACTCACATAATGGTATAACTGGAGGCGTTTGCACATCGACCCAGATGTTGATATTACCTTAAATATCATCTTCCGGACGAATATCAAAGGTGATAACCATATCAGGCTCAAATGCATAAGTCTTGCATAGTGCTTGCCAAGTTTTGCATTCAAAATAGGTGTAGGTGTATGCGTTGTATAATTTTGCGTGGAAAGTATAACCATGCTCGGTCTTCAAGTAAACTCTCTTTACCTCCATAGTAGTTTTCATAGGACTGAAACCTATCTTAGCCAAGACAAAAGCTCTTGCATGGCAGGGGATACACTAGTAGAATAGTAAAAAAATTAAATTATAAGTTGAAGCAAATGAAGCAGATGTCATGCTTAATTACGAAAAAAGACATGTCGTTGCGACTTACTGTATCCACTTCGAAGTTCTCATCCAGCTTGATGCTGAAGCGCCTATCATCATCTAGGAAGATTCTGTCGCACAGGCCGCGCTCGTCTTGGCAGTATTCGCAAATATCGGAATCCTTTTCGTTGTCAGACATTTCCTATATTCATAGTTGAAACATAAATCCGGGGCACTCGATATTTCCTACATATTCTGGCACAAGTCATACCAAAATTCACAGAAAAATCCGGCATGACCTTTGCTAAAATAGGACATATCGAGCGCCTGAAATTTGCCGGAACGGAAATGAATCAACACTCCGGAAAAACATAGGCCACTCGGAGGTGTAACCTGCAAACATGACCGGCCACTTGGGCAAGCACATATCCTATATTTGAGCAACACAAGATATACATTTCAAAATATCTTATAGCACTCATATTGACATGAGCATTCAATAAGAAAAAATAGATCGTAAAATAAATAAGTATTGAAACTAGCATGCATTCAGTAAGCAAAAGTAAATCATCTCATGCGTCCGTACATCGTCAAATATTATCACTAATACATCCCGAATAGTATCATACATATAACATCACTAATACAACTAAAACCCTAGCGCACGACGGTTATCGGCGCGGGCGGTGGACACCCAAAGAGAAGGAACCATCACAGGATCATAGCTCCAGTGAGATCCCTGAAGAACCTGCCCGGTATTGGAGAACCTGTGCTCCAACGCAAAAAAGTAGCGACGGACGTGCGCGTCCTCCTCGCAGACACGATGACGTACCACCTCCGCGGGGTCCTCAAGCATCTGCGCCGTCACTGGCCCATGCGACCGCCACCAAAGAAGGTTCGGGTCAACGACAGGCTGGCTCCTCACCAAGCTACGCCCCCCGGTAGGTAGCACCTCCCAGTACCAGCCCGGCGGAGCCCAGTCCCGGACATGGCCCATCTGGTCAAACAGGTGTCCTCCGCCCAGTCGACGACGAGGATGCGGGATAGGCATCATCGACGTCGATGCGGGAATAATTGCTTTCACCAAAAAAAATAACAACAAATGTGACATGTTCAACTAGTTCTATTAATTTTACTAGTTCTTACTAAAAATAAACTTACTATAAATAAAGATAAACTCGTACCTAATTAGACCTAGTTCTTACTAACTAATTAGTACCTAGGAACTACTGCACTAATCCTATATACCTAAGAGATTTATCCCCACTAACCTATTTGCCACATCACCATACAATTATGGATGGGATAAGGCCCACCATAACATGCAACCATGCATGGTAAAGACCCACCACCACATGCAACCATGCATGGGAAAATAATTATCATTCTATTGTTCAATTTATATTCAATAAATATTTTATCAAATATAATAAGTTGTATGCATTTTAAATTTTGATTCATGATTTGTTAATCTAAAATTTATATTCCACACAATCAAATCTTATCGAAATATATTGCAACCAATTCCCACAGCAATGTGTGGGGCATCATCTAGTTACCATCTAATTTGATGAACCTAGGGGTGGAAAGTGGTAGCGGATAATCAGAAATATCCGATATTCGTATTCTATCGGATATTCCAATTATCCAACTTAAAAGTCAAATAAGTGGTCAAATTTTAATCGTTTTATGATTAATCTTATAAATTATTATGCATTACAATAGTGTTTATTCATAAACCTATTTATGATTGACTTATTGTATGTCACAAGTTGAATACTTCATGCCACATAGCAATTGACTAACACACTTAAGCAATATGTCGCTATTATTTGTATCCGTTCCGAATCAAGAAAACATTCGAGCCGCATCTGTATGCGATAACATCCGTATTCGCATTCGTATTCGTTTTGTAAATATGAAAACGGAACTGGTAAGAGCACTATCTGATCCGCATCTGATTCATTTCCACCCCTACATGAACCCTAACTAATTTGATGCAATTGAAATTTGAAGAACCCTAGGCAGAGGTAGGGGAGGGGGAGGAGGGGGAGGAGGAGGCGTGCTCACCTCGGGTGCTTGCGGCGAGGGAGGGGCAGGAGGCGTCGAGGTCGGGATCGGGGCTCGGGCGCGCGGCGGAGGGCGGCGTCGAGGTCGGGGTCGGGGGTGGCGTCGAATCCGGGGTCGGGGGCGGCATCGAGGGTGTGCGGAGAGCGACGGGAGAGCGTGCGGCGGCCGATGGGCGATGGCGGCGGCGATAGCGGAGGAGTTGGGATTTGGGGGAAGTGGTCGTGGAGAAGAACGAACCGCGCGGTTAAGTCGAAAGTAGTTGTAGTGCGTTCCAGGAAGTGCGCTACTCCTAAGTTAGCTATAGCGCGTTTCCGGATATGCGCTACTGCTATTCCTTTCTCTTTTTTCCCTTTTTCATTTATTTTTATTTATATTTTATTTTTTTCCTTTCTCCTTTTTCTATTTCTTTCATTTTCATTTACTTTTCTATTTGCTTTCCATTTAATTTTATTTCCTTTACCAGTTGCGCCTTTCTGCGTAAACGCGCTGCTACAAACCAAGTAGCGGTAGCGCTATTCACAGTAGATCGCTACTACTATGTGTAGCCTATCGGCTTAGCAGTGGGAATTTTAGTAGTAGTGCTTTTATCTTCAGGCGCGCTACTGCTACAATTGTATCTGTAGTGCGGTTTATGCCAACTCGCTACTGGTACTTAGCACTAGCGTGCTATTTTAACAAGTGCTACTGCTAAAGTTCTGTGTATAAGGTTTTCCCTACTAGTGTATGGAAACAATTACAAACTATGACTACAGTATTTCTTATTCCTCTGGCAAGGCTAATATAGCGGCCAATGCCCCGAGTCTCAAGTCTTATTGCAACAACCACTTGGCTTATAAAGCTCAACCTCTGCAAGATGATCTCACTTAGAAAGAGCATCTGATCCGTGCCTCGGTCAAGCTGAACGTCACGCCCGTCTGAGGGCTATCAAATTCTTAAGGTCCATTGGTCAAATCATTCTGAAGATGAAGCCACTTGGGATCGCGAGGATCGTCTTCGTGGCGAATACCCCGCTTTGATTCCTTCTACCTCCTAAATCTCGGGACGAGATTTCTTGTAGTGGAGGAGAATTGTGACGCCCGGATAATTAAGCTACAGTAATCTCCCGTTAATGATGCCTTTTCATCATGTTACTGTTGCTAATATCTACTTGATCCAAATCGCATTTCAAATTCAAAACCAAGTTTAACGTCAAATATCAAATTTTGTCAAACATGCAAACCAAAATGCTCAGCTTGTTACAAATAATCATTTGGTAATCGTGGTGGAGAAACCAAAATTTTATAGAATGGTTAGACGATGCTCTAAAATAAAAAAAAGAAGAAAAGAAATAAAAGAAATAAAAAAAGAGAAGAGGAACCACCCCCTCTCTATTTGGGCCTTAGCACATGGCAGGCCCAGTAGGCCAGCCGGCCGGTCCACCTACCTCACCCGACCGGCCCAACCCTTCCCCGGTCGCTCTCCCCTCCCTCCTGTTCCCCCGGTGCGCGCCGCTACAGGGGCTCGTCGCCGCCCGACCACCCCGCCGACAACGTCGCGGGTGGATAAACAACCCCGGGCTCCTCGAGTCCTCCCCCGCCTACCTCCACCCACTCCCCTCTCCATCGGCCGTTCACTCCCTTGCTCTTTCTTCCCCTCTGCCCGAGCTCCTCCGAGCAGGCTCGCCGCTGTCGCCGTGTCGATTCCGCGGCCACCGCCTCCCGTTCGCCTCGCCGACATGCTCGAACGCCTCCCCAACGTCGACTCCGTCGACTACGCCGAAGGGAATGAGCCGGGAAGCCTCTACGCCGCCGCCATTTTCTTCTCCTTCCTCGGATCGCCGCCGTCTGTCGCCGTCGACTTCAGATGCTCCGCGCTTCCCTGAGCAAACTACCACCTTCCTACGGCTCCCGCCGAGCCACCGCGTCTTTCCCCTCCCTCTCCTGTACATTTCTGCCACCGTAGCCGCTGTTGCCATCGCCGCTCGAAGCGAGCGCTGCCGTGCAGCTCGTCGCCGTCGTTACAGTCGTTGCCATGCTCGCCCGAGCACGGGAACATGCTCAGTGCAGCTCACCGAGGCCACCCGTGCCGCTTGCCCACTTCGTCGTCCCCTGTAGCGCCGTTCCCGATCGTGGCGAACTCTGGCGAAGTTCTCGAGCTCGCCATCGTCGCCGTAGGGCCTCCGTGGCCGTGAGACCATCGCAGTTCGACGCGCGAGCGTGCGTCCGATCGAACACAAGCAGCCACGTGCAAAACAGCCTTCTGTGGCGAATTTCCGACGCGCTCTAGTGATGCGCCGCCATGAATTTGGTCGCTAGAGCTCTCTCGGGTGCTGAAGCCGACGTGGCTCAGTGGGCCCCGCCCCTGAGTCGTTGACCAGTGGGCCCTGGTGGACCATTTGACTGGGTTGACCCAGTCAACTACTGACTGGGCTACCCAGTGAGACTGACGTGTGGGCCCCACTTGTTTAAAATGTTTAAAAAATAAATAAATTTGCTCATTAGAATATGTTAATTAATTAGTAATTAGTTAGTCACTAACACGACGGGCCCACCCCTCTAATTAGCCTGTTAGTTTATTTAAATTACTGTTAGGCTAACAAAGGCTGACATGTGGGTCCCACTGGACCCACAGGCCAGGTTTGACCCTCGTCAGCGAGTCTGTTGACTGCTGACGTCATCCCCACGCAATGCTGACGTCATAATGAATTTATATTATTTTAAATAATTCTATAAAATATTTAAATCTTTAGAAAATCGTATAAAATAATCCGTAGCTCAGATGAAAATACTTTATACATGAAAGTTGCTTAGAACGACGAGGCGAGACCGAATACGCCCTCCGTTCGTTTGCCACACGTCCCTAGCATAGCGAACCTGCAACTGTCCCCTCTCTTTCATCTGTCCAAAAAAATGCCTAACCCCGGGAAAACATTCCCGGATGTTTTCCCCCTTCGCCGGTGTCGGGTAGCACTGTGTTAGAACACCCCTAGCGCTTCTTATTGCCTGTCATGCATCTGTTTGCTCTGTATTTACTGTTTCTTCCCCCTCTTTTCTCCGGTAGACCCCGAGACCGATGCCGATGCCAGAGTGATCGACTACATCAACGACGACCCCTTCTTCCCTTTCAACGGAGCTTCCAGGCAAGCCCCCCCTTTGATCATCCCAATATCGCCCATTCCATTCTCTGATGCTTGCATTTTTCGCTACTATTATTTTTTCACCTATTCTGATGCATAGCCTGCTTTTGTGACCTGATGTTGTATCTTACCTGCTTATCCTAAACTACTTAGTATAGGTTGGTTAGTGATCCATCAGTGACCCCCACCTTGTCCTTGTTGCCCCTTCTTCATCATCGACGACTTGATCAACGTGATCGACGACCAGAGCCCGACACCTCACATCACATCATGCCCCTTTTGTTGCTCGACTCTGCAGAGTTATCATCGCGTACCGAGGGTGGTACCTCATACATCACTCCTGATGGGATCAATGTAGTGTAGCTATTCGGTTGTGGTCATCGAGGGTGATTCCTCCTTAACCACTTCTGATACGTCTCTGTCGTGCAATCCCTCAAGTGTGAACCTCCAGGGTGGTTCCTCTTACGTTCACCTTGATGATTACATCGAGTGGAATCTACCGAGGGAGATTCCTCGGGTTTTCCTCCTTGATGTTTTGGACACACGGATACCTGGACTTTACTTGAGACCATTGTTGAAGTCGGGTCGGCCCTGACGGGTACCCGCGAGTTGTTGTGGAAGTCGGGCGGGCCCGTTGAGCACCCGCGAGTTTTCCACGTGGCACATCCGGGCATTCTGGGCCCTTGCCGTAAGTCCACGAGACGGGGCGACGGGGTCAAATTATCGTGAGTCTCTGCTCGTTTTCGCGAGCCCCCAATGCACTAACAGGTTTGGGTATTTGTTCTAAGTTGGCCTCTGGCCTTTACGCACTAACCACCACGCGAGAATAGTTATGGGCCTCGACGTTGCAGTATCAGCCGAAGCTTTGTCAGACATCCAGTTCAGCATTGTGGCCGGGCTGGATCGTGCCATCCACTTCACGGGTTCTGTTGGTATCCCCTTGTGCACAACGACCCGGAGCGCAACGGGCGATGGGCCCAGACCTCGAAGTGCTTTGGATGTAGACCGGCGGGGACCTCTCTACTGAGCCTAGGTAGGGCTACAACGTGTTGATCTTCCGATGCCGGGCATGACCCAGGAAAGTGTGTCCGGCCAGAGTGATCAAGCGTGTTGGAAAACGTGGTGCACCCCTGCAGGGAAGATATATATTCGAATACCGTGTCCACGGTAATGGACGTTCAGACTTGTATCCCGATCTTATATAACTAGAAATGGACACTTGATAATTGTGATAGATATGTGGCTCCGAGATTGCTTTCTCGTAGGGAGTCGAGGAAGGATCTCTGGGCGTTAATGTTACAACATGCTTGTTAATTATAAACTGCTATTCTTTACTCTTCTACATGCTGCAAGATGCTTGGAGCTGCTTGAAGATGCTAGTCTTCGATAGGCTAGGCCTTCCCCTCTATTCTGGCATTCTGCAGTTCAGTCCACAGATACAAACCTTCCATTTGATACCAATGCATACTTAGTATAGATCTGATGCTTGCGAGTACTTTGGATGAGTACTCACGGTTGGTTTGCTAACCCTTTCCCCCTTCTTCCTTCTTTCTGGTTGTTGCAACCAGATGGTGGATCATTGGAGCAAGATGCCACCGCCGACGGATGCTACTACATGGAGGCCGCCGAAGACCATGAGTAGTTAGGATGTCCTAGGCAGGAGGCCTTGCCTCTTCGATCATTGTTGCTTTTGTGTTAGCCTTCTTAAGGCATCCTTGTTTAACTTATGTTTGTACTCAGATATTGTTGCTTCCACTGACGCTTGTGTCTCGAGCTTTTATATTCAAGCCCTCGAGGCCTCTTACTTGTAATATAAAGCTTGTATTATTTCTATTTGTGTCTAGAGCTGTGTTGTGATATCTTCTCGTGAGTCCCTGATATTGATCGTACACATTTGCGTGTATGATTAGTGTACAATTGAATCGGGGGCGTCACTGATGATCTATGTACCTGCATAATCACATCATTCGATAATATGCAACATAATATATAGCTGAGCAACAGAAAGATATAGAGCTAGCAAAAGTAGAAGCAACATATCGGAAACATGAATAACAAAGTTCATCATACCCAAACTTCCCTAACTAGAGTGATCTATGCTAGTTGAGGAGGACGGTTTAATTACATCATAAAGTTTCGTCGTCCATAAATTCAAAGTTTCGTCATAGAGAAAGTAGTGACTAAACAGACACATTGTCATCGTCAATCACTCTAACATGTTGTGCCAGCCATCCAAATCAGGGAGGACGTCCCCGAGGGAAGTGAAAGGCTTCAGGTCGAGACACTGAGCGGCTACACGTGTCCGGACGTCTTCCCACGACATTTGCCCTTCTTCGTAGAACATCCCTGTTTTTCCGAGGACCTCCTTCATGATGATTTGAGCAAGTTCACGCTGGATCTGATAGAACTCAGCTAAGAGTTGATGATCCAGGACATTTCCTAGATTCTTTGCCCATTGCAGAATATCGGCATCGCCGGATCTAGGTGACATGCGAAGGTTCTGGTGATCCCGTCTGTACTCCTACATGTGCTAGACGACATAGAATCCATCATTGAGAGTACCTCTCGGTTGCTGGATGCAGCAGAAGTTGGTCTTATGGTCGAAGCAGGGTGCGCGGTTCCTTGTCTTCTTGATCGTGATCTCTCCACCCAGGTGGCCATAACTTAAGATAGCACTGTTGAGAGCATACTTGATGTGGGTGTAATACTTTTTATTCATGTTCTTCAACGAGTCCAAGTAAAGAGCGTGGGAGAATCGGGGTTAAAGGATGATGAGGACAACACGCCCGTTGTTGCGCAAAATAAGTTCACCTCAAATTAGCCTCCACGTGTGCAAATGAAAGATTGAAATCGAAGGAAGGATATACACGGATGACTTACATGGGATAATAAGGCAGGAGAATCATCTCCTTGTCCATATTGGCGACCATGAAATGGGCGATGTAGTTCCTCGCATATTGACGGTGCTCTTGGCAGACTGCCAAGAAGCCCTGGTGCATGAAGTAGGGGTCAGCGACACAGATATAAGGTATTTGCTCGATCCTGATGATGTAGTTCATGTACAAGGCAAACAGGCGGACAAACATAAAATCCAGTTTTTTCAAGTAAAACATGTCAAAGATGTAATCGAATCAAAGGAAGAACTTCTCTGCAGGGAATGTGTCGACGTAAAACCTTTGCTGCGGCACGTTAACCACGTAGAGTTGTTATCCTGGATTTTTCGAGGCGATCAGGATTTTCTCTCTCAGTAGCACATCATCATGAAGTCTCCTTAGATCGCTGTATATGGCCTCTACCGCTGCCTTAGGTAGGACCAGATCACCGGGGATATGGTATTTCGCAGCACCTATGATAGGTATACGGTCTTCAACCCGAGGCTGCGGAGGCGGCTGGCTCATAGAAGCAGCTTTTCCTTTCTTCAGTCTCTTCTTATGCTTCTTTGCTACCGAAAGTGAGCCTATCATGCGTTCATCCTCCAGCAATTCAGGCACCAACTCATCACACTCAAACCCTAAGTATTCATATTGCTGAGCCATCAATCATGTGTCGTCATAGGCGCCTGTATTGAGATACTGCAGAGGGTCATCATCCTCGTCCATGGCATCATGCATTGCTTCTTCGACGACGGCGAAGTCATCATCCTCTAATGAAGCCTCTAACTACGCCGTCCGCGATCACCCGGCACGACAGGTGATGCTAATTGGGTAGGTAGGGTGTTGGTTTTCATACCTTGCTGAGGCTACTTGGTCGTGGGTGTGTTCTCGGCCGCCTGCAAACGAAGCAGACTCTTCGGCCACAACATGACCCAACTCTTGCAATCGCCAAGCCGCCGCGGGGTCTCGTCGTCATCTCCCCCTAGTGCTACCGGAGGAGCCAAATTCCCGTGCCCCGGTTTGACACTAGCCACGGAAACCTTGAAGACGTCACGGGGATCGCCCAGCTGTGGAATAATTGTTCCTTTGGCTTCACTCTCATTGCCTTTCCCACGTCCACCTTCTGGCCGCTGATGGTGTACAATATGGTGCACAGGGTTACGTCGGCCTACGAAGACATGTCTGCGACGTGAGACATCCGGAAGGCAACGGAAACAAGAGATTATACATATATTGAAGAGGGCCGGTGTGATAGGTGTCGTGAGGGTGTCGTGCTCAGCCAAAGATGAAGCCCCGCCGAGCACTCCAGAGACCGAGGACGGGCTGCTATGAGCAGGTGCGGTTGCGTGAGCAGGTGCTTCTGCAACGCTAAAAGAGCTGCTCCCCAAGAAGTTGGAATGGGGAAAGTCTACTGCATCTTTATCTGGATTTTGCTTGGTCCAACTAACGATAGCCGGAATCAAGACACTATACGAAGCTGCCATTTCCTGTCTTGCGGCAAATACCACTTCCTTGACTGTCTCCTCTTTGGTGTTAGCTGTTTTCTTATCAACCGCAATCTCAACCTTCTTGTCGATGTTTTCTTTGTTTAACCTCCGTCTTTGCTTTCTCTCCTCGGCGCTCTCACGGTAGCACTTCTTCCATGTGGCGTCGTCTTCGACACCGTGCACGCGTCCATACGACAGTCGGGTGTCCACTGGGAGTCCTTTCAATATGTTCAAGGCCCGGTTGAATGGGGTGTCCCACTTGGGCCCCGCCAAGATCTCAGACGACGAGTCGCTTTCGGCCGTAATTCTGTGCTGCTCTTTCTGCAAAAGGAACATGGATCGTTTACAAATGTGACTAAACGGGTAGTCGAATTGATCAGAAGCTAAAATTAGGGGGTAAATTAATAATTACCAGCAGTCTCATGAACTCCTTCGTGATTGCATCCATATTGAAAACCTTGTTGACTGGGTCCCAACAGTACCGGGCCCTGATGACGTCATGCTCCTGCGGGACGGTGAACTCCGCCAAGGGTATGGGATCCCCAGACTTTCACGTTATGTGTCCTCCTTGGCCCATATGGGCCTCTTCCCCACGTTACCACGGCTTCTGAGGTGGTGGAACCCCATATTCCTCTCTTGAAGCCCCTTCATGTACTCCGACTTTTCTTTGGCAGCTTCGGCAACGCAAGCCTTTTTGAATATTTCGAACTGCTCTTCCGTAATTGTCAGATTATTCTTTACAATCTCGGAGTAGGGTTCCTCTTTGACAATGATCCGATGTTTCACCCTTACTTTCCAGGCGGACAACGCGCCGCTAAACTTGCCCATGGCGCGTTGGTTTATCTTCTTCATTGCTGGGTCTTGTCACAGTCGAGTATATTTGATTTCATCCCTGCCCGGGAACAAGTATCCCTGGTGCAACTTCATTAGGAGGGAGTGCTCCATATCTGGTATCTTATTTAACTTCTCATCGTTGATGGTGGCGTTGGCCCGTAGGATGCAGCTGATACGTCTCCGTCGTATCTACTTTTCCAAACACTTTTGCCCTTGTTTTGGACTCTAACTTGCATGATTTGAATGGAACTAACCCGGACTGACGCTGTTTTCAGTAGAATTGCAATGGTGTTATTTATGTGCAGAAACAAAAGTTCTCGGAATGACCTGAAACTCCAAGGAACGTCTATTTGGAAATAATAAAAAATCATTGCAAAAGATGAAGACCAGGGGGCCCACACCCTGTCCACAAGGGTGGGGGCGCGCCCTCCCCCTAGGGCGTGCCCCCCTACCTCGTGAGCCCCCTGGAGCTCCTCCGACGCCAACTCCTACTCTATATATTTGCTTTCGGGGACAAAAAATGAAGGAGAAGAAATCATCGCGTTTTACGATATAGAGCCGCCGCCAAGCCTTAAAACCTCTCGGGAGGGCTGATCTCGAGTCCGTTCGGGGCTCCGGAGAGGGGTATTCGTCGCCGTCGTCATCATCAACCATCCTCCATCACCAATTTCATGATGCTCACCGCCGTGCGTGAGTAATTCCATCGTAGGCTTGCTGGACGGTAATAGGTTGGATGAGATCTATCATGTAATCGAGGTAGTTTTGTTAGGGTATGATCCCTAGTATCCACTATGTTCTGAGATTGATGTTGCTATGACTTTGCTATGCTTAATGCTTGTCACTAGGGCCCGAGTGCCATGATTTCAGATCTGAACCTATTATGTTTTCATGAATATATGTGTGTTCTTGATCCTATCTTGCAAGTCTATAGTCACCTACTATGTGTTATGATCCGGCAACCCCGAAGTGACAATAATCGGGACCACTCCCGGTGATGACCATAGTTTGAGGAGTTCATGTATTCACTATGTGCTAATGCTTTGTTCCGGTTCTCTATTAAAAGGAGGCCTTAATATCCCTTAGTTTCCATTAGGAACCCGCTGCCATGGGAGGGTAGGACAAAAGATGTCATGCAAGTTCTTTTCCATAAGCACGTATGACTATATTCGGAATACATGCCTACATTACATTGATGAATTGGAGCTAGTTCTGTGTCACCCTATGTTATGACTGTTACATGATGAACCGCATCCGGCATAATTATCCATCACCGATCCAATGCCTACGAGCTTTCCACATATTGTTCTCTGCCTATTTACTTTCCCGCTGCTACTGTTACAATCACTACAAAATACCAAAAATATATATTTGCTGCTGTTACCTTTTGTTACCGTTACCACTACTATCATATTATTTTGTCACTAAACACTTTGCTGCAGATATTAAGTTATCTAGGTGTGGCTGAATAGACAACTCAGTTGCTAATACTTGAGAATATTCTTTGGCTCCCCTTGTGTCGAATCAATAAATTTGGGTTGAATACTCTACCCTCGAAAACTGTTGCGATCCCCTATACTTGTGGGTTATCAGCAGCCTATTTGATTGCCGTAGCACATGCACGCTTTCGTAGGCTCTTTTGACTCAAAATTGTCGGGGTCCACCTCCGTGACCACCAGTCTAGTAGTGTTGAGATGGTTTGGGCGCCATATCCTCTTCGGTTTCAGTTCTACACCGGATAATTCGCCGGTCTCGGTGCCGATCTCGGTCTCAGCGCCGGTCTCGCTATCGGTCTCAGTCTCGAATGTGACAGGGGGCACTGCAACAACTGTTGCTCGTCGAGATAGTTCAAATAGTTGTCCGCCGCCTCATAGACGTTGCAATCACCAGAACCCTGTCCTTCATCGTTGCCAGCCATGTTTCCTATGATTAAATCAAGTCAATTAATTCTAGACCTAGTAAAATGAATAATGACATAAAAAAGCCCTATGTTTTGCAGGAATGATGATTCATTCTCGTTGCGTCAAATCTCGGGCACTCAATATGTCCTAGTTTGTAGCACATGCCAAAATTCACGGAAAATTTCGGCATGACATTTGCTACAAAGTGGGCAAATTGAGCGCCTAAAATTTGCCGAAACAAAAATGAATTAACATTCCGGCAAAACACAGGCCACTCGGAATCATTCCCTGTAAACAACAAAAGGCCACTTGGGCACAATCGAGCCACTTCAATGTTGCATATAACAGGAGCACTTAAGAACATGTACATGAGCAACTAATAAAAAATATGTCCTATTAAAAATTATGAACCCTAGAACACAATTTTTGTCCTATATTTCAAATTATGAACCCTAGAACTCAATTCAAATTATGTCCTAAATTTCTGTCATAATAAAAAATCTGTAAAAATTAAGAACCTACTAGAGTTGCAACACTAATAGAAATTTATATTTTTATATTGAATTTTCTCTAAACTAAACCCTAATCCCTTGATTAACATCTAATTCAAAAACTAAGTGTAGAAGAAAATTCAGTTAAGTAGTAGTAGAACAAAATCCAGTTAAGTTTAGTGTTGTATAATGATGAAATGAAAAATCCAGTTAACTACTAATTTCATTTATTTAGGTCATTCTTTTAACTTCACCTAATTAACCAACTATACCACTACTACTAGCAGCACTACTAACCTAATTAACCTAGTAAAACCCTACTGTCCTAAGTAAAAACATATAATTAACATCTACTAGTACCATTATATACTACTAGCAGCATTGTTGCAAAATTTTCTTCATTTTGTTCTTTTAAAAAAACGAAAACCATAATTAAACCCCACTGCCCTAGTTAAACCTACTACCCTAACTAAATTTTTGCTCTAAACCCTACTGCCCTATTTAAACCTACTACCCTAACTATTTTTTTGCTCTAAACTAAAATTTTGCTCTAACCTAGCCAACCTAGTTAACCTAATTAACCTAGCTAGTTAACCTAGTTAGTTAACCTAGCTAGTATACCTAGTTAACCTAGATAATTAACCTAATTAAACTAGTTAACCTAGCTAGCCAGTTATCTATCAAATCCCTAGTCCATTAGAGAGAGGGAGAGGAGGGGTGGGGGCTTACAAAGGATACTCGGGGAGGCAGCGAGGGCGTCTCCGGTGACAGCAAGGGAGGCAGTGGTGGCGAGGGAGGAAGGGGCGTCGAGGGTGGCTCCGGTGGCGGCGAGGGCGGCTCCGGTGGCGTCGAGGGAGGCTCCGGTGGCGTCGACGGCACGCGGCTCTGGTGGCTTCGGTGGCGTCGACGTCAGCAGGAGACGGCGGCGAAGTGGGACGACGGTGCGTGATGCGACTGGCGAGGGATTTGGGGAAGAAGTGGTGGCCAAGGGGGAGAGAAACCGCGCGGGGGTTAAGTCAAACGAAGCGGTAGTGCTGGTAGGCAAAAAGCGCTATAGTTAAGTTAGCTATAATGCTTGTTACCAAAACGCGCTACTGCTATAGTAAGTAGCTATTTATTTTCCTTTTCCTTTTCTGGGGATCTACAAAACGCGTTGCTGCTATATTATATGTATTGCTTGTTCTGAATAGACGCTATTGCTATGCCTTTTTTCCTTTCTTCTTTTTCTATTTCTTTCATTTTTATTTATTTTCTATTTGTTTTTCATTTTATTTTATTTTCATTAGTAGTAGCACTTTCCGCAGAAAACGCGCTGCTACAATGAGCTTAGCGGTAGCGCGTTTTGCCCAAGATCGCTACTACTATTCTTAGCCCGCTGGCAACAGTGTGGGAATTGTAGTAGTAGCGCGTTCTCCAGCAGAGGCGCTACTGCTACACTCATATTTGTAGCATGTTTTGTGTACCCATGCTACGGGTAAGTAGCGGTAGTGCTTTCTTTTAACAAGCGCTACTGGTAAGATTCTGTGTATAAGGTTTTCCCTAGTAGTGAAATGTCACAAATGGTAGATTGTACTTATTGGTTCTGTATGCGCTATCAAAAACAATAACGTATCCAAAAGCCTCGTAGTCAAGTCGGGATTAACTATCACACCAGAACAATCCCTTCAGATGGCCAACTTCATCAATCAAGTACCTGAAGAAAAAAATCTGAATCTCGCTCTCACTGCGCCACCATGTGACTGATCACTGTTTGAGAATCACCGATATCGATTGATTCCTGCTTGTTAGCATGGCAGAAATTTTAAATGTCCCTCACATGCATCCTACCTCATCATATCCACCGTATTGCATGCACAAAATATCCATAATATGGTGTTTCCTGATCCCGGATTTTTCCATGTCTGCAATGTTCGCTTTCTGCTAATCGCTAATTCTTCTGTGTGAACGCAGAAGACACGAAAGATCATGTGGGCCTAGAGGATGGTTGTGTTCATCGATGAAATCCTTCACAAACCACCGACCTGTTTCCTCCTGTCCTGAAATCACCAATTTAGCTTTACACCCTACACTAGTTATACTTCGTGGCCTCCTCTTTCTATCTTCCATCTTCCTCTTCATGTGCTTCTCTTCACGAACCCCTTCACGAGTACACACAATTTTCCCTGAAATTATATGGCTGTTGGATCCATCCCACTCAACATAGCTTCTCCGGACACTAAAACATCTCTCAAGACCATATTTGTTATAGAATCTATAACCTTCATCCTCACTATCAAACAACTTGTTGGCAATATGATAGTACTCCAACATAGACTCATCTCTTACATCCGCCATGTCTTCCTGCATCACCATTCAGATAAATAAAAAGCTCAAACGACAAACAAAAATGCATGCAAAAGCCAGTTCAAAATATTGTGTGGAATTTTAAACTTTGCTCCTTGTACATGTTATGCCAAGCGATCATCAACTAAACTAGTGAACTAACCATGGATGATGAAAAATTCTAAACTGAATTGCATACACTAGGGAAACCTAAATCGATGATGACTAAACTAATCTATTTAGGAAGTGCAGGCTACGAATCCAAGTCAAGTGAGATTCGGGTGATTTCATACCTTAGGATGCAAGTCGGGAAGCAATGGGATCAGCCGGGGGCAAGTTCCTATAGCATCCCCGCCATCGCCGCCGACACAGCCGCCGCAGAAGTGATGCCTTCTTCTTCTTCTTCTTGCCATCGGGCACGTCGAGGACAATGAAGGGGACGAGGAGGAGGCCGAGGACGGTGAATTGGTTCCTCTTGCCGGGCATGTCGGAGATAGTGAAGGGGACAAGGACGAGGACTTGACCTCGATCTGGATCGACTAGGGGTGGTTCTGGTCGTGGACGTGATCGGTTGAAAGCACAGTAATTTATCCTGGACCATTATGCCCTTCTCGGATTAAACTAATTAAATTTAATCATTTTAACCCCCCCCCCCACCAGATCAGACGGCTAATAAAAATCAGAGGTGTAAGTACTGGGTAGTACTCCCAATACTGTGCCAATCACCGTAAAAGAGCTCTTAAATGAGAAAACAAGATAATTCAACGTGTGTTTTTCCAGTTCTTGATTTGAAAGACACAGCTTCCTTCCATGATTCCACCACCAGTCTGAACTGTTTAACAGCAATGACGGGGTGTGTGAGCTGACTGTACTAGCTCCCCCCAAGATGCTGGTACTCCTGAAATGCTTCGATTTGAATCTCTATTTAATTTTTTCCCTCTGCTTATTGTGGAGCTTAGCTAGAAATAACTGATGCCTAATCAGCATCGATATTGGTGCGGTGAGAAATGGGAGCATTTCAGGAGTACCAGCGTAGGCATCGAAATTGGAGCGGTGAGAAATGAGAGCATTTTAACATTCAAAAAAAAAAGAAATGACAGCATTTCAGGAGTACCAGCGTAGGAACCGGCGTACGCCCATATACATCTTGGCATCGAAGGTAGAGGATACTTCCACTACTAGGAAAAGGCCTACTAATGGCGCACCGGTTTTGCCTACTAATGGCGCACTACCGGTGCGCCATTAGTATCACGCCACTAGTATTTTCTACTAATGGCGCACCACCTAGTGCGCCATTAGTATGTAACACCATGCGCCATTAGTGTGCCTCCTGGGGGGCCATACGTAACCATGTGCTTTGTCATACTAATGGCGCACCCTGTTGTGATGCGCCATTAGTATCCTTTGGCACACTAATGGCGCACCTGGAGGTGATGCGCCATTAGTATCAATATTTGTTTTTTTTTTACTTTTCTGATTTTTGCACAGGTTACAAAATATATTATTGGACAAAACATAGACAGCAGCACACAACAACAACAGATTCATCGAATACAATAGAAGATTAGTCTCCGAATACAATTCATCATATTAGTCTCCGAATTCAAAAGACCGAACAAAGATAAAACATTACAAGTCTCAAGACCGCGAGTATCGAGTTTGTCTTCACATTACAAGTCGATATCGATCATCTAAACTACCATCACATAGAAGAGAGATGCGGTCATCACGATGAGCATCATCGCGATAAAACTGGTCTTCATCCGGTTCCTCCAACGCTCCCTCCTCTCTCCCGCTAGATAGCGGGCGTATCTAGATTCGGCCTCCGCCCTACTGGTGTACCCTTTGTAACTATTACCGCTGAAACGGTGAACCTGTCTCCGACACTCCTCCCAGTCGTCGTAGACTCCGGGAACCTTACCCTCGTACATGACATACGACGGCATCTCTATGCACAATCCAAACAATAGACAATACATAAGCAATATGTAAGTATGCAACAAAAGGATCGGAAGAGAAAAGCAAGACATTAATAGCACGATTCATGGTCCTACTAATAAATAGCATCGATTACATCTAAGTTGAATGACTGTCCAAACCAAAGAGACATACGAATTCATTAAAGTTTAATTACAACATGAGCCAATCAATGTTTCAGGACTACACATCACTACTTTCGACTCGACTCATCGGACAGGAGCGTGGATGAAGCCGCCGTCTGTCGTGATGGTCATGAAATTGCGGTTGTTATCACCCTGCATTTGTAGCGTTTCATCTATCTCACTGTTGGACGGTTGATATCTGCGGAAGAACTGCCCCGAGGTATGAAGGACATCTTGATGGATGATGTCCGCAAACTCCGACTGGATGCGAAAGAATTCTTGTCTGAGGTCCGCGTCCTGGGTTGCCGACAACCTAGCGGCCCAATCTTTGAGACTATCTGGTAGCGAAGGTGATGATGGTCCCTCACGATCGCCCGCATGTGATGGAGGGCGAGTAGGCATCCTTCGACCGCCAGCGGCTGCTTGACGAAAGCAGAACTTCAGATTGTGAGAAGGTGTTCTTGCCGATTTCTTTAACGGCCCCGTGAAGGTGCCTTCAGATTTGGCGAGCTGGGAGAACATCATCAAGAACTTTCTTGACATTTGTGTAGTCTATCTTGGAGTTACGGTTCGGGTTAAATACGTGGCCATGGAATATTTCGGGCTTAGGAGGATGAGTGTGCAATGTGTCACCGCACGTAACACGGAATGTTAGAAGAAAAAAAAGAACGATCGAAATCTAAGAAATCATATGTTACGGGGCGGTTAAGGGATGACTTACTCGGGAAAGTAAGCCACAAGGAAGTTATCCTTATCTGGGTTTGCCAGAATGATGCCTTCGAGGTGTGAACTCGCAACTTGGCGGTCCCCAGCGCTGCTCAAGTGCTTGGCACGCATGTAGAAGGGGTCGACTATCACGATGTCCGGGGTCTTGTCTCTAATGATCCGCATCTCCATACTCAGCGGAAACAGCCGAATGAAGGTGTAGTGCAGCGGATGAAGGTTAAACATAGCAAAGATGTCATCAAACTGCAGGACGATCGTACCCCCAATGTCGCCATCCACAAAGCCCTTGCCCTCTGGCACCTTGGCCACGAAAACTGGGTATGCCATATCATTCTCTCTCAGACACCGCTTCTCCAAAGAAAGAACACTGTCGTGAAGACTCCGCATAGCACCGATTGCAGCATTCAGCATATTTGGCGGTAGCATCGCCCTACCCTCCACATGCACCCTCCTCGAGATATCCTTAGGTGAAGGTGGCCCGTCCTGAGCACGGATCAAACTCGGTGCCGGCTGGCTTGCACCGGTGCCCTTGTTAGTCTTTCGTTTACGTCCCTTCTTCTTGATCTCCTGTAATGGGACCGAGTTCTGCTCACAGACCACCTTCTTGAGCATGTTGGGGCTGATAATATTTTGCACCTCAGCTATCTGAGGCTCGGTGAAGGCAGGAGCTGGAGGCGTGTCCTGAGAACTGAACGCCAGACGACGCCTGTTGCAATTGGATTTCTCCGTCGTACCAGCTAGATCACGGTCGTCTTGGTTGGGTTCTTGAGAAAGAGGCCCGCGGAACTCGTCAGCGTACCCATGTTCGGCAAAGTACTTATCAACTTTGGTGAATGTACCGTTGTCGTTGTCGTCGCCGTCCGGATCATGTGCCATAGGGCTGTCCAGATCCTGTGCCATAGGGCTGTCCGGATCCTGTGCCATAGGGATGTCCGGCAGGTCCGGTAGCGTTGCGGCGTTCTTGCCATGGCTTGGCGCTGGCATGACTGGCGGTCTTGTCTGTGGGGTGGTATCCCCCGCCCCCAAACGAATCTGGCTCTGCGGCCAAAGCAGGGGCCAGTTTACGCAGGCGCTGAGGGTCATCTCATCTTCTTCGTCGGCCCCAGCGGGAATCGGAGGTAACAGCTCGTCGCAGCCTGGCAGCACCCGAACCACTTCAACCCTATACATTGTGGGTGCCATCGGATTACCGTGGAACATGCGGTTGCCCGGTTGAACGATTCTGCCCTTGGCGACATCGACCAACTCGCCGCCCACGAAGTGCAGAAGAGTGCAAGGAACTTCGGCAGCGCCCTGCGAAAACATGTAGGGCGTCAGGGATGCCCAGTCAAAGGCAAGGAGATGAAGTCATCGGCCGAGAGGCTTAGTTACCGTGATGTCGTCGAGCTCGGCTAATGTCGAGGCACCGCCAACGGCAGGCGTGCAACTGACGGAGGGGGCGCTTGCTGGCAAGGTGCCGGCCGGCGTACACCCGGGTGCATTAAGCTCCAATGCCCGTGCCGGCGCCGGAGACACGAATACCGCCTCCGCCGGAGACACCAATGGCGCCGCCGGAGACACCAATGGCACCGCCTGCGCGTTGTGCGAGTTGCTGGCCGTGAAGCTAGGAACCGGGGGAGGCCCCTGTTGGCCGCCCGCAATCCATGTCGTCAGCCCATGAATCAACGTAGGCACTATGGCGTTGAGCTTCGTTCCCAGTTGTTGTTCCACATGCTCTTGGACAAGCTCCGGAATCCACGCCACTTGTGCCTTGAGTGCTTCAACCTCGCGCGTCTGGCTTTCTGAGCTGGTCTTTTTCTCCTTCCGCACACCAGCGGTATAGTATGACCCCCATTTTGTGGACAAGCCTTTGCCGGCCACACGACCAGCTGACGTCGGCTTAGTGAGCTTAACCTTGTTTTTCATTACATTCAACGCCCTATTTAAAGGGGTGTCGAAAGGGGAGCTCTGAGACGACCCCGCACTACTGCTTTCAGTTTCCTGCGGAAGGAACGTGAACCATTTAGAAATATTGGGGATTAATTAGAGTGCAACCATATGGAGCTAATTACGCGGGGGTGTATTCCTTACCAGAACAAGCTCAAGCGCCCTGGTCTTTGGATCCGTGGTAAGCTCCTTTGTTATCGTGTCCTCCTTGTACCGGGCCCTGACAAAGTTCCTGGTCTGCTTGTCACCGTTGTATTTCTCGAAGCGGGGCGGTAGGCCTTGCTCGGCACGCTCCGCGTCCTCCTTGTCCCATATAGGCTCCGCCACTCTATAACCGCCGGGACCGAGTTTGTGTTCCCCTAAGTTCAACTCCCGCATTTCTTTCGCCCACTGACTTGATTCGGAGGTTGCGCTGCTCTCGCACTTGATCTTGAACTCCTTGTAGTCATCTTCGCTGATCGAAGAATATTTCGCCTTGATCTTCTCATAACTATCACCTTTATCTATCATTCTCTTCACCGCGCTTCTCCAAGTAGACAGGGCCGTGCTCATCCTCGTGAGGGCGGCACTGTTCACTTTATTCCCGAGAGGCGTGTGTTTTCAAAATCGGCGGGAACTTGTATCGCTCGTGCAGCTTCGTGAAGAGGAAGTTGCGCTAAATTCCCTCGGTCCTTATGCCTAAGGTTCTCGGTGTTGATCGAGACGGTGCTCGGAGAATGCACCCGAGCTGAAGCGAAGTACCCTTGACTATATGTTTGGGCTCCGTTGGATGCCCGTCGAGTCCACTTGAGTAAATTCCTCCTTGAGGGTGCTAAGCGCATTCGAGCGCCGGTCCTTCCTTTGCTTCTTCGGTTGGCTGCCATCTGTGTGTGCGCCGCCATCATCAGTGGTGGCATCCTCGGCGGCACCATCAGTGGTGTCATCCCGGACGCCACTAGGGGTTGTGTAGTCAGGATCGGTGTCTTCCGCGGTGTCCTCATAGTGGTGAGGTTGTTCCTCCATCTCCTAGGACAGCTCCCAGAATTGCTTGTCGCCCGAACCGCGGGCCTCATCGTTGTTGGCCATGTTTCGCTCTAAATAGGAAAACAGTTTGGTCAAAAAGTTGGTTATTGTCAAGGAACAAGATCATGGTCTCATCATTTAGGGTTTGTTGATGCCGAGGCACCCTAGGTTGGGCCTAATCACTTGGCACTAATCACTTGGCTCTATTGCCACATATTGGGTTTATCATCTAGGGTTTATCGATGCTGAGGAGAATTCTAAGTTGGGCCTAATCACTTGGCTCTATTGCCACCTATGGTTTAATGCAGCAGGAATAAAGGGGCAGTTGATCCTACTTAATTAAGTACTAAGATACCCCGGCCCATGCATTACTAGCAAGTACCCCATATGTCCGATTTTTAGCAAAGTCATGCTAAAATTCACAGAAAATTTCAGCATGACCTTTGCTGAAAATAGGACATATGGAGTACCCGAATTTGCCGGAACGGAAGTTAATCGACATTCCGGCAAACTCAAGGGCCTCTCGGGGTACCTGCAAAATCATCACAACACGAAGGGCCTCTCAAGGGCCTCAAGCAGCAGCAGGCGTCTCCCAGACCCCATTTTTTGCTAAATTTCTTTGAGCAACAATCGAGCAGAAAATTCAGCATATTTCTATACAACAGCCTTTGAAGATGAAGAACAGTTCTACAGCAGCCCATTTATATAAAATAGCATCTTTGGTCATACCAATTTCTGAAACAATTCAAATCTGAACTATATCTCATGTAGGCACCACTACTGCAAGTGCCATACTACTGCAAGTGCCATACTACTGCAAGTGCTATACTCTTTGAGGAAAGGAGGATCATCATACACATATATAGGAAAGGAGTCCCATTCCTATTTTAGGAAGCAAACAGATGTACACATAAGATAAAAATGTAGTGCTGAAAGTTTAATGCTTACAAAAGACTTGCTGAAATAGTGAAAAATATGGAGTCACCAAGCTGGCTAAGAAACTCCCAAAGTCCACTAGCAAATCCAAGATATAATCCTGTTACACACATCATAACAATTTAATATAATTAGGATAAGGATAGTAGGAAATGAAAAAAAAGGGCTCAAAAGACAATCACAACAGAAAAATAATAAAAACCTAGTCCTAGAAGAAAATAAATCCTAAAAGAAAAGAAATCCTAAAATCTGGAGCAAGTCCTAGCAGTAGTAGTCCAACTAGATGGCCACCACTACAACTTGAACAATCAGTGGACAAGATATTCACAACATAAAGGTTGTGCACCTCAAATATATATATCACATGGTATACAAATAATTACTTAGAGAAAGATGTTCATTGTAGTTTACTGAACATGTTAGGCATTTGTCATGTCATAATCTTTGCCATTTTACAATTAAATTTCTAAGATGGAGCTATTGATAAATTGAACTGTTAAGCACTTGTCATGTCATAATCTTGGAGAAGGAAGAAGCAGTACATAGGAGATTCAAAACAGTAGTTAGGTAGATAGTCACAGTACACAAATTCATGCTTGTGTGTAAAAGTTCACTGGTAATCTCATTGTGCTGCTGTAAACAAAGATTGCAAGAAGAACTATTGATTCTATTGACAGGAGTACATTGAACTCATTTTGCTGAAAATTCAGAATGGTGACTGAATTTAATTGATTTTTTCAGTAAAGTTCATATGGAAAGGTAATAAATCAGTTTTGATTCTATTGACAGGAGTACATTGAACTCTGTCAATACAATTAGACATGAATAAGAACTCTGTCTAAACATTCAGTCTATACTTCAAGATTAAACTGTCTAAATATTCAGTATGCTATTGACAGGACTAGTAAATATTAAGTCTAAATATGAACTCTGCCAATAGATTCAGTTGACAGTACACTTCAAGATTCAGTATAATTATCAGAAATCTGTAATATTGATCAAAGACAATGGCTTGAGACGGCAAGCGGAGATTCATTGCTGCCAGAACCTCGAAAATTGTTGATGCATACGATGTTCTATCTGCGGAAGCAATGCCACTGAGGGGAGGCCTCCACTCAAAGTAAACACATGATTTTTGTTTTGAAGGAAAGTAAACACATCATTAACACCTCAAACAATGTTGAAAGTACACACAGGCAGGTAAGCAACTTGTTCTATAACCCAATCCCACATGCTTTGACTTGGGACATTTTGTAGTTGTACAATGTAGCCTGCCATCACACAAGTAACCTTCACCAACAGCAACTGATTCAATTTCAAACCTCAGTGAACACATGTATTTGGGGTTTGGATTAAATTAATACTAGTTCAACAACCTTTATACCAATAAAATTGGCAACAGAGGACCCCCAAAGAATAGTTGCATTGTTGCACCTATCTATCTCCATATGGACCAATATCATTCAGACAGGATGCACTACAACAACAAATTAATATTGACAAAGTTATACAGCTACATTTTTACAACAAGAGGCGAATAGTTACAGCGGGCACTGATGACTAACCTAGAGCTTGTGTACACTCCAACTCCCGATGCCTGGTAGCAACAACTGTGCAAAACAGCTGGGCACCTAAATATGAAATCTGTAATCAGAATCTGTAATCTTGACAGGGGCACCTTAGGCAGCCTCGATCGCCTCCCAGATGCAAGGGCGTGCGCAAGAAGCAGCAGCAGCGGCACGACGGGCGGCGGCGGCGAGCTCCTGCTCCTAACCCTAGGTCGCCGCCTGTGGGGCATGGGGATGAGCGGGGAGAGAGGAGGAGGGACAGAGACTAACCGTCTGTCGATGAGCAGCAGCAGCTGGGAGGCTCGCGCCGCCGAGGAGGCGTCCGATGAGGCTAGCCGCCGCCCTTCCATCCGCCGAGGAGCCCGTCCGTCGAGGAGCTGGGAGGCTCGCGCCGCCGTCCGTCTGAGGAGGTCGCGGGCTCGAGGGGAGGAAGGGAGAGGGAGGCGGGGGGCGCGGGCTGCTGCTGGCGCAGATGGGTCGGGCAGCGGCGGCGGCGGCGCGGTGGAGGGAGGGACGAGGGAAGGAGCGGCGCGGTGGATCGAGGGAGAGGGAACTGGCGAGGGGGAGAGGGAAGGGGGGTCCGGGCGAAGGGGTACACACTATAGCAATAGCGCACCACCCTTTGGTGCGCCATTAGTAGTTTTTTTTTTCTTATAGCAATGGCGCACCACCCTCTGGTGCGCCATTAGTAGTTTTTTTTTCTTATAGCAATGGCGCACCCACCTCTGGTGCGCCATTAGTAACTTTTTTTTTCATTATTTCTTGTTGCATCTAATAATTTGTTTTTTTATCAAATTTGTTATTTTCATGAGGACTAGAACAGAAGATATCATCAAATATCATCAAATTTTTTTTGAAAAATATCATCAATTTTTGTTAATTGAAAATATCATCAAATTTGTTATTTGAAAATATCATCAGAAAGTGGGGGAGGGTGCGGGGTGTCGGCGGCGGCGGTGGAGTGGGGGAGGGTGCGGAGGGTGCTCGGCGGTGGTGGAGCGGGGGAGGGTGCGGGGGATGCTCGGCGGTGAGGGGGATCTGGCGAGGGGGATCGGATAGCTATCGAGAGGGAGGGGGGTCGAGATCGAGTGTCCTCATGAATATTCAATATTTTTTATATTGAATATGAAAAAATATCATCAAATTTGACAAAATATTCATGAATTCAAAAAGTGCCCATGAAATTTAAAAATATCCGTGATATCAAAAAGTGCCCGAGAAATGAAGACTACGATTTAAATACAATCGATCTTAGCTAGCTATCTGTTCACAATCTTCTTGCCCTTCTTTTTCGCAAATGGAGTTCTTACGTGGAACGGACGTCCTTTAGGTAGGGTGGTCCTGCTTCTTCTTGTGGTGGGTGCTGCTACTTCATCGTCGTCGTCATGTTCGATCTTCGGGTCGCCGATTTGTCGAAGTCTTGCTCATTGGCTACTCCATCCATTCCGATGATCTTCCTTTTGCCTCTCCTCACGACAACACGATTGGGCTTTATGGTCGATAATGAAGAAGCATTGGTCCACTTGGGAAGCCAGTACCCATGGCTCATTTTTCACGGTGACGTTTATGCCATGGTCTTGGATTTGGCTTCGGGTATAACCATGGTGGTGAAATACTGGTCTTCTTTTTGGACGCTCTTGGCCCATCTACACGGAACATCGGGACCTTCTCTCCAGCGTAGCTCAGCTCCCATATCTCCTCGATCCTTCCGTAGTATCTGTCCTTATCGTTGCCGGTGCAGGATTCCATCGTTACCCCGGAGTTCTGATAACCATCGCTCTTCATGTCCTTGTTCTCGGTGTAGAATGTGTAGCTGTTGATATCGTACGCCTCATAGGTCATCAGGTTGTGCTCGGCGCCCTGTGACAAGGCAAATATGAGTTGTTCTTCCGCGGAAGAATCCTCATGTAAAGGGTACGACAGAAGCTTCTGCTTGAACCAACGCGTGAAACATGAGTTGTGCTCTTTGATTATATCTCCGTCCGTCCTCTGTTGGCCTCGGTCATTGTACGTCTTCTCAATAAAGATTTTGTGCTCTAACACCCAAGGATCGACCACGTCTATGTGTTGTAGCGCGACTAAGTTTGCTCTTTCAAAGTCGGCGAGTCGACCCTCGAAGTCGACATGCATTTCGTGGCGACCCTCACGGTGACCCCATCCAGCGAGCCCGCCGAGGTGCTGCTGACGGCAGACCAACGGGTTCTCGATGCCTAGATAATTCGTGCGAGAGGAGATGCACTCTTCGTTAGAAAGCCCCGGCTATACTTCCCTCGGACGTGACATGTTGCGAACGTATCCTTTGATGACACCATTCATCCTTTCGAACGGCATCATGCTGTGCAGGAACGCCGCCCGAGTTGGATGATATCCTCCACGATATGGACCAGCAGATGCATCATAACGTCAAGAATGCGGGCGGAAGTACATCTCAAGCTCACATAGTATCACCATGATCTCTTCCTCAGACTTCGAGTTGCCTCACGCCAATCGACTTCGAGAGATGACGTCGAAAAAGTTGCATAGGCCAAATAGCGTTTCACGGACATGCGCCCATGATCCCACGGATTGCAGCTGGAAGTATTCTGCGTCATCAGCACATGACAGTCGCGAGACTTCATCCCGCTGAACTTCGCTTCACTGGGTCTAGGTATCTGCTTATCTTCCCAGCAGAACCATAAGGAAGTTTTACTCCTAGGAGGCAGGTGAAAACTGCTCGATCTCCTCCTCGACTTAGAGTGAAGCACGCGGAGGGTAGTCATTTCCGGTCTTCTTGGCCTTTTGCCTTTGCGGCGAATTTCGTGTCCTGCTTCGCCTCATCATCATCATCATCATCATCATCATTAGCGTGAAGCTCCTGCCGATGCCCATTGATTTCAAGTCTGCCCTTGCTTTCGCCCATCTTTGGTCCTCTCGGCATGTTGAGCAGGTACAAGCGGACTCGCACACGTTCTTCCTGATATGCATGACATCAAGGCTGTGAGGCACACAGTGGATCTTCTAGTACGACAAGTCCCAGAAAACAGACCTCGTTTTCCATACCTTCAGCAGCGGCTCTGGCGCCTTTCGCTTCTTTCCCGGCTCTGGCTACTTTTCCTTCTTTCCCGGCAGTGGGCAGTCTTTCCAATTTTTCAACAGCTCGTCCATTTCCTCGCCGCTCCTCGTACACGGGCGTTTTCAGGGTTCGGTTTCACCATCAAACAGATCCTTGTGTTTCCTTCACGGGTCATCGTCGCGAAGCCACCTTCGATGTCCCATGAACACGGTTTTCAAAGACCCGGGATCTCTATCTAGCTGGTGATACGTTGTGTCATCCATGCACCTTACGCATCCAGAAAATCCGTGGACTACCTGCCCTGCGAGATATCTGTAACCGAGATAGTCGTGCACCGTCGTGAGCAAAGGCGGCTCTCATAGGGAAATATTCTTTCTGCGGCGCCCCACGTATTGGTGGCGTTTTCCACAGCGTGTCTAGCTCCTCCTTCAGCAGCCCGGATACAGATTGATGTCGCTCCTGGTTGTTTCGCCCTTCAATTAGCATACTCATGTGAATGTACTTCCTCTTCATGCACAACCAAGGGGAAGGTTGTACATCCACACAAACACAGGCCAGGTGCTATATGTGCTTCTCTGGCTGCCAAACGGATTGACTCCATCGGTGCTCGCTACCAAAGACGATGTTCCTTGGATCCTTCCCAAATTCTGGGTATTCAAGTTCAACGCTTGCCCGCTCGCATCCTTAGGGTGACTCAGCATCTTGTCTTTTTTATTTATCTCCGGATCATTTCCGTCATCTTCCCGCTTCTTCTCCTCCCTATCCGCGTGCCAATGCAGGAGCTTTGCTACCTTAGGGTCCACGAAATACCGCTGCAGACGAGGAGTGATCGGAAAGTACCACACCGATTTTCGAGGATCTTTCTTCCTCTTCTATTATCGAGTGACGCCGCACACAGGACATATGGTAGACTCCGCGTGCTCGTCCCGATAAATGATGCAATTGTTCATGCACACATGGTATTTCACGTGCGGTAAATCCATAGGACACACGATTTTCCTCGCCTCCTCGAAACTGGTCGGGCACTTGTTCCCCTTGGGAAGACGTTCGTGCCAGAATGACATGTTCTCGTCGAAGCATGCGTCCGTCATTTTGTGTTTTACCTTCATCTCCAGAGCCATGAGCGTTACTTTCAGGCGGGTATCCTCGGGCCTGCATCCTTCATACAATGGAGTAACCGCGTCTATCTCCAGTTGATCCATCTTGGCTTTCTCTCGGGTAGCAGCTCTTGCGTTATCCGTCTGCTTGAGAAGCAACTCTTGAATATGAGGGTCCTGCACCCAGCCTCCATCGTCGTCTGCTCCGTCATCTTCATCTTCATGATCATGCCCTTCATCTTGATCTTCCTCATCATCATGTATGACATCTTCTACATGATGACTGTGTACAGCATCACCGTCGTGATCATGTCCTGGAGATTCTTCGTCTTCTCGCCCGCCCTCGCCGCGGTGGTTGTCTTGTTGCCCTTCCTCATTTCTTGCCCGGCCCCCATGCACGACTTCATAGTCATCTTCATCACCTTGCCACCGATAGCCATCCATGAAACCACACAAGAGCAGGTGGTCCCGCACCTGCCCGGAATCCGGGTTCGCAATAAGGCTCTTCAGCTTGCATATTCGACACGGACATCTTATCTCCGCCTCGCTCTTTTGAAGCATCGGCCTTCGGAGCTCAAAACCTATTCACGATGCCTTCGGTCATCGTGCGGACCATGATCGCTCATGGGTAGAGCAAAACGATATTTTAGAACCAAGAAAAAATTTGGCATGACCTTCCCTAAAAATAGGACCAAAAAGAATGCATAGTGCCAAAATTCTCGCCGAAACGGAAATGAATCAACATTCTGGCAAAATATTGGCAACTATCGCATTTCAAATACCAGTACCTGCAAACACAAACATATATGCAACACCACAAACATATGCAACATCACAAACATACATTGATCTAGCTAGGCCACAAAAAGTGCATGTGCACGTTGTTGGAGCGAGCTAGGGAGAAAAAAGTAGATCTACAACATGAAGATAGCTTTCCCCTTACTTACCTATCAAAAAAAGGTAATTTCACCACTTAATTTTGATGAATCTATGGTGCAAATGAGGTGAGGAGGAGGAGGCAGCCGAAAGTTTGGAGAAGGAGGTGGAGGGAATGAAGTGGGGAAAGTGAGTGGGTAGGTGTGGCTGTCCAAAATATCTTGTTAGTCCCAGGTTACTAATGGCGCACCACCAGCAAATGCACCATTAGTATGCCTTTTACTAATGGCGCACCTGCAGGTGGTGCGCCATTGGTAGTTTTGCAAAAAGTAAAATATATGTACTAATGGCGATCGTTCATCTAGTGCGCCATTACTAGTTAGAACTAGTAATGGCGCACTCGGTCGGATGCGCCATTAGTATGTATGTAAAATGAAAAAAACTTTATTACTAGTGGCGCACGCTTTTCCGGTGCGCCATTAGTATCTTCCACACTAATGGCGCATCACCAACTAGTGCGCCATTAGTATATAGTAGTGGCGCACTGTATCCCTGGTGCGCCATTAGTGTCAATCCTATCTATAGCCCTTTTCCTAGTAGTGTTCTTTTTTCATCTTAATGATTCGTCCAGCTTCGGTCATCTTGCAATTTATTGTCATCCATCTGTTTCAGATTATTTCTCAGTTAGAAGAAGAATCATAAAAGGAAGGTGAGACGATAGATGCGATCGAACCCATGACCATGAGTCTGTAAATTAGAAGACTGACAAGGAAATTAATTTTGAGGCAGGAGAGGGCCCACATTTGCTGAACATGACCCACACACCATTTCACTGTAAATGACTTGTTCATTCATTGTAAAAACGATGAAGGCGCTGAGATGTATAGTTGTAGGAGACACGACGACCAACGTTAGATAAACACAAACAAATATATATCTGATCCAAAGGTTGTACAAAGTGACTTGTTCCTTCTGTTTTCCCTATGTTTCCTTAAAGCATATATGGCTGCCTTCCTGGTTGAAAAGGCTGTTGTAAACTATTCAGATATTCTTTTTTTTTGCTGGTGAGTATTCAGTGGGTACCAATGATCTTGCCTTGGCAGAGGAGCATTTTCAGTAGGATGTAAACTGGGCCCTGTTTAAACCCACTAATGATCTAAAAGTTCAATAATTTGTTTTTTGTTGGAAAATAAACTATGGAGCTAGCTAAAGCTAACTAAAGGGGACTTGTGGACGCTACTTATTTGCCATTTACATGCCTAATTTTCAGTTCTGCAAGATTATTCTAGGCTGGGCCAGAATCTCGATCGGCTCACTTTACTCTAATTTGATTTTGAATGACCTTTGCCTTAAAAAAAGATTTTGAACGACCTCAGATTATATGGGAATCTAGATCGGCCGACCGATCTCATGCCTCGCCGAACGCTCATCCATGTACGCCATGAGTTCTGTGGGTCCATTACTCGCAGTATGAGAAGGAAGAGAAGATCTAACCTCTCTACTAGATAGACCTCAACAGAAAACTGTTGGATAAGAATCTACAACGCACTAGAACGCCCTTATTGATGATTCTTTACTGCGACAGCATCTAGGGTTCCTCGAATAGTGAATTGGTTTCGAGGGCATTCCGCACCTTTTTGGCGACTTTCACTTTCAACCCGATTCACCGCCTACGTGCCCTTTACGCCCAGTCATTTAGAAGAACACTTTCCCCACCCCGCCCCGCCTTATCAAGGCTGGCCGCACGGAGTTAGCCGGGGCTTCTTCCTCGAGTCTTGTCATGATCGCGCACTCGATAAAAGAGCTTTACAAGCGGCATTGCCCTTCTTCACTCACGCGATATTGCTGGATCGGGCTTTCGCCCATTGTCCAAGATTCCCCACTGCCACCCCCCTTGGGAGTCCGGGTCGTGTCTCAATCCCAGTGTGGCTGATCATCCGAAAAGACCAGCTAAGCATCATTGGCTTGGTCAGCCTTTACTTGACCAACTACCTAATACTACGCAGGCTCATCAAACAGCACTTTTGAGCTTTCTTCAGGATTTGGCCCGAACTATTCGGCAGATTCCCACGCGTTGCGCACCCGTTCGTCACTTTGTTCTCAACTATTCCGATTCCAACAAACGGAGGCCGCTAGGTCAAAGCCGTAGCAAGCGCCCTGTAGTTTTGAAGTGTAACATCCCAAATTTTCAATTTGGAATGTTATACATAGATAATTAATGCATATCATATTTTATTGCATTTCGTTTCGCGATCCTCGAAATCCTAAGCAACTCAAGGACCCTCGGAGAGAGTTGGGGATTTCCCGGTTTTCATATTTGAATTTTATCAAATATTGAAACGAGGATTTTTTTATTTTAATTATTTTTCTCTCCGAAAAATATTTCATAATGAAATATATGAGAGGAGATAATATGAATTCTCCAAAATAATTGAAATATTGGAGGAAAAATATTAAAATCAAATATTTGATTTTATTCAGATTTTGTTGCTATTTTATTTGCATTAGAAAAATTGCACGCTTTTTCAAAATTGCATTTAGGGCCAAGAAAATGTTCATCTCGTTCTAAATATTTTATTTAGACGGTGAAAATTTGTTTTGGCATTTTTAGGTTTTATTTTATTTTCTAGGATTTATTTTTGGTTTCATGGAATTATATATAAAAAGAGTAGTACCGATCGGGCTAAAGCCCAATGAGCTGCCCACTCTCCAGCGCTGCCTCCCACTGAGACCGAGCCACCGCCGCCTCGGACGAGGAGTCCGGCCGGGACTCCGCCTCGCCGCCGCCTTGCCCCCTCCTCCAAGCCCTCCCGAAACCCCTCCACCACCACCCGAAGCCACCAGCCCCGCCGCCCCGACCACAGCCGTCGCCCCGCCGCCGCAGCCCGCTCCTCCGCTGCTGCAGCCCCGCCTCGCCGGAGCCACTCCGGAGGTAACGAGCCGTTGCCGCCGCCGGTTTTTTTTTAAATAAACCAATCCAGTTTCTTTTAGAAACCCTAGTTCGTTTTTTTAGATCTGTTTGCCTGTTTTTCTTGGTTTAGTTACTTAGCGGAAGTTCGTCCGTACGTTTGTTTTAACGAACGATTTTTGCTCGATAGTTACAGACAACGAACGTTCGTTCGTTAGCCTATTCGTCAGTTTTCTTTTTCTCGGATTTCTCCGCGATTATTTTCGATCGCGATTTCTGATCCGAATTTCGTTTCAGTTTATCTTTTCGCTCGTTTATTGGAATCAGGCGATTCAAGCGCCTAGATCTTCGTCTTGAAACCCTCATTCTGTTTAATCAACTTGAACAAGATTTTGGTACTCTAGAATTTGACTTTAGTTCAGATTAGTAAACAGATCTTGTTTCTTTCGCCGTTTGAGTTTCGTTGCTCCGTTTGATTTGATTCTTTTTGCAAACTGGAGTTCTTAAGTTGAACTTTCTGGTCAATTCTTCTTATTTGAGTTTTGCCCGTGCATCTTTGCTTGATTGCTTATGTATGTTATTGTTTGTTTGCGACAGAATTCCTGGAGTGCGAAGCGTGCTACTACGAGTCCCTAGGTTTTGCGAATCGTCAGCAAGGCAAGTAACACATTGATCATACTCTTTCCATGCCCAGTTTTTATGCATTAGTATTAATCCTCAAACATTTCATGATTAGGATGTCATTAACATGTGGGTTGGGAAGTAGTTGATGAGGTAGAACCTATTGCCCTGATATATTCAAACCCTTGGGAGTTACTTTCTACGTATTGCTTATATTGCTATGCTATGCTCGTAGACGTGGTTTGGGTGAGTGAAATCCATGACAGATGTGAGATTGTTAATTAATGGTTCAACTTAAGGTGGCAACTTAAATACACATCTGGGTGGATTGAGGCACCTGGAGAATCCAGTGTTGCATGTATTTTTGGAAATCCCGGGGTTCCGTGTGATTTTCCTATGGACCGCCACCCAGGCTCAAAGGGAACTGAGATATTTTCATGCTGGAAATTCCGTGTGCAGACACAAGCTATTATGGGCTCTAGCATAGTTGAGTAGGTTACATGAAGCTCTTGAAGAGGTAGATCAGCAGGTAGAGGGTTGTAGGTTTGGTATGGTCTGCCCGGAGTAGAGATTTAATGTTTCTGAAAGACTGTGTCTCGGTCATCCGTTTCTCAAACACCATGTAGTGCGAGAAATTCAATGGAGGCGATCGAGTCTTGTGCGGAAAAGTGCGCAAACCTCTGCAGAGTGTACAATCTAATCATGGTTAGCCGTGTCCCCGGTTATGGACGATCTTGAGTATCTAGTACTTGGAGTATCCTAGTATCTCATCACTCTAAATTAATATTGTTGGGCTGATAACTACTTTAATTGGGATTGAGTTGGAGGAACCTTCTCAATGATGTTTCAACTACCATGATAGTTAAAATAAAATCTATTCCTTTGTTGTAGGAAAAATTGATTTTCAAAAAACTATAACCGAGAGCTTTCCACCAGCCAAATATGCATGTAGTGATAGCATTATTATGTTTTTGTTTCATGTGTTACATTGCCAAGATATTCCATGTGCTGACCTGCTTTCCGCTGCAACGTATTATGTTGCATACTTTTCGACGAGGAGTAAGGTTCGTTAGGTCGCTGCGTGCAGCTCAGCTATGCCGTTGGAGTTGATGGACTCACTTTATCTTCCAAGCCTTCCGCTATTATCGTATTAGATGGCCTTAAGCCATATTTATTGTAATAAGTTCTCTTTTGAGACATTTGATGTAATAAGTGTGTGATTGCTACCCTGTTATAAATCCTTCGAGTACTGTGTGTATCAGCATTACCGATCCAGGGATGACACTGAAGCATAGAGACTTGACCGTTTGAGATCGGGTTGCTACAAGAAGCAGGGCGAGACAACTTTAGCTAGGAGCCTCGTTTCCTTTTGCCCAGCTCCCCGAAAACAACGTTCGACTTGCATGTGTTAAGCATATATCTAGCGTTCCTTCTGAGCCAGGATCAAACTCGAATTTTGACTATGATTAGGCGGGGACAGGATTCGAGCCTACAGTCTTCCGGTCATGAGCCTGATGAGTTGACCAATTCCTCTACCCTGCTTCATACCCTGAGCTTTCTTTCCCTCTTCCCATAAACATTTATTCTCTCTCCTGACCACTCTTATATATGTGAAATACACGGAATCGATCCAAAACTACAAGCAAGGGAATCAACTCTTATTGTCGTAAAGGAAAAATAAACTCTTTCCTTTATATATATATATATATATATATATATATATATATATATATATATATATATATATATATATATATATATATATATATATATATATATATATATATATATATATATATATATATATATATATATATATATATTATCAATCATATGGGCAGGGAAGACCTCCTGTAAAAATTAAATTTTTTAAAAAAGTTAATATATATATATAAATAAATAAATAAATAATATTATTAAGCAATGTTGCAAATGTAAGCAGCCTTGGCATGTATGTACGCATATACTGGCACAAGGATTCTTGAATGCAGAAGAAGCTCTCAAGGCTAATCGCATTAAGATCTGTATGGCCGAAGAGCAAAGACTAGTACACAGAGGCCAGCCAATTATCCACAGAGAGACAATGCCCATGTGAACAAAGCAAAGATTTGATATATTCCTGAAGATTGAAGTTTGTCGGGGCACTATCTCTCGCTCTTATCCATCGCCTAGAGGGACACGCATGCATCCCTACTACATATAAAATAAGAGGTGCATTCTCCCGAAAGCCATCCAGAGAGCTGCTCTCTCGCCTATAAAAGGATACACTTGCTGCGAAGAGAGACACAACACCAGACGGAGAAGAGCCACCAGCCACCGATAGAGCAAAGAGCTGCGACCCAGCTAGCAAGCTCGTTGCTCAGTAGTAGTAGTAGTAGTTTTCATGCTGCAATAAGAGCCACCATATCCAGAGCATTGTAAGGCTCAAGAAGGTAGTTAGAAGGTAATTTTCTTTAGTTTGGGTAATCCCTTCGGGGCCTCCCGAAAGGGAAAGCCATATGTAAATTATGTTGTGGAAATGATGTAGTTTCTTGGTTTCACTTGGTATTTTTACTTATGAATTTATGGGACGAGTTCTTATGCTAGGGATCCTATAGGAGAAACCTCTACGTGTGTAGTTCTCTGTGTAGCCTAGAGTGGCGTTTGAATGAGAACCTTGTGGCCGTAGAGAAGTGTTCCCTTCGGGTGGAACTGCCTGGAAAGACGATAGGAATTTTCCCCATAAATTTGCAATTAAAACTGCTAAGTGAATGTAACTAGCTACATCTGATACAACATAATGAAAAATATGGTGAGTACTGAGTAGGATTTCACACCTTTGCGCCCATCGCCGGACGAATTGTTGGCCTCGTCAGCCTCTAAATAGATCTTGCATTAAGATATAAGCTGCTTAGTGAATACAGAACGAGCATATAATACCAAAGATTTAAATATTGTTGTGAATAGTGTAATACTATTCCAAATAGTGTATTGAATAGTAGAGCACTATTGTGAATAGTGCCCTACCTAGTGAACAGTAAATACTATTCAAGCTAAAAAGCATACCTGTCTATCACTTTCACCTAATCACATATTAATCTAATCAAAATCTAATCTAATATTAATTAAGCAATCGAATTTTTATCCCCATATTGTTGGTATCAGTCCCAGCGTTTAATCATTGAAAGGTTAAAATATTTAAACTTAGAAGTTAGCGCAGGTAAAGTAATAAATACTAAGGAAAATCTAAATATAAGGTGTAGAGTAAATCCTTCTGAAGAGCATATCTGGCATTCATCTCATAGGCAGTTAAATACAGTCGTCGATTTGATATATAACTTTTACATATCTTGGGGGAAAAGATAAGATAATTTAGACCAAAAATTTGAAAGTTTATTCAAAGAATACCAAAAGCTTGCTGATAAGTATTCAGGTTTGAATAATAAAATTGATCTAGCTTTACATAAGCTAGAGGAAGCAAAAGCAAGACAGAATACAATTTCCAAGAATAACGATTATATTAAAGAGGAAGTGTTATCAATAGGCCGTTATTTAAGTAAAGGCAAAGAGTCACTCCCACACACTGAATCAAGACAAGATATACTTGAAATAAAAAAGTTGGTGCAAGAGGTTAAAACTTTGATTATCTCATAATTATATGATCGAATATACTCAAGCATTAAACGAAGTAGCTAAATACATGTCACCTCCTGTCGGGTTTTCCGATCACGACTCCCCAAAAGAAGATTCCAAAGTAATAATAAGACAAAATAACACAATCATCCAACTATTAATTCAAGTATTAGATAAGCTAAAAAGTGTTCAAAGCAACAAAGAAATTGTGTTATCATCATCTGGAATAGTTGCCTCTACTAGAAATATTAATTCAGAAAAATGGACGTATCTAAAGGCTTCCTTAGACGAGACAAAACTCTCCAATTAGTAAGGCAAGATTCAAGGCCTCTAGCCATGAAGCATAGATTATCATGCAAAGCTGATGAGATTGATAGTATTGAAGAAGTTATAGATAAACAAAGAGATCTAGAAAGATATTAGAAAGATAACCTAAGAAAAATAAAACCACAACAAGTATATCACATGGGTATGTTTGAAAGTAAGAGTGGTCTATACAGAATATCTCGAGAAGTAGAATTAAGCGTGTTAACACATCCAGTAGATTTAAGAATTGTAAGCAAAAATATTGAAAATGAATTAAAATTTTGTGGTTTCAAATATATTCATCAAGGCATGTATATCATAGGAGTCAAAGGTATGACAAGGAAGAAATTAGGTGCGAAGGTTTTGATAACTTTATTAGACAGAAGATGGGAATCTATCGATAAAGCAGCATTAGGATTTTTGGGAGGAGACATGAATGAAAATAGATTAATAACCTATATAGCTCCAGACCTAATGATGCCTGTAAAAGAATTTATTGAAAAAATGAGTTTTGGTTTCCAAACTAAAGGTTATGAAGATTTTAAAGGAACAAATTTGCTAGTAAGCATAGAATTTATAGGAAGGCTTACTAATAGAAGTAGCTCCAGATATAGAGTAAATGTGAATGACGTAATTGATAGCATGCAATCAAAAGGTATTAAATTTATGAATCCTCTTAAAATTGGCTCTGAAGAAAGAGCAGGAGAAGAATGGAAGATAGGAGAATTAATAGAGAAAAATGAATTAAAGCAACCTGAAAACTACATAAGTTATCAAAATTGTGAAGGAAGTAGCAGTATTCGATTTATGAACTATAAAGCTACATCAATAGAAGACTCTGAATCATTTATGTCAGAATCAGAAATTAATTATGATAAGAATATAGGTATATCTGAATGTATGGAAAAGGCTAATTTAGATGATGAAATAATTCATTGGGAAAAGAAGCTAAAGCATATTGAATGGGAATATAGTCATTCTATGACAAAGGATTGGCCGAAAATTAGAGAAAGAGAACTATTTATCATTCGAGAAATTGCAAGGTTAAAGAAACTAAAAAACGATAAAATGTCTGCCACTAGTAGTTCAAGCATGGAAGATAAAATTATAGCATCCGCAGAAAGAAAAGCAAATGCGATCATTAATAAAAATTCTATCATTAATAATAATAACAAAGATAAGAATATTTTTCAAAAAGAAGAAATTGTTAGTGAAGAAGAGCAATGGGATATCAGTAATAAGTTATTATTAGAAAGTTATGAGGAAGAGGAGGAATTAATAAAAGAAATGTGGTTAGAAGATGAAAGATATGATGATTCAGAACAAAATAATGATTTCTATAACTCACTAGATGATGTGGGACTACATAATTTAGACAATGCAATGGAAGCCATGGAAGTAGAAAGTAGTGGTAAAAGAAGAAGGGGATATGGAGAATCATCTGTAAAAAGAGAAGGAGAAAGAGAAAGACCTACCAAGACAGCTAGACAATGGCCTCCAGAAAAAGATGACTATCAACCTACATATATCCCAGGACAATATAGATATATGGGTACTAAAAGAAGAGATTTTGAAAAACCAGTAAAATTTCAAAATTATAAGAATGATGGCGCTATATTAAACCTAGCAGCTCATGATCCAATAGATTGGCCGAATATAATCAGCATATGGAAAGGTTTAATAGTACAAAAATATATACAAAATCAGTATAGCATAGGCACTATGGTAGAAGATATGTTAACATATCTTGAAACATTTTTAGGAGAATCTGTAAAAGTTCTATGGGAACAATGGGTAGAGTCATACCCTAGTCAATATGAAGAATTAAAAAGGGCAGGAAGTAACCCTAATAACTTTGCGAATGTTATCTCAAATATGATCATAGCAGAAGATCCAGAATTAGGACATACTTCATTACAAAATGAAAGGTTAAGAGAAATAGAAAAATTAACATTAACTAGTTGGAAAGGTATAAAAGAATTTTCCCAGCATTATTTGCATAATGCTACTACTGCTAAACAAGGTTTTAATGTAGGTGTAGTAGAAAGATATTTTAATAAGTTGCCTGATCCTCTAGGTTCCATAATATTTGAAGAGTATAAAAAAGAAACAGGAGGAAATGTGGTAAATATATCCCAAGCCATAACATTTGTTTTCAAACAGCTAAGAAAGGTATGTACTAGCATTCAAGCACAAAGATCTATGAAAAAATCTGACTACAATTTTTGCAATAACATTGTCCAAATACCACTAACATATGGGGAAGAAAGGCATAGGAAAAACAAATATTATAAGCCACAAAGGAGAGATAATAGAAATTTTAGAACAAAGAAAAGATATTTCTTAAGAAGGTTAGACAATAGAGCCCCATTCTTGCATAAAAGAAATGTAAGAAGATATAATCCTAAGAAAACCTATGATAAAACATGCAGGTGTTTCATATGTAACTCACCGGATCATCTAAGTAGAACTTGCCCTAATAAAGACCAGAAAAGATATTCTAGCAAATATGAAGAACAAGAGAGAGTGTTAATTATAGATAGCGTTAATGAAAATATATTAGTATGTGATGATGAAATAAAAGACTGACGAGTCAATATATTCAATTATAGAAACAGATGAAGTAGAAAATGAGGCTCCAGAATATGAATCAAGTGAAGATGAAATAGACCTAATAGATGATTTAGCCGGTTTAAAAATTGAAATGATGAACCAAGTAGATTGTGAACATGATTGGATTAGAGGAAAAGGTGATTATAACATAGAATGTGCTTTCTGTATATATTATCCAAGCCAAGATAATAGGTTTACATGTAGCTTGTGTTTAAAACAAGCATGTGCCTCATGTTAGCCAATAATCAAAAGTGGAGACAAGAGATAGAATTGGAACCAGAAGAGCGAATATTATCCAGTAGGGTTAGAAATTTAGGAAATAGAATAAATAAGCTAGAAGCAGAGCTAGAAAAACTTAAAGATGAGTTAGAAAATAGTAAAGAGCAAAATAATAATGTTCCAAAAAACATTGAAATGAAAGAACAAATGGTAACAGTAAGGGATAAAAAAGGAGACAAATTAATACAATTGAAAGACGCAATTACTAGTTTTGGAAACAAATATATTGTTCGATTACCATTCAAAGAAGTGTTAGGAATAAGGATCCCAGTTAAGATTGTTCTGAAGCCAAATATTTCATATAAAATACTGGCACTATTAGATACTGGTTGCACTAAGAATATCATTCATGATAAATATTTTATGAGATTTTCCGAAATAGTTGAAACTATAGATGATAATAAAGCTGAAGTATCTACCGATATGTCGTGAATAAAGAAGATACATAATCAGCTAGCATATAATATTGAAGCTACATAAATGGCACAAAATATATAATATATGAAATTACAATAAGAGATTTGTCAGTAATAAATGATGACATGATAATAGGGTTAAGATTTTTACAACAATCTTTACAAACCACAATTATACATGAAGAAGGGGTAACATTTATCCCTTATCAAGATAATGTTCCATACATATCCGAAGTAAGAAAACAAAGAAATTCCTTACAAAATGTAGAAATATCTAATTTAGAGGATGAATATGGCACAAGTCCAGATCCCCTTGAATTCTGTAAAGACGAAGACCTTAGTGAGACCATAGAAGAATATCATATAGAAAATACATGTACATAATGCATTGGGTTACAATCATTCTCTCCAAATTGGTATAGAGATATAAAATCTAAAAAAGATATAGATAAGATTGTGCAAAGACTAGAAAGCATACAAATTATTGGAGAAATAGCAATGAAGCATTGAGATAAGAACTCTATAGTTTGCAAAATAAATATCATAAATCCAGATTATATAATTAAGTCAGGACCAATAGAAGCTAGTCCTAAAGATATCGAAGAGTTCAAAATGCATATTGGAGAGTTATTAAAGTTAAAAGCTATAAGAGAAAGCAGAAGCCCTCATCGATCTGCTGCTTTTATAGTTAGAAATCATGTTGTAGAAGTTAGAGCTAAATCTAGAATGCTAATTAACTTTAAAAGGCTTAATGATAATACAATTGATGATGCATACAACATACCTAATAAGCAGGAATGGATTAACAGAATACAAGGAAGTAAATATTTCTCCAAATTCGATTTAAAGGCAGGATTTTGTCAAGTAAAAATGGCTGAAGAATCTATTCCCTGGACAGCATTTACTTGTCCACAAGGCCATTATGAATGGGTAGTAATGCCATTAGGCCTAAAGAATGCACCAGCACTATTTCAAAGAAAGATGCAAAATATATTTAATGAGAATCAAGCATTTATATTAGTATACGTAGATGATTTGTTAGTATTCTCAAAATCATACAAAGAGCATATAGCCCATCTTGAAGTGTTCTTTCGAAAAGTAGAACAAAATGGGCTCATACTATCTAAAAAGAAGATGGAAATTTGCAAAGACAAAATAAATATCCTTGGTCATGAAATAGGAGAAGGAAAGATATATCTACAAGAACATATTGCAAAGAAAATATTAGAGTTTCCTGATAATATGAGTGATAAAAAGGTTTTACAACAGTTCTTAGGAATTGTAAACTATAATGTAAACTATATAGATAACTTAGCAAAGCTAGCAGGACCTTTATATGCTAAATTAAGAAAAAAAATGGCCAAAGATACTTCAATTCTGAAGATATAAAATTAGTAAAGGCCATCAAGGAAAAGGTCAAGAATTTAAAACCCCTAGAATTGCCTCTAGAAGACAATTATTTTATAATTGAGACAGATGCATCTAAGGTAGGATGGGGTGCGATACTCAAACAAAAACCCAATAAATACTCTCCAAAAGCAGATGAAAAAATATGCAGATATGCTTCGGGAAGTTAGAAATTAAAGACGGTAAACAATATTGATAGGGAAATCCTTGCAGTTGTAAATGCAATAAATGCATTTAGGCTATATCTAGGATTTAAAGAATTTATAGTGCGAACAGACTGTGAAGCTATATGTCGATATTACAATAAAATTATTAGTAAGAAAAGCTCAACCAAAAGATGGGTTTTATTTGAAGACACTATAGCTGGGAATGGTTATAAAGTTATTTTTGAGCATATTAAGGGGAAGGATAATACCTTACCTGACATATTTTCTCGTGCATCAAATTTGCAGAAATGAGGAGAGGATTATTCGCCAACAAGGATGAATAACTCTTCTTTGGAGAAGAAAATAGGCTGAAAATGTTTCAGCCAAATACATTCAATTTCAAGCCAAAAGCCCATATCAAGCTTGATGAAGCTCAAAGATGCATATTAGATAACTTTTGGTTCCAATATACTCTCAAAAGAGAGGAAAAAGGATATTTTTATCAATTCTCAACAGTTTGGCTGAATATTTTAACGAATTAAACAATAATGTGCCAAAGCCAGAAAAGGTTGAAATACCAAAAGGAGAAACTCTATATCTTATATTCGATGGAAATAAACCTGGCATATATTTGGAATGGGAAAATATTATGATTGAAAAAATAGATGCAAAAAGAAATGGACAAGATTTAACATTCAAAAGATATTACAGTATAGATGAGGCCTTACTTTGGGCAAGGAAGGTATTGGGACCAGATTATTATATTGACCCAAAGGCTAAAGACTATATCCAAATAAAAAGAGGCATACCTGCTTCACCAACTCCCACAAAGGGGGAGGCATCAAGCTCAAAAAATATAAAGAAAGAAGAATCCCCAAAATATAAGACATATCAAGAATGCATTCTAAAGGGGCTTGACCCTTTAGACAGTGAATACATAGATCAAGAAATGGATAAAAGGTTTGAAGAATTTTCAAATATAATAAAGAAAGAATTAAAGGGGGAAATATTAAAAGAATTAAGGCAAGAAATGGATGAAAATTTTGAAGAAATAAAGAAAGAATGTGATGAAAAATATGATTTCAATCTGTTAAATGATGATGATCATATGGACATAGCAGGGCATGGGCAACGGCCTGAATAAAGCCCAAACTGCATATATTGATATTGCTATCAATTATTCGGGCGCGGAGGACCTATACCCGACCCGAATATTGATAGAAATTCCCATAATAGATCCTTTAAATATTGATAAGGTATTATCAATCATATGGGCAGGGAAGACCCCTGTAAAAAAATTAAAATTAAAAAAGTTAATATATATATTTATATAAATAAATAAATAATAATATTAAGCAATGTTGAAAATGTAAGCAGCCTTGGCATGTATGTACGCATACACTGGCACAAGGATTCTTGAAGGCAGAAGAAGCTCTCAAGGCTAATCGCATGAAGATCTGTATGGCCGAAGAGCAAAGACTGGTACACAGAGGCCAGCCAATTATCCACAGAGAGACAATGCCCACGTGAACAAAGCAAAGATTTGATAGATTCCTGAAGATTGAAGTTTGTTGGGGCACTATCTCTCGCTCTTATCCATCACCTAGAGGGACACGCATGCATCCCTACTACATATAAAATAAGAGGTGCATTCTCCCGGAAGCCATCCAGAGAGCTGCTCTCTCGCCTATAAAAGGAGACACTTGCTGCGAAGAGAGACACAACACCAGACGGAGAAGAGCCACCAGCCACCGATAGAGCAAAGAGCTGCGACCCAGCTAGCCAGCTCGTTGCTCAGTAGTAGTAGTAGTAGTTTTCATCCTGCAATAAGAGCCACCATATCCAGAGCATTGTAAGGCTCAAGAAGGTAGTTAGAAGGTAATTTTCTTTAGTTTGTGTAATCCCTTCGGGGCCTCCCGAAAGGGAAAGCCATATGTAAATTATGTTGTGGAAATGATGTAGTTTCGTGGTTTCACTTGGTATTTTTACTTATGAATTTATGGGACGAGTTCTTATGCTAGGGATCCTATAGGAGAAACCTCTGCGTGTGTAGTTCTCTATGTAGCCCAGAGTGGCGTTTGAATGAGAACCTTGTGGCCGTAGAGAAGTGTTCCCTTCGGGTGGAACTGTCTGGGAAGACGATAGGAATTTACCCCATAAATTTGCAATTAAAACTGCTAAGTGAACGTAACTAGATACATCTGATACAACATAATAAAAAATATGGTGACTACTGAGTAGGATTTCACACCTTTGCGCACATCGCCGAACGAATTGTTGGCCTCGCCAGCCTCTAAATAGATCCTGCATTAAGATATAAGCTGCTTAGTGAATACGGAACGAGCATATAATACCAAAGATTTAAATATTGTTGTGAATAGTGTAATACTATTTCAAATAGTGTATTAAATAGTAGAGCACTATTGTGAATAGTGCCCTACCTAGTGAACAGTAAATACTATTCAAGATAAAAAGCATACATGTCTATCACTTTCACCTAATCACATATTAATCTAATCAAAATCTAATCTAATATTAATTAAGAAATATAATTTTTATCCCCATATTGTTGGTATATATATATTTATATTTATATATATAAACACTATTCTGATCACGGGATCAGAATATTATTCTGATCACAACATGAACTTCCTGAGTTACACGCCTGAACTTCCCTCTGTAGGAACCCGACCTTCGGGCTATCTTCTCAACCGTGCCCCGCGCGAATTTTTTTGGTCTGTCATGTTCTATGTGATGTAAGTGTAATCTACAAATGGTTTTTAGCAACTAAATGCCCATTTTAAATAGGAATCTCGCTCATTGGCGGATTTGCTCTCAGGTCGTGAAGAAATAAGCCTCTGTTGCTATTTTACTGCTTGAGTATTTCGACCTGAACTTCCCCCTGTAATAGATTGAACTTCGGCCAACATTGCCCAAATGCGGCTTGCGAGATACCGTTGGAAAGATATGGACACCAGTATCATGACCCAAGTTAAATTTTTGGCAAAATGTAAGCGGTTTAAGAGCAGTTTTGAAAACCGTTTTTTCTTCATACAAAAAACGTGAATCATATTTTCGATCGCATTTCTAAACCGTTTATCGGAATGAGGCAAATAATATGGTGTTGGAAAGCTGCTGCAAAACCGCTCATTCCACATGTTGAAAGTTTTCCCTAATTCCTTATGGATCAAGTGGAATTTGGAAAATTGTAAAATTTCACAAACCGAACAGCCGAGTTCGTATTTTCGACGTCATTTCTAAACGGCTAACCCAATTGAAGCAAATGATATGTCGTTGAAAATCTTATGAAAATGCGCTACTTTCTCGTGTTGAAAGTTTTCTCTATTTTTGAACGGTTTAAAAGTAATTTAGAAAATGGTACAAGTTACACCGAGTTCGTATTTTCGAGCTAATTTTTTAACCGTAAGTCCGAATGCAGCAAATGATACGACGATGGGAAGATTGAGCAAATGAGAAACTTTTTGATATATATTATTTCTCCCAATTCTTTACGGTTTTAAGTCAATTTTGAAAATAGCTAAAAAGGTATTTTCACTGTAATTTTTACAAACTTTATCGGAATGGGGCAAATGATATACCGTTGAAAAGCTATGGAAAATGTGCAACTTTTTATGTTGATGGTTTTCTCTGATTCTTAGTCGTTTTTAAGTAATTTCAAAAACAGAAAGATCATTCATTCTGCCTTTATCGGGAAACAGATTCTTCGAAAATGCACCACGTGAAGAACTTGTACTTCTCGGCATGTCTACTTGAACTTCACTCTGTATTTCACGTGTTTTCTTTGCTCGTAGATCTCCATCCACTGCTCATAGCTTTCCATCGACTCACCGAAATTGAGCAAGTGATATACCGATGCAAAGCTGATGTAAACACGAAACTTTCCCATGTTGATCATTTTTTCATACTCATGACAATTTTAGAAGTTTTTCATCTGAAATTCATTCAACGTAGTAGTTGAACTTCATGTTGTTTTCACGTTGAACTTCTGTGACGTATTTTTGTTTCTAATTTTCTCATCCATTCGTCAGTGTTACACAAATGATATTCCTTTTGTACAAACCTCTCTCACAGTAATTTTTTTAACTTTCTCCCACCGAGGACTTGAACTTACACAAATGATATTGCTGCCGTTTTGAAGTAAATTAGAAAATGGCAGGATCATGATTTCTACGTTCATCGCGAACGGAAATGCACTGCGTGAAGTAGTTGAACCTCTGGGGCATGTCTATTTGAATTTCACTCTGTTTTTGACGTGCTGTTTTTTGCCCGCAACTCCCAAACCACTTATCAGAATTGAGCAAATGATATACCGATGGAAAGATGTTGAAAAGTCACAACTTTCGTGTGTTGATCAGTTTTCATACTCGTGATGGTTCAAAAGAATTTTTTAATACACAAAAACGTGTTTTAAACAGTATACATAAAACTTTTAAACCGTTCATCGGAATAGAGCATATAATATACCGTTGGGAAGCTTATGAATAGGAGCATCTTTTTTGTGTAGAAACATGTTACAAATTGATTGTCGTTTGAGAGCAGTTTTAAAAATGGCAAAAACAACATCGACATCGTTTTTGCCTGTTTTTTACATGTAATTGAAGGTCGGACGTCTCGCACTAGAGTCCTTGAACTTCACTGAGAGGAGCACGTGAACTTCTTGCAACAAACGTTTTAGGCTTTTAGTTTTACATTCTTTTATTTCTCACCTGAAACGCATTCCGTGTAGTAGTTGAACTTCCCGTTGTTTTCCCCTTGAACTTCTGTCACGTATTTTTGTTCAACCTCTCTCACAAGAATTTTTGAACTTTCTCGGGCCGAGCACTTGAACTTCTAGGAACAAAACTTTTAGCCTTTGCTTTTTCATTATTTTTTTCCATACAAAATGCACATATTGTAGTACTTGAACTTCTCGCAGTTATCAATCCAAACTTCTCTCGATTACATGAAAATATCTGAGTTTTTTACAAACATCGAACCGCTCTACCTTTTTTATTTGAACTTCATTGTGTATTTTCAGAAATGTGAAAAATGGAGGTTTTTTATAAACATCGAACTTCTTTGCTATATGAAATTGAACTTATTGGTTTTATTCTTTAGTAACTAGAAAAATCCGATTTTCCAAATAAATATCAAACTGCTCCGCTTTTTCCAATTGAACTTCTTGGTTTTATTCTCTAGTAATGTGAAAACCTGAGTTTTTTATATACATTGAACTACTCCGTTTTTCGAAATTGACCTTGTTAGTTTTAATCTTTAGAATCGGGGAAAATCTGAGTTTTTGTAAACATTAAACAACTTCATTTTTTAAATTTTGGACTTCTTGGTATTATTCATTAGTAACGGGAAAAGTCCTAGTTATGTACTCAATCCGTTCTGAATTACTCGTCTTAGATTTGTCTAGATATGGATGTATCTAGCACTAAAATGAGTCTAGATACATCTGTATCTAGACAAATCTAAGACAAGTAATTCGGAACGGAGGGAGTAATAAATATTGTACTGCTCAATTATTTAAAATTGAACTTCTAGGTCTTATTTTTAAAAGAAGGAAAACATGTTTTTATAAACTTTTTGAACTGCTCGGTTTTTTCAATTTGACCTTCTTGATATTGTAATAAATATTGAACTTCTCCGTTACTTAAATTGGAACCTCTAGTGTTTTTTCTTGAAATGGAGAAAATACCATTCTTTTGTATAATCTTTGGACCGATGTGCTTTTTTTTATTTGAACTTCTTGGTTTATTCTTATTAAAGGTGAAAACCCCAGTTTTATAATTAACAAAGGATTTCTCCGCTATTTAAATTTGAACTTCTATATTTTAAAACAAGTGTTTAATTTTTGCATTTTCTCATATTCTTTTTACTGTTCATTTTAGTTACTGATGTTTTACAATGGAACATTTTTGTAAAACCCTGGATTCACAAGATTCACTTGTAAACTGATATTTTTCATGTGTTCAACTCTCGTTTCTTCTTCAGTCCTAATACCTCAGCTATCACTAGAACTGAAGTCTGTCAACTCCTACATATTGACACTGAGGCACTGTCTGATAAATATCTGGGTCTACCTGCTATGGTGGGAGCTGATAGAAGTGATTGTTTTAAACATTTTGTGAAAGAATAAAAGAGAGGCTCAGAGGTTGGATGGAGAAACAACTATCCACCAAGGGAAAGAGATATTATTAAAATCTGTTGCTCAAGCCATTCCAGTCTTTGCTATGTTTGTTTTAGTCTACCCGTGGGATATGCAAGGAAATCACATATCTAATTGCTCAATTTTGGTGGGGAGATGATGAGGAAAATAGAAAATACACCGGTTTTCTTGGTGGAAGTTATGTTACCCAAGAGTGAAGGAGGCATGGGGTTTAGAGATCTACAATCTTTCAATCTGCAATGCTCACAAAGCAATGTTGAGACTCATTATGTATCCAGATTCCTTGTGTGCTAAAGTCCCAAGGCCAAATATTTTCCGAATGGAAGCCTCTTGCAAGCAACACCAAAGAATGGCTCATCTTTCACATGGCGAGTATCCTAAAGGGACTTGAAACTTTCAAATTGGGATATATTTGGAGAATTGGAACAGAGAAGCTGTGAATATTTGGAATGACCCATGGATACCCTCAAGTCCAGATAGAAAAATCATTTCCGCTTAGGGGGCACACAATGTCGTCTCAAGGGTGTGTGAATTGATCGATCCGCTCATCGGATCGTGGGATGAACAGTTGTTACGATCAATTCTCATACCGGTTGATGTCAACAGGATCATGCAAATCCCAGTTAATTTGCAAGGCTTTGATGACTTCATTGCCTGGCAACCAGATCGGCGCGGAGTTTTTACTGTACGCTCGGCATACCATACGCAGTGGATATGAAAATACAAGGCACATGCAATTACTATACATCACCCATGAGGGTCGTGTGTGCCGGCGATCTGGAGTACTATCTGGAAGCTGAAAATCCCACGTAAGGTTCAAATTTTTTGTTGGCGAATTCTTCATGGAATTGCACCATTAAAGTCCATCCTCACCAATCGGCATATTGGGTCTAATGGGGCTTGTCCCATATGTCATCAAGCAGCCGAGGACATTCGTCACCTACTGTGTGAATGCGAACATGCAAAGGAGTTGTGGAATAGACTGGGAATCCTTGAACTAGTGCTTGATGCCACCACGGTTGATCGTTCAGGGTCAGCAATTTTGGAGCATATACTTTTGCTTCTAGAGACATCTCTACGGGTTAAGCCATATCTGGACGTGAAGCAAGTTATTGCTGTAGGTATCTGGTATCTTTGGTGGATTAGGAGGCGAATCACACATAATGAACCCTCCTCTGCATCCTCGAGGTGGCCAGCTTCTGTTCTAGCAATCGCAAGTAATTACCAGAGATCTTGTGAGAGGAAAACTGAAACCAGAGAGCACAAATGGACGAAACCAGAACCAAAACATGTGAAATTAAATGTTGATGCTGCCTTCCACGTGGATGATGGCTGTGGAGCTACTGCCGCAGTGCTGAGAGATGTCAAAGGTAACTTTCTGGCTGCGTGGTGTACCTATGTCCCAAATGCAGCAGATGCAATGACCATGGAGGCAATAGCTATGCGTGATGGCCTCAACTTTGCAAATATAATGGGATCCCACCGTGTGGAAGCGGAATCTGACTCCTTCAATGTTATAGATCTTTGCTCGAGCCAATCGGTTTGGTGGGATGCTGCATCAGCCATCTTTGTGGAATGTGTAGATATCAGCTCTTTGATTGGGAAGGTCAAGTTTAAGCATTGTCTTCGATCTGCTAATAAAGCGGCACATGTGCTGGCTAAACATAGCTACTGTAATAAGATTTCTTGTAGCTGGGTAGATGAACCCCCGGTCTGTCTCTTAGCTACCTTAGTAGACGACGTACTGATTATTTGATCGTAGTAAAGCTAGCCATAGTGGCCTTCCATCAAAAAAAACTCTCGTTTCTTGGACTCCCAAGGTGTTTTTTTTTTTTGGAAAGCGATTTGTTTGAACTATCAGCGACAGAAACTACGTACTTATCACCGACAGAAAGGGTGGCTCGTGAGGGGGGGATGGCTGGGCTGGTGGGGGCCTGAGGTGGCAGCGCGCTGAGTAGAGGTGCTAGCTAGCCTAGCCGGACGATGGTGAAGAAAGGGTGGCTCATGGCGGCGGGGCTGAGAAAGTGGGGCGTGTGGGAGTGAGGTGTTGGCGTGTGGCGGCGATGAGTGGTGAACTACGCATCGGCGGCTGGATCCGGGCCTGCGGAGTGGCACGTGTGGTTACAGGCGGCGACAGTGGCGGTCCAGGGGCTGGTGGGTGGGGGCGCCGATGGGTCGATAGGTGGGAGTTGGGGATCGAGGGAGTGCGGGAGGTGGAGGACGAACGGTCGTTGGGATTTTTTTTCTTTGTTCCAGGGGGTTCAGTAATTTGGGAACATGCGAACGGCTCCTATATAGTGGAGAAGTTTTCATAATAATATTTTAATCCTGAGACCAGAATAGTGTTGCTGTATATATATGAAGTTTAAAAATATGTACACCCCGCGCTTGACCTTCAGGGAGCTTGGATTCTTCTTTTTTACTTATTCTGTTGCTAATCAAACTTCTAATTTTTCTTAACTATAGTATTTGAACTTCGTTGTTCTGACGGTATGAACTTCAAGAACATACACTATTACCGTACAATATGTAAACCCAGCAAAAGAAACAGTACAACATGTACATCCGGATGCCACAAAATCATAAAATAAAATGGCACATGAAATTAGCAGCAGCGGCAGCAAACAACACTTCGGTTTTTGAGGGCTTCGGGTGACTACAGTCCGACAAAGCTACAATCCAACGGTAGTCATGCTCGTATAGTTTTTAATTCTTTGTATTACTCTACAGTCAGCTTCATATGCTCCATAGTCGTAAAATCAAAAAGCAACAAACAACTGAACACCTGAATATCAAATAAGACCAGCAGCCAGCAATCTCTTCTTGTTTCCTAACTATCTTTGTAATAGTAAGAATTAAAGATGCTAGAAGAAGTTGAACTCCATTTCTTGTTCTTTTCTAAATTTTCTGCAAAAAGATACGAGGGCATCGGGGGCCGCACAGGTGCCGCTGCGCCATGGAGCAGGGCATGGGGAGTAGCTGTGTACATGAACTTCTCTAGTGTAAAATCTTTGAGAAAAAAATAGTTTTTTTTCTTTTTTTTTAGGGACAAACACAAACAACTAATAAGAGCCAGAGGGCAAGCGAGTTTAACAAGTTACTACGTAATTATCAAACTACACCTGTTGCTTGACCTTTCCTCCACACGTACAGTACACTGCTGCAACCCATCTCTTGCATTCTGACCTCCTTGTACTGCTGGTAGCGCTCAGGCTGTCCTTTCCATGTTCACCAGCACAAAATAACATACTAGACTAAAAAATACAGCTACATACCGAGAGGAAGTATGGCAGATCCATTACCAGTCTTCGTCAGTTCTATAATGCCTCAAATTAAATGTTAGAAAGCATAAGTAGGCAGACAACAATAGCAACTGAAGAAATCAATTTCAAGCTCCAAGCACTATAGCAGCCTATGGCAAAGCTAGCAAATAACAACTTCAACCAGCAAAAGGGCACAACATAGAGCAACCGTAGTAGTGCAGTAGCCTGATTTACATGGAAGAGCAGCAGAAGTTCACACATTCAAGCAAGAGACGATGGGGAAGGTCGATCAGAGGTGCCGGAGCAGGTCATGTACGAGAGATGCCAAGGCAGGAGGCAGATCCAGCGGGTGGATGGACGGCATCTACGACTGATCAAAGCTGGTGTCCTGAGCCATATTTGGTGGCAGCAGCATGTGCGGGCAGAGGCCGCTGGGGAAGATTTGATGATCCTTGTCGGCAGTTCTACTGTCCCGTGCACTGCAGTTGAATCACCCCGACCATGGCAGCAACCAGCGATAGCTGCAGACGGGAGCTGCAGGACTTGGGGTGAAGTCTGTTTTAAACCTTAATGTTGTAGAGCTCGTCCAAAATGAACCCTCACCTTAAAATTCCTGAAGTTTGTACCCTGTACTCATGATCCCGGTCTGATCCCGACCCTCTCAATCAGTTTAGACCAATTTAGTACACCAGGAAAAACACAATCCCGTTAGGATAACTTTGTACTCTCACTGATTAAGTGGACCCACGCGTCATATCCATCTTGGCGCTGGGAACAGATCAGAAGCGCTCGTGTGCATGCGTACATATACGCGTCTAGCTGGCGGCTATAATCGATCAAGCAACTTGCTGTGTTGTACGTGCGTGTGAGTTCTGCTGTTGTTCGGTATTGGTTGCAACCCATGTACGCGCTCTAGTTGTCGAGGCAAAGCCAGGAGAACTTTTGGTGGCAGGCAACTCTGAACTGCTCGGTGCAGACTGTAGAAGGTTGAAAAGATTTCGAATGCTACTCACATTCAGTATTCACATCAACAGGTTACATTACATATACATGACTGTACACTGCGAAGAGATTAGGAGACGTGGAACAACACGTAAGGAACCGGTCCTGACCTGAACGTTGCATGCAACAAACTCTCTCAACAAGGACCAAGCAGAAGCCGTGGTCGCACGCTCCACGTCAAACTAGTCGATGCCGTGCTACCCCACGAACTGCGTATGGCCAGGGGAGCACCGATGTGCGGGCACACCACTTCATCATCTTGCTCTCCTCTACTCACGACGAGAGCACGGACTCCTCGGCATGAGGCGTACTGCCGACGCGCGGCCCGGGTCCTGGCATGGACCAGCGCAAGACGTTGTTTGCAACAGTGGGCACGAGGTGCACGTCAACGGCAATGCGGCACAGACACGTCTGCGTTGATTTCAGGAAAGAGAGAGAGGCACTAGGGAGAGAGGATGGATTGACACGTGGGGTAAGGATGTAAGTGAGGGTAGACCCTGATCCTGAGCGGGATGGAATGTTTCCCGGTGTGCCAAACAGGTTCAGGTTGGGATCAGACCAGGATCATGAGTACAAGGTACAAACTTCAGGGATTTGGAGATGAGGGTTCATTTTAGACGGACTCTACAACCTCAAGGTTTAAAATAGACTTTACTCCTCGGGGTGGGACTATGCGCGAGGGGACGTGGACTGGGTCTTTTTTTCCTTGACGCTACCGGTTCGGGAGTTCGGCGACATCCGCATCGCGCCCTATGTACCGCGCGCCGTGATCCAAATAATTATAACAGTGCTAATATATATTCCAAGACATCGGGTAGGCAAACCCGAGCCCCTGGACATTTCAAGACATCGGGGCAGGCTGCGCCCCTTAAAATTCCAAGACGAAGAGCTGCCTTTTGAGAGTCGGCGGCAGAACCGCTGACTACCCCTCACGGTTGAGTCCCAGAGACGGCTTCGAGAAAAGCCGACTCCCAACTGGCGGCTTCCAGAGAAGCCGACTGGGGGGAGACGGCCCGCGACTCCAACCACCTCCTGCCTACGCGACTACGGGCGGGATGAGGTGTGGCCGCCGTGCGGCCCATCCCTGCCCCGTTCACGAAGAGCGGGCATGGCTGCAGTGCGCCATACTAACGGAGATCTCCATCCGGCGCGGCACTGTTGCCACGCCGGCCTTGAAATCAGCCCCGTGGGCAGATCCCTGTACCCACGACGGCCTGTCTGTACGACCCAGAGACGGCGGGACCCGCCTGTCGGCGGGAGTGCAGAAGACGGCGAGAGCACCGGAAGACGGACCCGTTGGGAGTCGGCCCCAGGAGTCGGCCGGCCCCTCCCACGAGTCCCGCACGCCATTAACCAGACAACACAGGGAATGACAACAGTGATCGCCCGTCAGGCGGCGGCACTGTTGCCATGACCCTACGACCAAGCCAGCGTCATCAAGCTGCTACAGAATCCGTTGTTGCAAGACTACCACAAGCGGACAAACTGTCGGCCCCATGTTGGGCTTACATGGGCCCGCTAGTCGGCGGGCCCCAGCAGTCGGCGGGGGAGATGGCGACCAGAGAGACAGACGGCTGGGACCCGCGCCCAGCCGGATACCATTGTACCCCCGGGGGGTAGGCCTATATAAACCCCCCGGGACATCCATGCAAGAGGTTGGACCCTAATAGTTTTAGACACACATAGAGGGACGAGAAGAGCTAGCCGTGCCCTTCTCCTTCCTCACCCGAACAGCTCAAGGAGCAACCTTGTACCCACTTTGCCATAGTGATCATGCGGAGACCCCGCAGAGCAGCAGTAGGGGTGTTATCTCCACGGAGAGCCCTGAAGCTGGGTAAGATCCGCCGGCGGCATGCCTTCGCTCATCCCGCTTCTGTGCACCGCGACGTTCTACTCGCCCCACCATGATAAGCCATCCTTGGCATATGGCGCACCCAACCTCGACATTTGGCGCCCACCGGGGCTAGGTGCATCGCCGTCCGAAACCTGCTCGACGGGAACCTTTTCTCCTCGGCGAAGCGCAGCCAGCCCGCACGCCAGACGGAGTTCTGCGCCGACGCACTGCACGGCGCTGAGATCGCTCGCGCGCGCCAGCTGCTCGCCAACCTGTCGGGCGAGGTTCACCTCTCCGACGAGCCTGCATCCGACGCAGCACGGGCGGCCCCGAGAGCCTCTCGCTGGCCTCCTCGAACAACTCCACGCTGCCGGGCGAGCCTGCCACGGACTTGGAGTCCGTGAGGCTCCACCGACCGATGCTGGTCGACTCCGACACCGCGCCGCCGACGCGCTCCCCACCAACGTGGTGGTTCACGGCGAGCCGCTCCTCGCGCGGAGAGCGGTGGAAGCACCGCCACGGAAGTGCTCGCCATCGGTCATGGCGAAGCGCTCCGGCGAAGGAGCTCATGACCCTCTCGATGCGGCTCTACAAGACCTGACCGCGCCTATTCCGGAAGACGCTGACGCCGAGATGCTGGAGGCACGGCGCCTTCAGCTCCTCGAAGGCGCGAGGAAGCTGGCAAGCATGAGACGCTTGTCAGAAGCCTACCAGCGTGAGATGGATCGCGGCGTGGCGGCTCGCCGCCCCGACCGGGCCTAGCCGCCTAGGCGCGGTCAGCAGCGCCGCGAGCTATCGCCAACCTGTTCGGGCCAATCGCCTGTACGCCACGCCATGAGAACGTCCGCGCGTTACCAGCGGCGGCGACGAGCTGGACAACTTCGAGGGTGAGGAGCGCCACCGATGACGGAGCGAAGTCCAGCAGCCTCGACGCTGCTGCCGCAGCAGACGCAGGTCGGCTGCCGCGACGGAGGCGCCAGAACGACAGTAACGACGACTTGCCTCCCCGCCGAGATCAAGGCGCGACGCCTCGGGACGCCGATCGCGGTGTCCGTGGAAGAAAAACAAGGATCCGCTGTCAGCCACGCCGGACTCACATCTCCATCGAAGCGCGACCAAGACGGCCGCCCAAGAGCAAAGTGGAGCGCGGACGACTATATGCCTCCTCCTCCTCGCTGAGAAAGGCGAAGTCTCCCCGCCACCCGCCGAAGATCCGACTCGGCGACCGCCTTTGCCGCCGAGAGGGAGTCGGAGAAATGACGCCCGCCACCGGATCGACCGACTCCACCGATCCCTAGCGCTGGAAGAAGAAGACGAGTTGGGCCCGCCCTGTTTCGGACCTCGCATCCGAGACGAGCCCTTCCCCAAAGGGTTCACACTCCCTCGAGCACGCAAGAGGGACGACTCCGGCAAAGAGACAAAACGGCCATGGAATGCGAATCTTCTCCGAAGATTTTACAGTTGATGCAGTATGTACCACGCTACCTTTTGTGTTAAAGTACCAAGACTTCGGGCCCCCCGAGACGAGCTTGGGGACTGCCCTTTTTTCTGTTATCTGTATGATAAGAATTATGCCTTCGAGTATGTTACTCTTTGTTATGCCGCTTGGCACCGGGTTCGACTAGTCGGCCTGGGGACTCGCCGCCTTGCACTATGAAATGCTTCCTGCAGTCGGACAAGTAGTGTGCGGTGCCTAAGACGTATCCTGTTAAAAGCCGCAGCTCGCAGAGTGACTGTTGGTGGGCAGGAGTAAGGAAGAATGGGCGCCCACATGAAAAATGGCTAAGGACTCAAAGCATAAACATAGCCTAAGTCGGTTTCCAGCCCCTCTTTGCAAAACCGAGTATTGAGTAGTCGGCTTGCCGCTTTCTATCCAACTTGTTTAAAAGACTCTAAAAAATGGCCAAGTACTTGCCTTCTCAAGGGTAGCCAAGCACTTGATCCAAACGGCAGTCTGCAGAGCGGTTGTCCGGCGGGCAAGGCGGCGAGTAAGGGAAGGCGGCAAAGGAAAGAGCCATAAGAGCAATGAGCAAGGAGAGATAGAATTAGGATAATATTTACACAGCATAGGCCCTTGGCCGAATCTTCGAGCAGAAGTTCAAAATACACCCCGCGGGTGGAATTGTGCGAATTAACAAGTTTTTCAAAGACTATCAAAGCAGATAAAATAAATGCAAGACATCAGCCTAGGAAGCGGCAGACGGGTTTGGAGGGCCGGAGGAGACGGCGGTGTCAGGCGCCGGGGCGGCCGGCTGGGCAGTCTCGGCTTGATCATCTCCGGCAGCAGCCGGCCTAGATGGGCGCGGCTCGTTGCTGGAGGCGCGGTCGAGCTAAGGCTGGTCGCTCTCTCCGTCTTCTGGCCTCCGTCTCATCTCCGTCCTCCGCCGCTTTCCTCCTCGCACCGAGCGATCACCTCCGCCGAGTCTCGTCGTAATCCAGTTCATCTCAACCACTCCGGCGGCGCCTCGCCGCCCTCAGCCCGCCAGGACAAAGACGCTGGTGTCCGTAGTCGGTGATCGCCGCCAAGACGCCGACGAGGGCGCTTCCGCAGCTAGCAGATCCGCCGCGGCCTCGACCGAACGCGCCAGCCGGTCCAGATCTAGCCTCGATACCACGCTTGATTTAATTCCAAGGCCCGCACGCCCAGCCCGGTCGCGAACCCTTCCAGGCCTCAAGACGGCCAGCCGCGACCTCCATCCAGTCGGCAGTCCGACTGGGAGTACGCAGAACCGGTATGTCTGGCCATAGGGCAGCAATCGCCTGGGCGCCGACACGTTGAAGCCGGCACATCATCCGATGGGCCAGCCGCAGACGAGCCTCAATGCTCAGAAGCTGCTCGGCAAGGGTCCGGGGCGCAGCAATTCAGCACCACTCGCCTCCGCTACCGCGATCAGCCTCGATGGCTTGGTTGGCCGCCTGCGTGTGGCCGGGGAAGAAGTCTGCCAAGACGAAAAAGAAGCAAATCAAAAAACCAGGAGTCAGCCTGACCGAGAGCCAGCGGCTCAAAGAAGGAAAGTAAAGGAACTCACCGTCGACGATGTCCTCGATTTCATGGAAGCCGGAGGTCAGCTGTGCCTCCTTGTCGGTCCAGGAGGAGCGCCGCTGAACTCGCCAGAGAGCAGCCTCTCTTCTCCGCCTCGCCCTGCGCTTTTCTTAAGCAGCTCCTTTGTCCGCCAACAAGCAGAGCCAAGAGGTCAAGGCCTGCAGCGAGCTTGCTGCACTCCTCCCCCTTGGCGCGCAAGGTGGTGTCAGCCGTGCCTAGCTGCCGTCAGAGAGTGGCATTGGCCTCTGAAGAATAAAAATAAAAAGGACGTTAACTCGTCAACTAAGAAGGTCGCTAGGAAGATCTGGCCCGACTGCTCAGCAGTCGGCCCGAATCTCGGGGACTACAGCCCGCGGGTGCGCCAGCGTGCCTCCGCGAAGAAGAAAGAAGACTCACCCCGGCTCCTCGACAAGTCGGCGGTCCGCTTGCCCAGCTCCTCAACATTACGGTTGAAGGCAGTGGCGCGGAGGTTGTGATACTCCTGCGATAAGCATTTCAGACAAAGGTAAAAATTTGGAAATCAGCAGATAGAGTTCGAAGACGCCTGCTCAGCAGCCGGTCCGAAACTCGGGGACTACACCCAGTGGGTGCGTTGGCGCGCCCCCACAGAGAAGAACAAGAAAAAACTCAAAGAAGAAACATACCTGCACGGTGGTTCGCGACGCCAGGTGCGCCTTGGTGCAGTTCTGGATGGCGTCGCCCTCAGCTCGCAGCTTCGCCGACGCCCGTAAGCGCCGTGTTCAGCGGACCTGCCGCCTCGCACTCCACCCAACGGGCGCGGGCGCTTGTCGCCCGGCGTCTCGATGGCCGAGCTGGCGCCGCCGGGTCTCAAGGGGCGTGGCGCCGGTTGTTTACTCAAGTCGGCGGCGCGGCTGGTGAGGCGATTTGAAGGAGCAGCCGCCACGATTTCGCCCTCGGCCGACGGCACCGGCGGGTCCACTGCTGCTTACTCGCAGCGCTCGACGGCGGCGGGAGGCAGCGGGGCGGCACGCTGCGTTCGACTTAGAGGTCCCGCCGCCTCCCCTCTCCATGACGGGGAACTCGCTGCCGCCTCCCTCCGTCTGCCCCATGAACTCCGGCGGCGGCGACGCAGAGCTTAGCGGGGTGACGAGCAGCGCCGATTGGAGGCGCGCGGCCTCCTCGGCTCGCCGCTTAGCTGCGACGGCAGCTTCGGCCTCCTCCAGCTTCCTCTGGGCGGAAGTCGCCGCCTTCTCGGCCTCCGCCTTCTCCAGGTGGGCGGCCTCCTCCTCGTCGCGCTTCTCCTGCACGTTCCGCTCCGTCGCCTCCCGGAGGTCGGCGGCGGGGTCAATCCGCCGAGTATTGGCGGACGTCTCTGCCGACCCCATGACGGAGGCGGCGGCGGCCCTCTCTAAAGTAAGGGGAGCCCTGATGCGAAGAAGACATGTAAAAGATTTGGACAAGATGAACCAGAAGAAAACAAGACAAAGTAGAAGCACTTACGCGGAGACCAGCGGCGGCTTCTTCACTTCCTTGCGGAAGCGGTTAGCCTTTGCGACCGCCTCTTCTCGCTGGGATGCGGCGGCCGTCCCCCTAAACTTCTTCGCACAGCCGCCTGGCAAGCTCGGCCCGGCCCGGCGCTTCTTCGCGCCGCCTCGACCGCCCAAGCCGGCGGAGGAACTCGCGCCCGGATGGCCGACATTCGGTTGGCGGCGGGGGACGACTTCCCCCTCGCCGTCATCTTCAGGCCAGTCGGCGAAGGTAGCCGAGGTCCTGAAGTCGTCGGCCCCTCCTCCTCCTCCTCCTTCGGCGTCGGCGTCCATCGCCGCCGCCCCCAAGTCAGGGTTGAAAGTGCTAGTTATCGACTAGAGGGGGGGGGTGAATAGGCGATTTTTGGGAAAGTCTTCAAAACACGGATGTTTCGAAGACAAACAATAGAAATGACCTAATTGATACGCAGCGGAAGATAAACTACAACAAGGAAACCATAGTAAAGTATGCAATAACATGAAAGTACAAGACTAATAGCAGCTTGGTAGTAGGATCAAGATGGAAGATAGTGAGAAGCCAATCAACAAAAGTAGTCAAGCAATGAAGTCAAACAGGTATGACAATAGGCAATGACTTCACGAAGACAAACTCTAAGTAAGGAGAGGGAGAAGATAGAACCACCACTTGTTGAAGACACAGATTTGTTGGACCAGTTCCAGATTGTTGTGACAACCGTGACATCTGGTTAGGTAGGCTGAGATTTAACTCAAGACCGCGTCTTCACCTTATTCCCTTGAGCTAAGGACACACAGTCCTCGCCCAATCACTCTGGTAAGTCTTCAAGGTAGACTTCCAACCTTCACAGATCATGCGCTCACCGCAATCCACAATGACTCTTGGATGCTCAGAACGCGACGCCTAACAATTTGGAGGATTCATATCCTCAAGTGTAATAAGTCTTCAGGTCACATGCATGTAAAGACTTGATGATGCCTAACACTCTTTGGCTCTGGGTGTTTGGGCTTTGTCCTCGCAAGGATTTCTCTCTCTCAAAGGCTTCGAGGTGGGTTGCTCTCAAACGACAAAAGCCGTGCACTAACTCCGAGCAGCCACCAATTTATGGTGTAGGGGGTGGGCTATTTATAGCCACTAGGCAACCCGACCTGATATGTCCGAAATGACCCCGGTCACTAAGGAACCGACACGTGTTCCAACGGTCGATTTCAAACACACACGATAACTTTACTTGGGCTATAAGCAAAGCTGACTCATCCAGCTCTGGATAAGTTTTGCTCTCATTGTCTTCGTCAAGACATAGGATTTGGGTTGAGCATCACTTCATCATTCGACTTTGATCACTTGGACCCCACTTAACAGTACGGTGGTTCCTATGACTCAACAAAGAAGAAAAGGAAACAACGAAATGACACACTCTTCGCGCTCCATAGTCTTCACTCAATGTCTTCTCATGTCATAGACTTCAATATGAATATCTTCACGTACCACCATTGTCGTCAATGTATTCATACATTCTTAGGGGCCATCTCCGGTAGGTAAACCGAATCAATGGGGGACACTACCTGTGTTATCCTGCAATTCTCACAAACGCATTAGTCCCTCAACCACATTTTTCGTCAATACTCCAAAACCAACTAGGGGTGGCACTAGATGCACTTACAATCTCCCCCTTTTTGGTGATTGATGACAAACTGGTTGAAGTTTTCAACGGGGATAAAGTATGTGAATTTGTAAAGGATAGTGAATTGTCTTCATAAGTGGCAAAGGCTCCCCCTGAAGATGTGCATATAAGTAGTTTGCTTTTGGAATGCAAATGCACATGGCAGGTTGTACTTGTGGAGATCCTCTTCAACTTATGAAGATAATTCATCATGCATGAAATGATATAACTAAGAGAATGACATGCATAATGAGAAATGGACGTCGCAGAATGATCTAAGTGCGGCAGTTATCATCGCACATGCGGAATTTATCATCGCACCACAAGAAAGCAAATAAGTAGCGAGCGACCATCGAGTTTAAGTGTTACAACTCAAAGAACCAAATGTATCAAAAGCGAGAGTTGTAAACACTAGGCAAAATATTATGCAACTGCCCGTATGAACCCGCTTGAAGACTATCAAACTCATATGCTTCTCCCCTTTGTCAAGAAGGACCAAAAGGTTTGAAGACATAGAGCATCTACCGCTTTCATCAGAGAAGGTGAAGCAGCAGGGTTGTCGTGGTTGTTTGGCGGTGCGATTTAACTTGGTGCAAAGGTCGATGCATGCGTAAGTAGGGGCGGTGAAGTAGCGTCGGCTTCATCATCGATCACTCTAGCATTCACCGTTGCCGTGGAGGAAGAATAGTCAGAGTCTTCAAGTGATGGAGTTCGTCGTAGGACTGCATTCCGTGGAGGAGTGGAGTAAAACATGAAGCGCTCAAAGGAAGCCATCGCCTTGAAGATCTGCTTCAAAGACCGAAAGGGGTCAAACTCTTACATGATCACCGATGTGTCTCGTGAGTGACAAAAGCATTCTTGGTGGCAAGGTTTCGAATGCGATTGACGTCCACCAAGAGGCTTTGCATTTGTCGCTTGAGCCAGAAGTGATGCTTATCTTGTTTCTGATGCAGTGCGACAAGAAGTTCTCGATCATTGAGGATGCGAGATCGCTTCCTGGGTCTGTGGTCAATTGTGCTCTCAATAGCTTCAGTCTGTGCACGGTGAGGCAGACGTGTGTTCCCAGCCAGAGGATAGACACGAGTTACTGCTTGGACGCCTTCCATGGGTTGAGTGAAGCTATGGTGATCCGCATTTTGAAGACAAAGAGGCTTCTTGGCAGGCTCAAAGTATATGGCTTCAACTAACATATCAACCTCTGGTAGAAAGATCAGATGATTGCGAGCAGAGGGCTGATAGTTGATAGTAGAGTGCATCTTGATGAGGCGCATAACCCATGGAGCATAAAATTTCAGACCAAAAAGATCAGATCCAGACGCAGCCAATTGCAGGATGAAGAATTCTTGCGTATTGAAGCTAATGCCATTGAGGATGTAAAAGACCAATGTCTTCATGGCTCCTTCAAGTTTTGCAGATGATGAATGCCCTTTGATAGGCCATAGAGTTCGCCTGATGATGTGATATATTGTACGATGCAGATACTCAAGGTCATCAACAAAGAATTCCTAAGGGTATTCAGCGTCATGTGGCAGAGGCTTCATCATGCTCAACATCTGACTCATGTTGGGCTCTGGCTTAAGAAAGATGCTCTCCAGTGCATCGCGGTGGAGTTGACAACCAGGTTCAAACAGCTCTCCGGGAGTGGGTAGGCCTGTGAGCTCAGTGACGTCAAGAGCTTTGGCTTCATGACGAACATTTCCTGTCATCCACTCGAGAACCCATGTCTTCGTATCTCTGTAGTAGCCGCGGATGTGGAGGGTAGCATAGAATTGAAGCAAAAGTTCTTCATTCCAGTGTTCTTTGTCTGTTACGAAGCCGAGCAGACCTGCATCACGAAAGCAATCAAGTGCTTCTTCTAAGCAGGGCAGTCCAGCAATGGCTTCAGTGTCGAGGCGCATATGAGGGAAAATGCGCCCTTGATCATACAGAACGCAGGAGTAATAGCTTCGTTGCTGATAGCTCCAGAAACGGTCAGATGATATCCTTGGCCTTGTGTAGGGGTTCTTTGCTCTGTCAAAGAAAGTGTTGTGGGCTTTGAAGCCATTTGCATTGAAAGACCCTGTAGAGGTGGCAGTGCCTGGGAACCTTGGCAGTCTTGGCTTTGGCTTCTGGACCTGAGGCCTATGCGCAATATGATAGTCGAACTAAGGACCGGAGGCATGAGGCGAAGGGACCAGAACAGGCCATCTTACTGTGATTAGCTGACCATAGTTGTATGCTTGCTCAATTGTGTAGAGCCTTGGTGGCGGAACTAGAGAAGTGGCAACAACTGAGGCTTCAGGCTGCTCGGCAGATGCTTCGGGAGCAGTTGCCTCATTGGCTTCAGGCACATTTGGTGCAGGCTCCACATTTGCTTCAGCCATGACTGTGTCATTGGCTTCATTGGTGTTGGAGGTGGCAGCCTCAATGTTTTCAACCTCCACTTGAGGAGCTGGAGGGTCGGGCACTGGCACGTTGATATCAGGAATAACTTCTTCAATAACAGGGGGTGTAGGGACACGTTCTTCTTCTTCTTGGGTGTCTTCGGCTGATGCAGCCGGATTGTCTTCAGCAGCTTTGGCTTCAGACTCGGAGACATTCACAGTTGGAGTGGCTTATGAAAACACTTGACGTGCAATAGGTTGGTGGTGCACTTCTCCTTCTGGAACGCTCGAGAGAGGGACTTGAGGCCTTTGACCTTTGCGAAGCCTGCGTAATGCCGGCGACGCCTTTGGAGATGGAGTTGGCTGGGTCTCAAAGTCTTCCTCTTGTTGTTGTTGTTGTTGTTGTTGTTGTTGGGGAGTGACTTGTTGTTGGGGAGTACTAGGGGAGTCTTCTGGTTGTGGGTGATCAGCCCATGATGCATCCTGAGCAATTGGCGTCAGAGGACGACCAATGCTGATGAGTTCGCTGTTGGTGAGAACAGGTGATGTTACCGGGTTTGGTTCGATCTGAGGAAGAACTTCATCATCTTCAACATTGTCATGATGACTAATGTCTTCAGCAGCAGTGGGATCAACTGTTGGAATGTCTTCAGCTTCATGAGCCTCTGTGGAAGCAGGCTCATGAACTATCATCCGTCGTTCTTGGATTTCAGATGCAGGGCGAATCACTGAAATAGGTTCAACAACCAAGGGCTCTGTGGGAGTAGCCCGATTCTTCTTGCTTTTGAGTTTCTTCTTGAGGGAGCACCATCGAGGCTTCAGGATTTTTCCTTTTTCCGCTTCACCTCAAGAGCCCTCGCCTTCTTCTCGCTCGAAGCGGTTGACCTGACCTTTGGCTTCGAGCCAGTCATGCTGCTTGGGAAGACTATGCGGGGTTCTTCCTGCCTTGAAGGTGCAGCTTGGTTAGTTGAAGGCTTCTTCCTCTTTGCAGCCATTCTGGGATCAATGCCAGGACAGCCAAGAGCCTTGTGCTTCTCAGCCTCATTGTAGGCTAGCACACACTTGTCAGCCAGACTCTTCATGCGCTCACGAGAGCCTCTAGCTTCTTCACGCTTCTTGAGAAAGGCTTCTTTGAGCTCGTGCAGCATGATCTTCAAGTTTTTGACATCTTGCACGCTAAGCGTAGCCATATGCTTCTTGAACTGAGCCTTCTCATAGTCAATCTTATGCTTCAGTTCAACAATGCGCCGAGCAAGAGCTAGCTCAGAAGCAATGGCGCCATTGAAAGAGACGTTGAGGCCAATAGGAAGTTGCAGATCTTCAAAGCTGATGTTTGGGGTGTCACTCATCAATGAAGTGATGGATGATTGCCACATCAAAGAGAGGCAAATTGTTGAAAATTTCTGCTTCTTCTTTTCTCTTGATAAGTTGCTCAAGGGCATCATCTGCAAGATCTTCATCACTGGACAGATCAATGTGCTCTTCTCGCACAATGGCAGCAGGAGTCACTGTCAGTTCAGTATTCTTGACAATTTTCTTTTTCTTCTCCGTCTTCTTGGAGATACGGGATTGATCTTCAGATCGCAGACCGGCTTCGTGGAGGTGCATGCATAGTGGCTTCACACGTGAAGCTTTTGGAGGAGCAGCTGACTTTGAAGCCTTGACTTTCTTTTGCTTCGGCTTTGGAGCAAGAGCAGGAGCAGGAGCTGGGCTTCATCGAGTCAAGATCGCCATCGAGTGATCCACTTGTGCACCTTGGACCGCAATGTGAGTGATGAGGCCATCAAGGTTGTAGAAGGGACCGATGACATTGGGTTCAACATCACGTGAGCCACAAGACGGGGAGCAGAGGGACCAGGGTTGAAGTCTAATCCCAATGACTTCTTGTTTTCCTTGGTCAAGCCTTTGCGTCGGAAGTTGCGCTTGAAGAGATTATCGCCATGACACCGAGCAATGACGTTGGGTCAGCATTTCGTGCTGAGGTCCACGGACCATACAAGGATAGAAACCTCGTGCAATAGCTTCAGCCCTGTTCTTGGGTGGAAGGCCTCGAAGAGAATATCACCCAAGGGCTTTTGATAGCATTCTTCTCGGCGATTCCTGGGTCACTTAACTTGTACTTGAATTCATTGTTCAGCCTAATATCGACGAATCCATCGGATTCGCGTCTTGCGCTGATTGTAATTCTCTTGGGATCTGTCTTGTAAAGCTCTGCGAGGTCATCAGAAGATCTTTTGAGGTTCCCCACGACGCTGTCTGCCGCCCTTCCTAACTGATTTATCTACAGCCATGAACTTCAAACTGAATGGCTTCAATGATGAAGTCATGTACCTAGGGTAGGGTCATAGACCTTCCCAAAGGTACCCTCCCCAAGGACACTCGCGAAAGAAGCTGCCTACCAACGACCTGGTAGGTTTCCACTCAATGATTCAAAGACACTCGACCATGAAGACCCACTCGACCACCAGAGTCCAAGAGCCACTCGGTGTCCAAACGGTCTGTGGTTAAATAGTCTTTATGGTCATGATGACACTTTATGTAAAGCGTTACCAGTAACGCCTAGCCTTAATGTACCTTAAACCCTCCGCCACGTGGGCTGGCTGGGGTCTGGCGCACTCTATATAAGCCACCCTCCACAGTAGAAGGGTTCGCACTCGTAACACATACGATATAATCCAATGACCGCCTCCGGCTCCGAGACGTAGGGCTGTTACTTCCTCCGAGAAGGGCCTGAACTCGTAAATCCCTTGCGTATACAACTACTCCATAGCTAGGATCTTGCCTCTCCATACCTACCCCCCATTCTACTGTCAAACTTAGAACCACGACAGTTGGCGCCCACCGTGGGGCAGGTGTTCTAGCGATTTGTTGGAGAAGTTGGGATTCTTTCGATCTCCTACATCATGGTTTCAGGTGGAGTTCTGGTCGATGGCCACGAGATCCATCTCGGTGCACTCACGTTCGTCGCCGACGACTCCACTTGGCTTCAGGAGGCTCCACTCGACGAGGACGCGCTCCCCGTCCGCGGGACGACGCACTTCGCGTGTGTCCGCGGCGTCCTCCTCGGCAACCGTCGACCAAAGATGGGTCGCCCTCAGGCCGTCTTCGCCCTGGGCCTCCCGCCGGCGCAAGCTGCCCGGTTGGTCGAGGCTTCAGCGGTGGGTGAGGCATGCGGTGGCCCGCCACCGGCCACCCCCAAGTCGCGGGCGATCGAGCCCGATTTAATCTCTACGGCTTGTTCGACCGGGTTCGCAGAGATCTGCGTCCAATGTGATAGCAGTGACCCGGCAGCAGAGGTTCCGATGGTCGATGGACCATGCAATCGCCCGGATTCACCCGCACCAACGGAGGTGACGGTGGAGGCGATCCGAGCAAGCCCACGAAGAGTACCTGCCCGAGCCCCTCACTTCGCTTCAGAGGAGGAGCTTCGCCCGTCGGAACATGGATGCGCTTCACACTCCTATCATTGAGAAACCCCGAGGCTCGTGCCTTGAAGGATGCGCGCTAGCCAACTGGCTGAGCTCACTCGACCGAGAACCTTCAGCGAGTACTCACGAATGCTGCGACCAAAGGTTCCGAATCCGCCGACGTCGGCTCTTCGAGCCACCAACTCAGGTATATCGAACTCCGATTCAGAATTTAGCAGCTGCCGCCAGTATAGCAGAGTCAATTCAGCCTTCCCGAAGGCAGGTAGAGGTTTGCTACAAATCGAGATCTGCTCCGGGCGGCAGGAGACCAAAACTCAGTCAGATTACATCGTGGAACAGGATTCACAATCGATCCACATCGCGATTCAGTCGGTCGGCCCATAGTCCGAGATCGCCCCCGAGGCGTGAGGAATGTGGGGGCCGGCGTGATGATCAGTACAAGAGCCGCGAGCAATATGAGCACCGATTCGATCGCAATGATCGACGTCGAGTGCCCACTCCTCCCCAAAGGGGCGGATCATATGCTCCTCGGCAGCAGGACGACAGACGCCAAAGACAAGTTGGGCGAAGAGTTCCAATGACCTGTGGAACCAGGCTTTGATGCGAGATCTATTATCGTTCAAGGTTTGGTCGACAGGAACAGAGCTCACCGAGACGGCCATGACAGAGATGTTCCCTCCAGCAGCAGAGTTCATGTCTCGGGGCGTAGTGTTTCAGCAGAGCCATCGAGCTGCGGTGATTCCTCCCAACTTCAGGTTGGTGACTGAGTCGAGAAGTTCATCGTGAATCCAAGCCCGACACTTGGCTTGAAGATTACCGAGTGGCTGTTCAGATCGGCGGCGGCAACGATGAGGTAGCCATGAAGCATTTGCCTCTTATGTTGGAGGGTTCGGCCAGAGCGTGGTTGAATCAGTTAGCACCCAGCAGTATTTACACTTGGGAAGATCTTGCCCGAGTGTTTGTCAGGACATTTGAAGGGACTTGCAAACAACCAACAGGGTTGACAGAATTGCAGTCGTGTGTGCAGAAGTCGAGTGAAACTTTGAGAGATTATATCCAGAGGTGGATCACTTTGCACCACACAGTTGAGAATGTATCTGATCACCAGGCAGTCTTTGCCTTCAAAGAAGGTGTCAAGAACAGGGAGTTGAGTTTGAAATTTGGTTGAACCGGAGATATTACCCTGAGTCGGATGATGGAGATTGCCACCAAGTATGCAAATGGTGAAGAAGAGGATCGGCTCCGGAGTGGTAAATACAAATCAGCCGCTAATGAGACCGGCGGAGGAAATTCCAGTCGGAAGCAGAAGCGCAAAGCTGAGCCAGCTGCTCCCGGAGAGGCCTTGGCTGTGACCCCAGGAAAGTTCAAGGGGAAACCCAAGGGTCCTTGGAACCCCAAGAAGGTGAAAGACCAGGATGGAAATGACGTGTTGGATTTGCCATGTCATATTCACACGAAGAAAGATGAAGAGGGTAAACTCATTTACCAGAAACATACCACTCGACAAATGTCGGCTCTTGATTCAGCAGCCCAAGGGAAACAACCCAAGGATAAGGATAAGGAGATGACAAAGTTGAGGACAAAGATGACAGTGATGATGGATATCCCCGTGTCAATTCCACCGATGATTTTTGTCGACGCCGAAAGCAAAAGTCGATTGAAGGTTATCAATCGGGAATTGAACTTGGTCGCTCCGGCGACGCCCAATTATCTGAAATGGTCCCAGACCGCCATCACATTCGACCAGTCCGATCACTCGACGCACATTGCCACCCCTGGGAGGCAAGCATTGGTGGTCGACCCAGTCGTCGAAGGCACTCGATTGACCAAAGTTCTGATGGATGGTGGTAGTGGCTTGAATATATTGTACGCAGAGACGTTGAAAGGGATGGGCATTCCGATGTCCGCACTCGAGCATCGATAACATGAGCTTCCACGGAGTCATTCACGGAAAGAAGGCTGAGTCACTCGCCAAATTGCTCTTGATGTAGTTTTGGTGATTCAAGCATTTCCGAAAGAAAAGTTGACCTTTGAGGTCGTGGATTTCCAGAGCGCTTATCACGCTATTCTGGGAAGGCCAGCATATGCACGTTTCATGGCCCGACCATGTTACGTGTATCTTAAACTGAAGATGCCTGGTCCCAAGGGCGTGATCACTGTTACGGGCAATCGGAAGAAGGCGGAAGAGTGCTTCGTAAAGGCTCTAAGATCACCGATGCTCGGTTGGCAGTGGTAGAGCTACAAGAGTATCGAAAACTGCAGATCCGAGTGATTTGTTGCGAGCTAAGAAGCCCGCCATCGAGTCAGCATTCGATCGACCGTGAGACGTAAACAGGTTCACATTCACCCGACTGATCCCAATGCTGCTCCGACCAACATCTCAACAACACTCGACTCAAAATAGGAAGAAGCGCCATCCGGTTCCTCCGTGAGAACTGGGACATCTTTGCATGGAAGCCTCACGACATGCCGGTGTTCCTGTGGAGTTGGCTGAGCATCGCCACGAGTCGACCCAAAAGTCAAACCGTTAAAGAATATCTTGGTCCGCCGTCCAGAAGAGAAAGGCCATTGGCGAAGAGGTGGCTCGGCTCTTAGCGGCAGAGTTCATCCGAGAGATCTACCACTCCGAGTGGCTCGCCAATGTCGTCATGGTCCCCAAGAAGGACAAGTCGTTGCGCATGTGCATCGATTTCAAGCATATCAATCGGGCCTGCCCGAAAGATCATTTCCCTCTTCCTCGCATTGACCAAATAGTCGACTCAACTGCGGGATGTGAGAGGTTGTCTTTTTTAGACGCCTATTCCGGGTACCATCAGATCCGTCTGTATGGACCCGATGAGATTAAAACAACTTTCATCACTCCATTCAGGTGCTTCTGTTATGTCACCATGCCATTCGGTCTCAAGAATGCCGGAGCAACATTCATGAGGATGATTCAGAAGTGTTTGCTCACTCAAATCAGTCGGAATGTGGAAGCGTACATGGATGATATAGTGGTCAAGTCACGAAAGGGTTCCGACCTGTTGACTGACCTTGCTGAAACATTTGCCAATCTCAGGAGGTATGATATCAAGCTTAACCCATCAAAGTGCACATTTGGAGTTCTTGGTGGAAAGTTACTCGGTTTTCGTTTCTGAGCGAGGAATCGATGCTAACCCTCAAAAGGTTGGCACTATATCCGAATAAAGCGCCTGCGTGTGCACGATGTCCGAAGCTTCTTGGATTCTTGGCCGCTTAAGTCGATTCATCTCTCGCCGGTGAAAAGGCATTGCCTCTTTACCGATCGATGAAGAAGTCGACAAGTTCGAGTGGACTCGAAGTTGATGTAGCGCTTGCGAGCTAAAGCTCGCTCTCCACCTAGCCGGTGCTTGCTGCTCCTATCAGCAAAGAGCCTTTGTTGCTTTACATTGCAGCCATCGGACAAGTCGTCAAGACCAGATTTACGGCCGGGCGGGAAGAAGAAGGAAAAGCCTTCAAAGTTCAACGCCCAGTTTATTATCTTTCTGAAGTGCTGACCCCATCAAAGCAAAGATACCCTCACTATCAGAAGCTTGTTTATGGGATCTATATGACCACAAAGAAGGTTGCTCATTATTTCTCTGATCATTCCATTACAGTCGTCAGTGACGCCCCATTGTCGGAAATTCTTCATAACAGAGATGCAACTGGTCGAGTGGCAAAATGGGCGATTGAACTCCTTCCCCTTGATATCAAATTTGAGGCAAAGAAAGCCATCAAGTCCCAAGCAATAGCAGACTTCCTCGCGAGTGGACTGAACAGCAGCTTCCGACTCAAGTTCACTCGGAGCACTGGACTATATTTTTCGACGGTTCCAAGATGCTGAACGGTTCTGGTGCGGGGGTTGTATTGGTTTCCCCCCGAGGAGATAAGCTCAAATATGTTCTCCAGATTCACTTTGATTCTTCCAACAATGAAGCAGAATATGAAGCACTCATGTATGGGTTGTGTTGGGGAATGTAGTAATTTCAAAATTTTCCTACGCACACGCAAGATCATGGTGATGCATAGCAACGAGAGGGGAGAGTGTGTCCACGTACCCTCGTAGACCGAAAGCGGAAGCGTTATGACAACGCGGTTGATGTAGTCGTACATCTTCACGATCCGACCGATCCAAGTACCGAACATACGGCACCTCCGTGTTCTCGCACACGCTCAACTCGATGATGATCCCGGACTCGATCCAGCAGGTGTCGGGATGAGTTCCACAAGACGACGGCGCAGGACGATGATGATGCTCTACCGGCGCAAGGCTTCGCCTAAACTCCGCGACGATACGACCGAGGTGGAATATGGTGGAGGGGGGCACCGCACACGGCTAAGGAACGATTCGTAGATCAACTTGTGTGTTCTAGGGTGCCCCTGCCCCAGATATAAAGGAGCAAGGGGGGTGCGGCCGGCCCTAGGAGGAGGAGGCGCGGAGGAGTCCTACTCCCACCGAGTAGGACCCCCCTTCCTAGTTGGATTAGGACTTGGGGAGGGAAGAGAGAAAGGGCGCCTTCCCCTTCCTTGTCCTATTCGGACTAGGGGAGGGGGCGCGGCCTGCCCCGGGCGGCCCTCCTCTTCTCCCTCATGGCCCACTAAGGCCCATTAACCCCGGAGGGTTCCAGTAACCCGTGTGTTCAGTAAAATCCCGATTTCACCCGAACTATTCAAGTCCAAACATAGGCTTCCAATATATCAATCTTTATGTCTTGACCATTTCGAGACTCCTCGTCATGTCCGTGATCACATCCGGACTCAACAAACTTCGTACATCAAAACTCATAAACGGTCATCGTAACGTTAAGCGTGCGGACCCTACGGGTTCGAGAACTATGTAGACATGACCTAGAACTATTCTCGGTCAATAACCAATAGTGGAACCTGGATGTTCATATTGGTTCCTACATTTTCTATGAAGATCTTTATCGGTCAAACCGCATAACAACATACGTTGTTCCTTTGTCATCGGTATGTTACTTGCCGAGATTCGATCGTCGGTATCCAATACCTAGTTTAATCTGCTATCGCAAGTCTCTTTACTCGCTCCGTAATACATCATTTCATAACTAACTCATTAGTTACTATGCTTGCAAGGCTTAGGTGATAAGTATTACCGAGAAGGCCCAGAGATACCTCTCCGACAATCGGAGTGACAAAACCTAATCTGAATTATGCCAACTCAACATATACTTTTGGAGACACCAGAGAGTACCTTTATAATCACCCGATTACGTTGTGATGTTTGGTAGCACACAAAGTGTTCCTCCGGTAAACGGGAGTTGCATAATCTCATAGTTGCAGGAACTTTGTATAAGTCATGAAGAAAGCAATAGCAACATACTAAACGATCAAGTACTAAGCTAACGGAATGGGTCAAGTCAATCACATCATTCTCCTAATGATGTGATCCCATTAATCAAATGACAACACATGTCTATGGTTAGGAAACATAACCATCTTTGATCAATGAGCTAGTCAAGTAGAGGCATACTAGTGACACTATGTTTGTCTATGTATTCACACATGTATCATGTTTCCGGTTAATACAATTCTAGCATGAATAATAAACATTTATCATGATATGAGGAAATAAATAATAAATTTACTATTGCCTCTAGGGCATATTTTCTTCAGTCTCCCACTTGCACTAGAGTCAATAATCTAGATTACACCGTAATGATTCTAACACCCATGGAGTCTTGGTGCTGATCATGTTTTGCTCGTGAGAGAGGCTTAGTCAACGGGTCTGCAACATTCAGATCCGTATGTATCTTGCAAATCTCTATGCCTCCCACTTGGACTTGGTCCCGAATGGAATTGAAGCGCCTCTTGATGTGCTTGGTCCTCTTGTGAAATCTGGATTCCTTTGCCAAGGCAATTGCACCAAGATTGTCACAGAAGATCTTCATTGGTCCCGATGCACTAGGTATAACACCTAGATCGGAAATGAACTCCTTCATCCAGACTCCTTTATTTGCTGCTTCCGAAGCAGCTATGTACTCTGCTTCACATGTAGATCCCGCCACGACGCTTTGTTTAGAACTGCACCAACTTACAGCTCCACCGTTTAATAAAAATACGTATCCGGCTTGCGATTTAGAATCGTCCGGATCAGTGTCAAATCTTGCATCGACGTAACCCTTTACGACAAGCTCTTTGTCACCTCCATAAACGAGAAACATATCCTTAGTTCTTTTCAGGCATTTCAAGATATTCTTGACTGCTGTCCAGTGATCCACTCCTGGATTACTTTGGTACTTCCCTGCTAAGCTAATAGCAAGGCACACATCAGGTCTGGTACACAGCATTGCATACATGATAGAGCCTATGGCTGAAGCATAGGGAACTCCTTTCATTTTCTCTCTATCTTCTGCAGTGGTCGGGCATTGAGTCCGACTCAATCTTACACCTTGTAATACTGGCAAAAACCCTTTCTTTGCCTCGATCCATATTGAACGCTTTTCAAGACTTTATCAAGGTATGTGCATTGTGAAAGTCCAATCAAGCGCCTTGATCTATCTCTATAGATCTTGATGCCCAATATGTAAGCAGCTTCACCGAGGTCCTTCATTGAAAAACTTTTATTCAAGTATCCTTTATGCTATCCAGAAATTCTATATCATTTCCAATCAACAATATGTCGTCCACATTTAATATTAGAAATGCTACTGAGCTCCCACTCACTTTCTTGTAAATACAAAGCTTCTCCAAAAGTCTCAGATAAAACCATATGCTTTGATCACACTATCAAAGCGCTTATTCCAACTCCGAGAGGCTTGCACCGCACCATAGATTGATCGTTGAGCTTGCACACTTTGTTAGCTCCCTTGAATCGACAAAACCTTCCGGTTGCATCATATACAACTCTTCTTCCGTAAATCCATTCAGAAATGCAGTTTTGACATCCATCCGCCATATTTCATAATCATAAAATGCGGCAATTGCTAACATGATTCGGACAGACTTAAGCATCGCCACGGGTGAGAAGGTCTCATCGTAGTCAACTCCTTGAACTTGTCGAAACCTTTTGCAACAAGTCGAGCTTTGTGTGATAACATTACCGTCGTCGTCGGTCTTCTTCTTGAAAATCCATTTATTCTCTATTGCTTGCCGACCATCGGGCAAGTCAACCAAAGTCCACACTTTGTTCTCATACATGGATCCCATCTCAGATTTCATGGCTTCAAGCCATTTTATGGAATCTGGGCTCACCATCGCTTCTTCATAGTTCCTAGGTTCACCATGATCTAGTAGCATGACTTCCGAATAGGATTACCGTATCACTCAAGTGCGGATTTTACTCGTTGATCTACTGAGTTCAAGAATAACTTGATCTGAAGTTTCATGATCATCATCATTAACTTCCTCACTAAGCTGGTGTAGGTGTCACGAAACCGATTTACGTGATGAACTACTTTCCAATAAGGGAGCTGGTATTGTTACCTCATCAAGTTCTACTTTCCTCCCACTCACTCCTTTCAAGAGAAACTCCTTCTCTAGAAAGGATCCATTCTTGGCAACGAATGTCTTGCCTTTGGATCTGTGATAGAAGGTGTACCCAATTGTCTCCTTTGGGTATCCTATGAAGACACATTTTTCCGATTTGGGTTCAAGCTTATCAGGTTCAAGCTTTTTCACATAAGCATCGCAACCCCAAACTTTCAGAAACGACAACTTTGGTTTCTTGCCAAACCATAGTTCATAAGGTGTCGTCTCAACGGATTTTGATGGTGCCCTATTTAACGTGAATGCAGCCGTCTCTAAAGCATAACCCCAAAACGATAGCGGTAAATCGGTAAGAGACATCATAGATCGCACCATATCTAGTAAAGTACGATTCGACGCTCGGACACACCATTACGCTGTGGTGTTCGGTGGCGTGAGTTGCTAAACTATTCCACATTGTTTCAAATGTAGACCAAACTCAGAACTCAAATATTCTCCTCCACGATCAGATCGTAGAAACTTTATTTTCTTGTTACGATGATTTTCAACTTCACTCTGAAATTCTTTGAACTTTTCAAATGTTCCAGATTTATGCTTCATTAAGTAGATATACCCGTATCTGCTTAAATCATCTGTGAAGGTGAGAAAATAACGATATCCGCCACGAGCTTCAACATTCATCGGACCACATACATCAGTATGTATGATTTCCAACAAATCTGTTGCTCGCTCCATTGTTCCGGAGAACGGAGTCTTTAGTCCTCTTGCCCACAAGGCATGGTTCGCAAGCATCAAGTGATTCATAATCAAGTGATTCCAAAATCCCATCAGCATGGAGTTTCTTCATGCGCTTTACACCGATATGACCTAAATGGCAGTGCCACAAATAAGTTGCACTATCATTATCAACTCTGCATCTTTTGGCTTCGACATTATGAATATGTGTATCACTACTGTCGAGATTTAATAAGAATAGACCACTCTTCAAGGGTGCATGACCATAAAAGATATTACTCATATAAATAGAACAACCATTATTCTCTGATTTAAATGAATAACCGTCTCGCATCAAACAAGATCCAGATATAATGTTCATGCTCAACGCTATCACCAAATAACAATTATTTAGGTCTAAAACTAATCCGAAGGTAGATGTAGAGGTAGCGTGTCGATCCGCGATCACATTGACTTTGGAACCGTTTCCCACGCCGCATCGTCACCTCGTCCTTGGCCGGTGCTCGCTTATTCCGTAGTCCCCTGCTTTGAGTAGCAAATATTAGCAATGTAACCAGATCAAATACCCAGGTGCTACTGCGAGCTCTAGTAAGGTACACATCAATAACATGTATATCACATATACCTTTGTTCACCTTGCCATCCTTCTTATCCGCCAAATACTTGGGGCAGTTCCGCTTCCAGTGACCAGCTTGCTTGCAGTAGAAGCACTCAGTTTCAGGCTTAGATCCAGACTTGGGTTTCTTCTCTTGAGCAACAACTTGCTTGTTGTTCTTCTTAAAGTTCCCCTTCTTATTTCCTTTGCCCTTTTTCTTGAAACTAGTGGTCTTGTTGACCATCAACACTTGATGCTCCTTCTTGATTTCTACCTCCGCATCTTTTAGCATTGCGAAGAGCTCGGGAAGTGTCTTGTTCATCCCTTGCATATTATAGTTCATCACGAAGCTCTTGTAGCTTGGTGGCAGTGATTGGAGAATTCTGTCAATGACACTATCATCCGGAAGATTAACTCCCAGCTTGAATCAAGTGATTATTATACCCGGACATTTTGAGTATATGCTCACCGATGTAACTATTCTCCTCCATCTTGCAGCTATAGAACTTATTGGAGACTTCATATCTCTCAATCCGGCATTTGCTTGAAATATTAACTTCAACTCTGGAACATCTCATATGCTCCATGACGCTCAAAACGTCGTTGAAGATCTGGTTCTAAGCCGTAAAGCATGGCACATTGAACTATAGAGTAGTCATCGCTTTGCTCGCCAGACGCTCACAACTTCGGTGTTGCTCTCGCAGCAGGTTCGGCACCCAGCGGTGCTTCCGGGACGTAATTCTTACGTGCAGCAATGAGGATAATCCTCAAGTTACGGACCCAGTCCGTGTAATTGCTACCATCATCTTTCAACTTTGCTTTCTCAAGGAACGCATTAAAATTCAACGGAACAACAGCACGAGTCATCTATCTACAACAAACATAGATAAGAAAAATACTATCAGGTGCTAAGTTCATGATAAATTTAAGTTCAATTAATCATATTATTTAAGAACTCCCACTTAGACAGACATCTCTCTAGTCATCTAAGTGAACACGTGATCCAAATTAACTAAACCATAACCGATCATCACATGAGATGGAGTAGTTTTCAATGGTGAACATCACTATGTTGATCATATCTACTATATGATTCACGCTCGACCTTTCGGTCTCCGTGTTCCGAGGCCATATCTGCATATGCTAGGCTCGTCAAGTTTAACCTGAGTATTCTGCGTGTGCAAAACTGGCTTGCACCCGTTGTAGATGGACGTAGAGCTTATCACACCCGATCATCACGTGGTGTCTGGGCACTACGAACTTTGGCAACGGTGCATACTCAGGGAGAACACTTTTTGATAATTTTTAGTGAGAGATCATCTTAAAATTCTACCGTCAATCAAAGCAAGATAATATGCATAAAGGATAAACATCACATGCAATCAATATAAGTGATATGATATGGCCATCATCATCTTGTGCTTGTGATTCCATCTCAAGCACCATCATGATCACCATCGCCACCGGCGCGACACCTTGATCTCCATCGTAGCATCGTTGTCGCCTCGCCAACTATTGCTTCTACGACTATCGCTACCGCTTAGTGATAAAGTAAAGCAATTACATGGCGCTTGCATTTCATACAATAAAGCGACAACCATATGGCTTCGCCGATTGCCGATAACTCGTTACAAAACATGATCATCTCATACAATAAAATATAGCATCACGCCTTAACCATATCATATAACAACATGCCCTACAAAAACAAGTTAGACGTCCTCTACTTTGTTGTTGCAAGTTTTACGTGGCTGCTACGGGCTGAGCAAGAACCGTTTTACCACGCATCAAAACCACAACGATAGTTTGTCAAGTTGGTGTTGTTTTAACCTTCGCAAGGACCGGGCGTAGCCACACTCGGTTCAACTAAAGTGAGAGAGACAGACACCCGCCGGTCACCTTTAAGCAACGAGTGCTCGCAGCGGTGAAACCAGTCTCGCGTAAGCGTACGCGTAATGTCGGTCCGGGCCGCTTCATCTCACAATACCGCCGAACCAAAGTATGACATGCTGGTAAGTAGTATGACTTGTATCGCCCACAACTCAGTTGTGTTCTACTCGTTCGTATAACATCAACGCATAAAACCTGGCTCTGATACCACTGTTGGGGTACGTAGTAATTTCAAAATTTTCCTACGCACACGCAAAATCATGGTGATGCATAGCAACGAGAGGGGAGAGTGTGTCCACGTACCCTCGTAGCCGAAAGCGGAAGCGTTATGACAACGTGGTTGATGTAGTCGTACATCTTCACGATCCGACCGATCCAAGTACCGAACGTACGGCACCTCCGTGTTCTGCACACGTTCAGCTCGATGATGATCCCCGGACTCCGATCCAGCAGGAAAGGGGACTCCGATCCCCTTTCCTCTTTCCCTCCCCTCAAGTCCTAATCCAACTAGGAAAAGGGGGGGAGGGGGCGCGCGGCCTGCCCTGGCCGGCCCTCCTCTTCTCCCTCATGGCCCACTAAGGCCCATTAACCCCCGGGAGGGTTCCGTAACCCCCGGTGTTCCGGTAAAATCCCGATTTCACCCGGAACTATTCCGAAGTCCAAACATAGGCTTCCAATATATCAATCTTTATGTCTCGACCATTTCGAGACTCCTCGTCATGTCCGTGATCACATTCGGGACTCCGAACAAACTTCGGTACATCAAAACTCATAAAACTGTCATCGTAACATTAAGCGTGCGGACCCTACGGGTTCGAGAACTATGTAGACATGACCTAGAACTATTCTCGGTCAATAACCAATAGTGTAACCTGGATGTTCATATTGGTTCCTACATTTTCTACGAAGATCTTTATCGGTCAAACCGCATAACAACATACGTTGTTCCCTTTGTCATCGGTATGTTACTTGCCCGAGATTCGATCGTCGGTATCCAATACCTAGTTTAATCTCGTTACCGGCAAGTCTCTTTACTCGTTCCATAATACATCATTTCATAACTGACTCATTAGTTACTATGCTTGCAAGGCTTAGGTGATGAGTATTACCGAGAAGGCCCAGAGATACCTCTCTGACAATCAGAGTGACAAAACCTAATCTCGAATTATGCCAACTCAACATATACTTTTGGAGACACCTGTAGAGTACCTTTATAATCACCCAGTTACGTTGTGATGTTTGGTAGCACACAAAGTGTTCCTCCGGTAAACGGGAGTTGCATAATCTCATAGTTGCAGGAACTTTGTATAAGTCATGAAGAAAGCAATAGCAACATACTAAACGATCAAGTGCTAAGCTAACGGAATGGGTCAAGTCAATCACATCATTCTCCTAATGATGTGATCCCATTAATCAAATGACAACACATGTCTATGGTTAGGAAACATAACCATCTTTGATCAATGAGCTAGTCAAGTAGAGGCATACTAGTGACATTATGTTTGTCTATGTATTCACACATGTATCATGTTTCCGGTTAATACAATTCTAGCATGAATAATAAACATTTATCATGATATGAGGAAATAAATAATAACTTTATTATTGCCTCTAGGGCATATTTCCTTCAGGTTGCGCATGGCCATTTCACTCGGCGTCCGTCGCCTTATGGTCTACTGGCGACTGGATCTGGTTGTTAATCAAGTGATGAAGGAGTGGGATGTCGAAGTCCGGCTATGACAGAGTTATTGTAATGCAGGAGAAAGTGGAGAAGAAATTCGAGGGGTTAGAGCTTCATCATATACCCGACTAAAAAATCAAGCTCATGGATGATTTGGCGAAGATAGGGTCCAAGAGGGAAGCCATTCCCAAGAATGTATTTTTGGAGCACATTCATGCACCATCGGTGCAGGAGGATCCTTTCACGTAAGAAGCCCCGCAGCAAAAGAGTGCCAATGATCCGATCGAGGTTGAGGTCCCACCGTGGTTGACCTGATTATGGAAGTTGTGGTCATCACTCCCGATCGACAGTGTCGTACATCGCATATATCCTAAGGAAAGAGCTCCGGAGAATGAAGAAGAGGCTCGACAGATCGTCCGTCGATCCAAGGCCTTTACAAAGGATCAAGGGACAGTTGTTCGAGAAAGCGTGGATCGAGTCAGCCGAAGTGTATCACGCCGTAAGAAGGTCGATAATTTTGAGGATATCCACTGGGACCTGTGGCCATCATGCGCCCTCTCGGACCATCGTGGCTAAAGCATACCGCGGGATTTTCTTGGCAAAGCAAATGAAATGGCAAAAGAAATAGTTGACAAGTGTGAAGGGTGTCAGTTCTATTCCAACATGTCACACAAGCCCGCCTCAGCCTTGAAGACCATTCCACTCGTCTGGCCCTTCGCTGTTTGGGGGTTAGACATGATTGGACCGCTGAGAACTGGCAGAAGCGGCTTCACTCATTTGCTAGTAGCAGTCGACAAGTTCACCAAGTGGATCGAAGCCAAGCCCATCAAGAACCTCGATGCATGCACTGCTATCAGTTTCATCAAAGGGTTGATATTCAGATATGGAGTTCCGCATAGCATCATCACCGACAATGGGTCAAACTTCTATAATAACAAGTTCAAAGCCTTCTGCGCCTCTCAGGGCACGCGGGTCGACTATGCTTCAGTTGCTCATCCTCAGTCGAATGGACAAGCAGAGCGTGCAAACGGCCTCATTCTCAAAGGGCTGAAACCACGGCTGATGCGTGATCTCAAGCACGCAGCAGGAGCTTGGGTCGACGAACTTCCATCAGTTCTCTGGGGATTGAGGACCACTCCTAATCGGTCGATGGGAGAACTCCATTCTTCCCGGTCTATGGAGCTGAAGCAGTTCGCCGAGTGACCTGCTTCACAACGCCTCGAGTCGAACTATACTCAAGAAGAAGCGGAACAAGCCCGGCAAGATGCAATCGACCTCTTGGAAGAGGAGAGGAGATGGCCCTGATCCGCTCGACTATCTATCAGCAAGACTTGCGTCGATTCCATGCCAGAAATGTGAAGAGTCGAGCCTTCCAAGAGGGAGATTTGGTCCTCCGAGTGGATCAACAGAAACCACACAAGCTCGCTCCCACTTGGGAAGGTCCCTTCATCGTCACAAGAGTTCTCCACAACGGAGCGTATCATCTCTACAACGTTGATCGCCAGATCGACGAGCCTCGAGCTTGGAATGCGGAGCTGCTCCGCCCCTTTTATACTTAAATACTCACTCGGCTGAGATGTAATAAAAGTATTTTTGTAGTTTGTTTATCTAAGACAAGAATGTTACAATTTTCCCAGTGATTGTTATTACTTTTTGTTGAAATTTCCCCCAGTGGGTGGCTTAGCTGCGAATCCGGTTCGCCTAAGTTTGTAAAAAAAATCCTTTCCGAGTGGCGAGCCAGTCTCTCACTCGGGGGGCTTAGCTGCGAATCCGCTTCGCCTAAGTATTCAAAATCCTACCGAGTGGTGAGCCAGCCTCCCACTCGGGGGCTTAGCTGAAGTCCAAGTACTCGCCTAAGTATTCAAAATCCTACCGAGTGGTGAGCCAGCCTCCCACTCGGGGGCTTAGCTGCAGTCCAAGTACTCGCCTAAGTATTCAAAATCCTACCGAGTGGTGAGCCAGCCTCCCACTCGGGGCTTAGCTGCAGTCCAAGTACTCGCCTAAGTATTCAAAATCCCACCGAGTGGTGAGCCAGCCTCCCACTCGGGGCTTAGCTGCAGTCCAAGTACTCGCCTAAGTATTCAAAATCCCACCGAGTGGTGTGCCAGCCTCCCACTGGGGCTTAGCTGTAGTCCAAGTACTCGCCTAAGTATTCAAAATCCTACCGAGTGGTGAGCCAGCCTCCCACTGGGGCTTAGCTGCAGTCCAAGTACTCGCCTAAGTATTTAAATCCCACCGGTGGAGAGTCAGCCTCTCACTCGGGGGCTTAGCAACAGCCCAAGGATTCGCCGTAACATCCAAAATAATGAACGCTTCACAATAAGGGCCACGAGGTGCAGGTCGACTGCTACCTTCTCCTTCAAAGCTACACCATAAAAATCCTACCGAGTGGAGAGCAAACCTCCCACTGGGGCTTAGCTGCAGCCAGTGCTCGCCTAAGTAATAGAAATCCTACCGAGTGGAGAGCAAACCTCCCACTCGGGGGCTTAGCTGCAGCCCAGTGCTCGCCTAAGTAATAGAAATCCTACCGAGTGGAGAGCAAACCTTCCACTCGGGGGCTTAGCTGCAGCCCAGTGCTCGCCTAAGTAATAAAAATCCTACCGAGTGGAGAGCAAACCTCCCACTCGGGGGCTTAGCTGCAGTCCAGTGCTCGCCTAAGTAATAGAAATCCTACTGAGTGGAGAGCAAACCTCCCACTCGGGACTTAGCTGCAGCCCAGTGCTCGCCTAAGTAAGGAATTCATCCAAATCCGCAAGGACGACGAGGTGCAGCTCGACTGCTACCTTCTCCTTCGGAGCTTCGCCACAAGTACAACGCGGCGGTCCATCCCAATCCATAAGGACGACGAGGTGCAGGTCGATCGCTACCTTCTCCTTCGAGCTTCGCCACAAGTACAACGTGCGGTCCATCCCAATCCGCAAGGACGACGAGGTGCAGGTCGACTGCTACCTTCTCCTTCGAGCTTCGCCATAAGTACAACGTGCGGTTCATCCCAATCCGCAAGAACGACGAGGTCGGTCGCATCATGCTCCATCTCTACCGCAAGATAGATGAAGTACAAGTCGATCGGAGTTTCACCTCAAGGATACTACTTACAACAATGAAATATATTCGAATGAGGGCAAAGTTCTCTCAAGGCAAATAAAGCATGTTCAAGGATAAATCAAGTTCGATAAACGCCCCACTGATCCAAAAGTGCTCAGCGTTAAGCCGTTAAAGTTTGTCGGTTACAAAAACCACTTGGCGCCCGAGGCAAATTTAAGGTGGGACTTAGAAGTTTTTACTCCTCCGTGGAGGACTGGAAGGTGCAACAAACTGGTCGAGATCGATTCCATCGGCAATACGGGTAGCAGCAGCGATGAAGGTCTCCATGAAAGATCTGAAGTCGTATTTCCGGTATTGGCAACTTTGAGGGACGCCACTTGTCCTCTTGCGCTTCCTTGCAAAGGGACACGAACCGAGAGAGAGCAACATCAGCACCACACCGCGAAGACTTTTTCCATTCTTGCACTCGACTTGGAATCTCATTCAGTCAAGTCATTATGATTCAAGGTCATTCAAGGCCCGATCCGCCGAGAGTTGAGTCGATCCGCGACACCGCAGCTTTCAGTCGAGCAAGATAATCCACCACGCTAGCAACGCGAGACTCCAATCGGAGCACATTCATGGCAGCTTCGTCCTTCACAGGAGAGTTGATGGGGTCCAGGCTAGTTTCCACTCGACTGGTTTCTTCTTCGAAGTTTTGACAGAATTCTGAAAACACAACTCAGACTCAAAATAACAATCATGCGATGAGCCGGTGATAGCAAGACAGTCGGGTAAAAGAGATTACCTTCAAGCATGAGAAACAACTTCTTGGCGAGCCCTCCAAGTTAAATCTCCAGGTCATTTCGCTTCCCCGCCAGTTGGCCAGCCTTGTCAGACAGAGCAATCTTGTCATTCTTCAGTCGACTAACTTCCTTGTTGGCCGCATCAAGAGCGGCTTTCAGCTTGGCATTCTCGTCTTCAAGTTTGTCGACTGAAGCAAGTTTCTCTTCAGCGAGCTTTGTTTTCTCCAAAGCCGCCTTCTGTGCCTCTGCAAGGTCAAGGTCCTTCTTCTTCAGAGTCTCTTCCAGTTTATCTGCAAAGCAACAATGAGAACAGAGTTGAGAATGAACAGAAAAACAAAGACAGTCGTCAAAGTTCTCACCAGCCATACCTTTCCTTCTGCAAATTCTCCTGAGCAAGCTTCAAGTCGAGGTTGAGCTGGATCTGTTTGTTCTCTAACTCAGTATAGCGAGCCACAAGCTCGCAAGATTTCTACAAATAGTCAATCAACAAAAGACATCAAAGACAGATCACTTCCGAGTGACTAAGGAAAAATTGTAGCATTTCTAAGACTACAGTCGAATCAAAACATTCGACAGTAGTCTCGGGGACTACATCCAGCGGGTGCACTCAGCGTGCCCCCACTGGTTTTACCAATTTGGTTCGACCAGTCGACCAAAAGAGGCAAAAAGGTTATGATTCTAAAACCATGGCTAATTGTCAGCGGTCAGCCGCGGTAATAAATAAATAAATAAATAAACAGTTCTTTAGACTATAGTCAACTGCACGCAGTCCACCATAGTCTCGGGGACTACACCCAGTGGGTGCACTCAGCGTGCCCCCACCGGTTTTATGGTTCCATTCGACTTGGTCCGACCAGGCCGAGTGAAAAAGTTCAAAGTATAAAGACTATAGTCGATCGCACGCAGTCCACCATAGTCTCGGGACTACACCAGTGGGTGCACTCAGCGTGCCCCCACAAAACTCAATCGACACACCCACCCAAAGGTGTACAGACACGGAAATCTTGTAAAGAAGCAGTTTGTGTAGCATATCCTAACAGAGCAAGCAGTTTTGGTAGCATATCCTAACAGAGCAAGCAACGATCGACTTATTTGGACATTGCTCTAGAGAGCTGAACTAGCATCATAGGTCACCTGGCTAGCCTCTCGGACCGCCTTCACTTGCTTCATCATGATCCCTGCTCGGCGATAGCCTCCTTAGCAGCACTCACTTGGTCTTTCGGGACGTGGTGTATAGCAAAAGGGATGGTGGATCAGCAATGATTAAGTGGGTCGGCATTTGTCGCCGTACAACAAAAGACACAGAAGCCGAGTGGGGTTGCCTCCCTCGAAACCAGCGCCGAAGGTATCGTCTGGCTGGAGCAGCCTTGCCAGCAGGCACCCTCTTGTTTTTCCTCTTCCTCAACGGCGCTTCCTCGTCATCATCGGGGAGATCAATGACATGAGGCAGAACTACAAGAAAGATTCAAAAGTAAACATGGAAATCCAATCGACTAAAAGTGAAACTACAGAGATCATACCAAGGTTGGAGGTGGCGGCATCTTCCATTTCCTGATCTTCGTGCTTGGCTGAGGTCTCGGAGGTGGCAGCACTGCAGATTTCAAGAATCGGCTGATCAGTCATCAAGTCGGCCAAAAGTACACTCATGTTGAATAGGGAAATACAAGTTCTGCTGGTTACCCGGACATGGTGGGAATGACCATCCGCATCTTGGGCAGGGCCTTCGCCGGCTTTGACGACGTTGCTCGGGATTGCTTCGGCGGTTTCTCAGTCGGCGCAGGGGAAGTTGTCCGAGGTCACTTCGTCGATAGCCCAGTGGGCGCAACAGCTTTACCGCGCCCGGCCGCCGGGTCATGCGTCAACTTGGACCTTCCTTCCGAGCGGGGAGGATCGACGTCTTCCTCCTCTTCCTCCTCCTCCTCATCCTCTTCATCAGAGCTGTCGTCCCCCTCATCCTCCTCACCGTTGGACTCCCATTCTTCCTGGCTTTCACCTCCGCTTCCTTCTTCTTCTTCGACTGGTTCCTGCGCCCCGTTGGGCATCGAGTACATCTCAGTGGTGACCTAGAAGACAACGAAACAAGGCAAAAGTCAGTCGATGAATTGGCATCTAAACAGAATGAATGCAGCCGAATCACAGTCGGAGTTAAGTGGTTATACCTTGTCCACTTCATAAGTCTGGTCGAGTGGTGGAATCCTCCTAGCTCCGCGAGGGTTATCTTTGTTTCCTGCGATGGCAGTCATCCACTTCTCCAGCGTGGCGTCATCGACCTCCTCTGGATGGACCCGAGTGGTATCATCCGTACCGGAGTACATCCACATCGGATGGCCTCGGTATTGGAGTGGCTGAATACGTCGTCGGAGGAAAACCTCCAGGAGATCCATGCCGGTCACCCCGTCACGAATGAGCTGGACTACGCGTTCCATCAACAATTTTACTTGGGCCTTCTCCTCTGGTAGCACCTTCAGGAAGATGGCTTGTTCACTCGACTCATGGAGAAAGGAGGAGTCCGGTCGATCGCCCAAGGCCGGCTGGTCTTGGCAGTAGAACCAGGCCGACTGCCACCCTCTAACCGAGTCGGGGAGAGTCATAGCCGGAAAAGCGCTCTTCCCCCTCATCTGGACCCCGAGTCCCCCACACATCTGGATTACTTGGGTTCTCTTGTCATTCGGGTTCGTTTTCTTCACCGTCTGGGAGCGACAAGTGAATATATGCTTGAAGAGGCCCTAGTGCGGTCGACAGCCCAAGAAGTTTTCGCATAACGAAACGAAAGCAGCAAGATAGACAATTGAGTTGGGAGTGAAATGATGGAGTTGCGCTCCAAAAAACTTCAGAAACCCCCGGAAGAAAGGATTCGTCGGCAAAGAAAATCCCCGATCTACGTGAGTGGCTAGGAGAACGCACTCACCCTCTTCAGGCTGCGGTTGCCACTCCATTCCCGGAAGCCTCGCCGATCCATGGGGGATCAGTCCCTCGTTGGCCAGATCGGTGAGGTCCTTTTCGGTGATGGTCGAGCGGATCCAATCTCCCTGGACCCAACCTTGCGGCAGTTTGGACCGCAAGAAGATCCGCCCGACGGGCGCTTCCCTCGCCTTCGCCGCCGCCTTCTTCACCCGCCTCAAGGCTGCGGTCTTCTCCTTCACCATGGTCGCCGGGCGGCAGTGCATCGAGTTACGGTGCTTTGAGCAGGCTAAGGGCGCAGCAGGAAGGTTTGGAGGCGGAGGAGGGAAGATTGAGGTCGCCTGCTCAAAATACCCGTCGATGCTTTATATGAGGCCGCTTCGGGTGGCTGGTGGTAGGCCGAGCAATCCCGTCAAATCTCAAGAATAAAGCGCCAAGACGCGATACGTGGCGTAAAAAGGAGGAGATCGAGGCGCCATCGCCTTATCTCATCCGAAGTGCCGTAGTTTTCTCGCTTCAAGCGCTTCCCAAAATTCAGATCCTTGAAATCCGCGAACCGCAGAGCAACTGTCAGACAAGATTTCCTCCGATTCGTCGCCGAAATCCTCAAGTTCACAAAGTTCACTCGACAAATGTGAAGAATGGATCAAGGTGACTGAAAGAGAAGTTGACACCATCACTGAAAAGGTCATTGATCCAGAGTAAGACACACTCGCAACACGAAGAACAGGTCGGAAAGATTATCAACTCCTTCCTCACTCAAACCTCGATCCATTCGGGGGCTAATGATGAAGTCATGTACCTAGGGTAGGGTCATAGACCTGCCCAAAGGTACCCTCCCCAAGGACACTTGTGAAAGAAGCTGCCTACCAGTCGACCTGGTAGGTTTCCACTCGACAGATTCAAAGACACTCGACCATGAAGACCCACTCGACCACCAGGAGTCCAAGAGCCACTCGGTGTCCAAACGGTCTGTGGTTAAATAGTCTTTATGGTCATGATGACACTTTATGTAAAGCTTTACCAGTAACGCCTAGCCTTAATGTACCTTAAACCCTCCGCTACGTGGGCTGGCTGGGGTCCCGCGACTCTATATAAGACACCCCCTCAGCGGTAGAAGGGTTCGCACCCGTAACACATATACGATATAATCCAATGACCGCCTCCGGCTCCGAGACGAGGGCTGTTACTTCCTCCGAGAAGGGCCTGAACTCAAATCCCTTGCGATACAACTACTCCATAGCTAGGATCTTGCCTCTCCATACCTACCCCCATTCTACATCCGACTTAGAACCACGACATTCAATACGTTCAAAGGCTTCAAAGGCTTGCGTTTGCTGGACAAACAGGAACTGGCTTCGGGAGAGTTAAGTTGATGTTGTAAGAATTCTTTTGATCGAACTCTTTACCATTGTCGTCGGGACCTAGATGGTGTTTGGCTGGCATTGGCGTCGTGTATCCTTTGCAATCTTGCATTCCAAACTTCTTCGCATAATCTTGGAGGTATTTTTCTTGAGATATAAAGATGCCATTCCTTTGTCGATTTAATTTGAAGACCAAGGAAGAACTTGAGCTCTCCCATCATGGACATCGATATTGTTCTTGCATCATGTATCCAAATTCATCACTATACTTCGTTGGTGCAGCCAAGATAATGTCATCCACATATATTTGGCATACAAACAGTTCACCATCATATGTCTTTGTGAAGAGTGTGGGATCAAGGGATCCAGGTTTGAAGCCTTTGCTCTTCGTGAAGTCTTTGATCGATCATACCAAAGCGAGGAGCTTGTTTGAGGCCATACAAGTGCTTTATTCAGCTTGTACACCATATCGGGATGTTTTGGATCTTCAAAGCCAGGTGGTTGAGCGACATATACTTCTTCTTCAATCTTGCCATTGAGAAATGCACTCTTCACATCCATTTGATATAGAAAGATGTTGTGGTGGTTAGCATAGGCTAGTAGTATGCGAATAGCTTCAAGCCTACCTACAGGAGCAAATGTTTCATCGAAGTCAATTCCTTCAACTTGAGTATATCCTTGAGCCACAAGACGTGCTTTGTTTCTAACGACTTGGCCATGCTCATCTTGCTTGTTTCGATATATCCATTTGGTGCCAATAATGTTATGCTTGGGAGGGTCAGGACGCTTGACAAGTTCCCAAACATTGTTCAGCTTGAACTGTTGAAGTTCTTCTTGCATAGCTTGTATCCATTCTGGTTCCATAAAGGCTTCAACAACTTTCTTGGGTTCTGATATTGACACAAAATAAAAGTGCCCACAGAAATTTGCTAGCTGTGTTGCTCTTGAGCGAGTAAGCGGACCAGGTGCATTGATGCTATCGACTATCTTCTCAATATGTACTTCATTTGCAACTCGAGGATGAACTGGACGAAGACTTTGCTCTTGCTGATCATTGCCATCATTGGGAGGATTGTCTTCAGACTAAGCATTGTCTTCAGGTTGGTTAGGTGCAGAAATGATAAGTTCTTCTTCAGGCTGTGCTTCAGAAGGCATGATTTCACCAGTTCCCATTAGCTTGATAGATTCGCTGGGCGGAGCTTCATCTAGTGTACTTGGCAGCAGCTCTCTTTGTGAATCACTGGTTTCATCAAATCGCACGTCCACTGTTTCGACGATTTTGTAGAGATAGAGGTTGAAGACTCTGTTGGAGTGCGAGTCTTTTCCGTAACCGAGCATGAAGCCTTCGTGAGCTTTGGATTCAAATTTTGACTTGTGATGGGGATCCTTGATCCAGCACTTAGCCCCAAATACTCCGAAGTAGCTGACATTTGCCTTCTTGCCAGTAAGGAGCTCATAGGATGTTTTGTTCAGAAGCTTATGGACATAAACACGGTTGATGACGTGACATGCTGTATCAATAGCTTCAGCCGTAACTTTCTTGGTGTCTTGTACTGCCGAGCATTGTTCGAGCCATCTCAATGAGAGTTCTGTTCTTGCGCTCCACGATGCCATTTCTTTGAGGTGTGTATGGAGCAGAGAACTCATGAGTGATTCCCATGGTATCCAGATAAAGATCAAGTCCGGTGTTCTTGAATTGATGCCGTTGTCACTTCGATATGCTTGATCTTGACGCCATAATTGTTCATCTTTCGATTGGCGAAGCGTCCCAAGACATCTTGCACTTCAGTCTTGTAGAGAATTATGTGCACCCATGTGTATCTTGAGTAGTCATCAACAATGACGGCCATAGAGACAAGCAGTTGTTGTGAGGGTAGAGTAGTGAGTAGGGCCAAACAAATCCATGTGTAACAGCTCAAGGGTTGAGATGTCGTCATGATTGTCTTCGAGGGGTGCTTTGCCCTAGTCATCTTTCCAGCTTCGCATGCACCACACAAATGATCCTTCTTGAACTTGACACCTTCGATGCCTATGACATGCTTCTTCTTGGTGAGTTTGTGTAAGTTCCTCATGCCAGCATGCCCCAGCCTCCGATGCCAAAGCCAGCATTCTGAAGCTTTTGCAAGAAGGCATACGGCAAGCTGTGGACCTGCTGAGAAATCTACCATGTATAGATCATCTTTCCTATACCCTTCAAAGACTAGAGACTTGTCAGATTCCATTAGTACAAGGCAACGATATTTTCCGAATATCACAATCATGTTCAAGTCACAAAGCATTGAGATGTACATCAAGTTGAAACCAAGGATTCAACAAGCATCACTTTATCCATGTGTTGATCCTTTGAGATTGCAACTCTACCTAGACCCAATACCTTGCTTTTACCAAAGGTCAAGAAATGTGATGTGACTCTTGTCCGATGGACGTAAGGTTGAGTCCATGAGAAGACTTTGATCACCATCATATGATTAGTGCATCCGCTGTCCATAATCCATTCTGAAGCATGATGTGTCATACCCTACAAGCAGTTAGGGGATAGGCTTCACCAAGAGTATTGTGAAGCATAAACATTTGACGGACAAGAGGATTATTGAAGCTCAGATCAAGATTAAGACAGATAGGATAACTGGCAAATGATTAAGGAACAAAATACATAGTAAGACCATTTGGGCATTTGATCTTGCGTCCTACAAGATGTTTTAGGTCCCCAGCAATAGCATCAGACGCCTTTGATTTTCGGCTGGAGACCCTTTCCTGCAAAAGAGAGTTAATTCTTCTTAACCACCCACATCTTCAGGGGTGGCTTAGAGGCAATGAGTCTAAGTGCAGCATCTGAGAACTTCGGCTTTGGAGCCCTAGCAAATAGCCTTGCAGGAGATGAATGATACTCATATGAATAAGCAGAAAAGTTCTTAGTTCTATGAACATAGCGGTTTGAAGACACACGCTCATATTCATAAATTTGAGTACGGTTTCCCTGCAAAACATTGGCGTTAGGGTGACTCAGGTGAGTCCTCTGTCTATATGAAGCCTTTGGACCATATGACGCCTTAGGTCTGGGGTTTGTCTTCATCCTAGGTGGTATCAAGATGACATTCACTGGAAGATTCTCAAGACAGCTTTTGGGAACCCAGATCTTCTTCATAGGTGGTCCATTCCTGCAGTTAGTACCAATATACCTGGCAAACACTTCACCATTCTGATTCTTGAACAGCTTATAGTTTGCATCAAAGGATTCATCAATGATAATAGGGTTAGCACAGGTAAAGCCAGATAAGGTGGATGAATCCATTGAAGGTCCCTTTTGACAACCCATGTGGTTTTGGGATACCGCTCAAAGCTTCCAAAGAGGAACCATCAACATTCATTTTCCTCTCAACCCAACACCCTCTTTCCTAGGGTTTCGGTTCAGAATCGCTTTTGAGGACATCGCAAAGTGTCTCGATGTCCTTTCGACTTTTATACATCCTGTTTCAAGCAATGTCTTCAACCTAGCATTTTCATCAGCAATAGTAGTGGTATCCTCCGCAGAGGGGTTAGTTACCACATTAGTAGTTGAAGACAATGCAACAAGAGCAGCATTGAACATTCAAGAACAGAGGTAGCGATATCACACTCAAGACATTTTAGACATGGTGGTTCAAATCCATCCTGGCGGAACTGATCTGCATTGAGCGAAGTGACTCATTCTCTTTTGAAGATCTTCATGAGCCGCTCTCAATTTCTCAAGCTCTTGCTTCCTTTGAAGATAATCATAGGAGAGCTTTTCATGAGTAGTTGAGAGCGTTTCATGACGACTTTCAAGTTCTTGGTACTTAGCATGAAGATTTTTAATGTCTTCAACTAAGGATTGTGAACGTGTCATTTCCGCGTCCAACAGGTCATCGCTTTTGTCTAACATTTTTTGAGTATGTTCCATAGCTCTTTGTTGTTTGGTTGCAATTTTAGCAAGTGTTTTGTAGCTGGGTTTCGATTCACAGTCAGAGTCATCTTCACTTGATGTTTAAAAGTAAGCATCACGTGATTTTACGTTGGCACCACGTGCCATGAAGCAGTAGGTAGGAGTAGGGTCGTCCTTGTCATCAGCTTCAGCGTTGGTGTGGAAGTCATTGTCTTCAGTGTTGAAGATGGACTTGGCAACATAGGCTGTGGCTAAAGCCAGACTTGCAACGCCAGGGTCGGATTCCACTTCAGACTCCACCTCCGCCACCTCAGAAGCAGACTCCTCCTCTGAATCCATTTCCTTACCAACAAAAGCATGAGCCTTGCCAGATGAGCTCTTCTTATGAGATGAAGACTTTGATGAGGACTCGGAAGAAGACTTTGAAGATTTCTTCTTCTTCTTGTCATCAGAATCATATTCCTTGCTCTTCTTCTTCTTCTTCTCATTGTCCCATTGTGAACACTCAGAGATATAGTGTCCAGTTTTCTTGCACTTGTGACATGTTCTCTTCTTGTAGTCATGAGTGGAAGCTTCATCATTTCTTGAGCTGGATCGTGAAAACTTTCTGAAGCCTTTCTTCCTAGTGAACTTCTGGAACTTCTTCACAAGCATAGCAAGTTCCTTTCCAATGTCTTCGGGATCATCGAACATGATCATGATTCTTCTTCGATGAGGAAACAATTTTTGCCTTCAAAGCGAGTTCAGCCATAGTTGGGACCATAGATATCTCTTTTCTCGTAAAGCTGGAACTCATGTGTGTTGAGCCTCTCAAGTATATCGACGGATCAAGTGTCTTGAAGTCGTATGCGTTCTTGAATCATGAGGGCAAGGGTGTCAAAAGAGCTGTCAAGTGATCTCAGAGTGTCTTGACGATTTCATGCTTGGTGATCTCAGTGGCGCCGAGAGCATGAAGCTCATTTGTGATGTCAGTGAGGCGATCAAACGTGAGCTGGACATTTTCATTGTCGTTTCTCTTGAAGCGGTTGAAGAGGTTGCGAAGAACACTGATCCTTTGATCTCTCTGGGTTGAGACGCCTTTGTTGACCTTGGATAGCCAGTCCTAGACTAGCTTCGACGTTTCCAGAGCACTCACATGGCCATACTGTCCTTTGGTCAGATGACCACAGATGATGTTCTTTGCAGTAGAGTCCAGTTGAATGAACTTCTTGACATCAGCAGGGGTGACACCTTCACCAGTTTTGGGAACGCCGTTCTTGACGACATACCAGAGGTCGACATCAATGGCTTCAATATGCATGCGCATCTTATTCTTCCAGTAGGGATAGTTAGTTCCATCGAACACGGGCAAGCAGCGGAGACTTTGATTATCCTGCAATCGACATAGCTAAAACTCCGGTGGTTAAACCAAATCACACGTAACAAGGGAGTACCTTGCTCTGATACCAATTGAAAGTGCTAGTTATCGACTAGAGGGGGGGTGAATAGGCGGTTTTTGGGAAAGTCTTCAAAACACGGATGTTTCAAAGACAAGCAATAGAAATGACCTAATTGATATGCAGCGGAAGATAAACTACAACAAGCAAACCATAGTCAAGTATGCAATAACGTGAAAGTACAAGACTAATAGCAGCTTGGTAGTAGGATCAAGATGGAAGATAGTGAGAAGCCAATCAACAAAAGTAGTCAAGCAATGAAGTCAAACAGGTATGACAAATAGGCAATGACTTCACGAAGACAAACTCTAAGTAAGGAGAGGAGAAGATAGAACCTACCACTTGTTGAAGACACAGATTTGTTGGACCAGTTCCAATTCTTTGTGACAACTGTATATCTGGTTAGGGAGGCTGAGATTCAACTCAAGACCGCGTCTTCACCTTATTCCTCTTGAGCTAAGGACACAGTCCTCGCCCAATCACTCTGGTAAGTCTTCAAGGTAGACTTTGAACCTTCACATCATGCGTTCACCGCAATCCACAATGACTCTTGGATGCTCGAACGCGACGCCTAACCATTTGGAGGATTCACAGTCCTCAAGTGTAATAAGTCTTCAGGTCACATGCATGTAAAGACTTGATGATGCCTAACACTCTTTGGCTCGGGTGTTTGGGCTTTGTCCTCGCAAGGATTTCTCTCTCTCAAAGGCTTCGAGGTGGGTTGCTCTCAAACGACAAAAGCCGTGCACTAACTCGAGCAGCCACAAATTTATGGTGTAGGGGTGGGCTATTTATAGCCACTAGGCAACCCGACTGATATGTCCGAAATGACCTCGGTCACTAAGGAACCGACACGTGTTCCAACGGTCGATTTCAAACACACACGGCAACTTTACTTGGGCTACAAGAAAAGCTGACTCATCCACTCTGGATAAGTTTTGCTCTCATTGTCTTCACTTTCAAGACATAGGATTTGGGTTGAGCATCACTTGACCATTCGACTTTGATCACTTGGACCCCACTTAACAAAGACGGTGGTTCCTATGACTCAACAAAGAAGAAAAGGAAACAATGAAACGACACGTCTTGGCTCCATAGTCTTCACTCAATGTCTTCTCATGTCATAGACTACAATATGAATATCTTCACATACCACCATTGTCGTCAATGTCTTCATACATTTTTAGGGGTCATCTCCGGTAGGTAAACCGAATCAATGGGGGACACTACCTGCGTTATCCTGCAATTCTCACAAACGCATTACTCCCTCAACCACATTTGTCGTCAATACTCCAAAACCAACTAGGGGTGGCACTAGATGCACTTACAAGGGTCATCGACATCGCTCTCCGCCCGGTCAGGGACGAACTCACGGGCCGGCCCCGCGGTGCCGGCTGAGGGCTGCATGAGGGGGTTCTGACTCGAACAAACCAAAGAAAATCAGAGTCGGATTCGGCTGAAAAAGAAAACAGAAGAGGAAGAGAGATGACTTACCACAGGCGGGGGGTTGGCGCGCGAGTATGGCTCCTTGACGAACTGCCAATCCGCCGTGAGATTGCAGTTCGCCAGGAAGTTCACCGTGTCCGCCACCTCCGCGTGGGGCATGTCCTTCGAGCACATCCGACTGGGGTCCCGGTGGCCGCTCATCTCACAAATCATATGAGGACGGCCTTGGAGCAGGAGGACTCGGCGCGCCACGAAGGCGGCCAGCAGGTCGGCCCCGGTCAAGCCCTCCGACTGCGTCAGCACTCGGAGTCGCGCGACGGCGGCGGTGCCAGCAGGAGTCAGCGTCCTGGCCTGGTGGGACTAGCTGGGGAGCCTCCCCGTAAGCACGCCGGCTCCGTAAGGCAGGAGGTTGACCCAGTCGCCTTCTGGAGCGATGTTCTGCATGTAGAAGTAGGATCGTTGCCACATCTTCACCGACTTGATCAGTAGAATGGCGGGGAAAGGGTTGTCGCCCACTGGCCTCCGCATCGCGATGAAGGTGCCGCACAAAGCCGGCACGCCGGCGACGTGCATGCCGAGCTTGGACTGGAAGAATTCCCCCCACAGCTCGATGGTGGGGAGAATGCCGAGGAAGCCCTCGCACACGACGGCGAAGGCAGCCAGCAGCACCACCGTATTCGGAGTGAGGTGGTGCGGCTGGAGCCTGTGGAACTCCAATAAGGCGCGGAAGAAGCCGCTCGCCGGCAGCCCGAGGCCGCGCATGAGGTGCGAGCGGAATACGACCCGCTCGCCCTCCTCCGGCGCCGGCGTTATTTCACCCGCCGGCGCGGCGCGGGTCCGCACTAGGCTCTTGCCGGGGATGCGGCGCGTCTGGCGGAGGAACTCGATTTGGTCGTCGTCCACCCCGGAGCCGTCCCACACGCTGGAGCGCGCGGCGGGAGGCGCAGCGGCGGAGGAAGAGCTCATCTCCGCGGCGTGGCGTGTTTCGGCGCGGCGGCAGCAAGAAGAAGAAGAAGGAGCAAGAGGAAGCGGGGGAAGCGGGGAGATGGGTGCGTGTGCTTCGCCCCCCCCCCCCTCCCGCCTACTTATAGGCTCAGGGGCTGAGAAGCCGATGGGGCGGGCGTGGGATTAACTGCGCCCAGTACCCCACGCCCCCCATGATTTAACCCACGAAGTTACTGCGCGCAGTAACGACGTGGGAACCCCAACCGCCCGCACGGCCGCAACGGATCCGTTCGCATGCCGAGGCGCGGTAGTGGCAGGCCCCGCCTGACAGGCCTGTCTCATCACGCGCGTGGGTGGGCAGACTGACCCTGCCATGTGGCGTCACGCGACGGGCCCGCAGCGGGCACCAACCCGGAAGCTTATCAGGCACGCTGCCTGGATCCCGCCGCGACCTTCAACCCTTGGAGGAGCAAGACGACCTCCTGCGAGTCTGACTCCAGCTAGTCGGCCTAGAGAAAGACGGCGAGCCAAGCCGAGATTCTTCCACCAGAGGGATGAAACTGTTGAGGCTCCTCGACATGTTGCCCTCGGCGCCTCACCAGCTTCGGGGACTACTATCGGAGTAATGGGCCACGGGTAAGCAAACCCGAGCCCCTGGACCTTTCAAGACATCGGGGCAGGCTGCGCCCCTCAAGATCCCAAGACGAAGAGCCGCCTTCTGAGAGTCGGCGGCAGAACCGCTGACTACCCCTCACGGCTGAGTCCCAGAGACGGCTTCGAGAAAAGCCGACTCCCAACTGGCGGCTTCCAGAGAAGCCGACTGGGGGGAGACAGCCCGCGACTCCAACCACCTCCTGCCTACGTGACTACGGGCGGGATGGGGTGTGGCCACCGCGCGGCCCATCCCTGCCCCGTTCACGAAAGGCGGGCATGGCTACAAGGCGCCCGATCGACGGAGATCTCCGTCCGCGCGGCATCATACACGCCGCCTCGACATCAGCCCGTGGGCGATCCTCGCACTCCACGACGGCCCGTCTGCAGACGACCCAGAGACGGCGGGACCCGCCTGTCGGCGGGAGTGCAGAAGACGGCGAGAGCACCGGAAGACGGACCCGTTGGGAGTCGGCCCCCAGGAGTCGGCCGGCCCCTCCCACGAGTCCCGCACGCCATTAACCAGACAAGACAGGGAATGGCAACAGTGATCGCCCGTCAGGCGGCGGCACTGTTGCCATGACCCCACGACCAAGCCAGCGTCATCAGAAGCGCGACTACAGTAATCCGCTGCCGGCAAGACCCACCCGCGGCGGACAAGGCCTGTCGGCCCCATGCTGGGCCCGTTGGCGGGGCCCGCTAGTCGGCGGGCCCCAGCAGTCGGCGGGGAGACGACGACCAGAGAGACAGACGGCTGGGACCCGCGCCCAGCCGGATTACCATTGTACCCCCGGGGGGTAGGCCTATATAAACCCCCCGGGGCATCCATGCAAGAGGTTGGACCCTAATAGTTTTAGACATACATAGAGGGACGAGAAGAGCTAGCCGTGCCCTTCTCCTTCCTCACCCCGAACAGCTCAAGGAGCAACCTTGTACCCACTTTTCCATAATGATCATGCGGAGACCCCGCAGAGCAGCAGTAGGGGTGTTATCTCCACGGAGAGCCCTGAAGCTGGGTAAGATCCGCCGGCGTGCATGCCTCCGCCTCATCCCGTTTCCAGGCACCGGCGACGTTCTACTCGCCCCCACCATGATAAGCCATCCTTTGGCATATGTTGCACCCAACCCCCGATATATATATATACTCAAGGAACAAGTAGCCTTCGTTCACATATTCTTGAATTAAGGAAACACATGGGGGCCTTCGGATTTTTCTCGGCCCTACTCATTCTTTCTCCTCTTGTCCTCATCTTCATTCTTCTCTGTGCCGCGAACAAATCGATGGCGACTGCCGTTGTCGCACTTTGTAGATGCAAAATTCATGTCGTGTCTCTCTGCCTCCCTACTCCTCGCGTCGTAGTTTTGACGAGAGTTGTCAGGAAGAGAAAGTCCTCTTCTTCTTGCCCATGCTGCCAAATCGATAGGGTGAGGGGTGCAGGGAGCCAGGGGCAGGAGCACTCGTCGCCATCTACGTCATGGCTGCCGAAGTGCTGAGCACGGCTTCCTCCTAACCCTCCCCGTCATGGGCCTGACGTGTAGCTAAAGGCGCCACTCGATGCTGCTACCGGCGGGTGGTGGCGCTACAACCGGCGTGCGGTGGTGCGTCGTGCGGCATTTTAGGGAGCTGCGGTGGTGAACAACGAGTTGCGGTGCTATGAGTGCGAGCACGCCGGTAGCTGCAAACAATGGGCGGGGGGACGGTGCATCTGGCGAGGGGTGGTGCTGCGACCGCGGCGACGTCGATTGGCGATGCGAGATGCTGGAACCGGTTCGGCCGTGAGCTGCAACTGGCTACGGCGGGAGCTGCATCTGGCCATGGGCAGTGTTGGAACAACGGCGACAGGATGGGCGGTGCGAGAAGCAACTAGGTCAATGACGTCATGTGTGCTACAACCGGCACGACGATGTGCTTCGAGACGCGTGGGGGCGGTGCTGGGGCTATGACCAGCCAATGGAGAAGTTGCAACCATGGAATGTTGTAAAAATAGCCATCTTTTTATATACAGACATTATAGCTCATAGAAAATAATGCAACTTTATTTGTTGAGATGGATTTTCGACTTTATTTGATGAGCTCGGGTGCAGAGATGGATTTTCGACTTTTAGTAGGGCATTTCGGTGCCCAGTCTCATCTGCACCCTGTTAGAAAACAATTCGTAAAAAGTTCAAAACAAATTCAAAAAATTCCAGATTTTTTTTGTGCTGTAGACAGTTTGATGCGTGAGGCCCACTCCATATTTCAAGTCATTTGGACATCTGAGAAGCTCTCAGCAAAAAAGACAAATGAGGCCAAAACAGTACATGTAAACATTTTTACATACCCCCAATTTGTCTTTTTTTCTGAGAGCTCCTCAAATGTCTAAATGATTTGAAAATTGGAGCGGACTTCACGCATCAAATTGTCTACCGCACAAAAAAATTGGTATTTTTTGAATTTTTCTAGTATTTGTTTTGATTTTTTTCGTAAGCACGTGTGCAGATGAGCTCGGGTGCAGAGATGGATTTTCGACTTTATTTGTTGTACTTAGTGATTTTTATAGCAAAGTAGTAGTGATGAGGAAATTGCACAAACCACCTATTTTTTGTGCTAGTTTTGTAAAGAACACCTATTTTATAGGTCCACATATATAATGGGGTAATTCGTTGCATCTAGGTCTAATTCACCATTAGGGTGTGTTGACATGATTCGTGACAAGTGGATCTTGTTTGTAAGTGCACCGGTGGACAAAACAAATAGGTTTGCTCTTGGAGATGCTCAACTTTAGACATGACCCATCCTTGCAGGATTGAATGTAAATGTGTTGAATGTACACATGGAGATATGCACATTGATTATTTATGATTATACTAATTCAAAGCAGCCAACAACGCATACATTCATTTCATTTCATAAATCGATATGCCAGCTAAACAAGAAAATTAGATTTGGAATCCAAATCCGACCAAATGAAATCCTCTCACCAATGTGTTTATATTCCATTTCCACCAACTGAAATGGGAAGCTAGGTCCCAGACGAGCTGTCTGATTGTTTCTCAGACTTTGCAGTTGAGTTGCTTCGGATCAAAGGGGCCGGAAGAATAATAATGGAAGGCGAGATGACAAATGTGACCCCGTAACTCCGAGGCGGGAATCAAATTATTCCATTGACATGGATTCGCATTTGATCGTCTTACAAAAGTCACATCTCATAGAATTAAATCGACGGATCGAAAAACAGTTAAATTGATTTTTGACGTGGAGAAAAACAATCCTGAACTTAAACAAAACAGACTCAAAACGAACCCTAGAACATATCAGGGCTGCGGCATGACGCCAGGTCGCGGCAGCCGTCAGCGTCCTGCGAGCCAGGCACGGAATGCGTGGTGCAGCGCTCTCACGGCCTTCGTCGCGCCACGCCACGCCTGCTCCCTCAGTGCTGCATCTTCTTCGGGCGGCGTCGCCGCCTCCGCCGCGTCCTCCCGCCCGGCGGCAACTCGTCCGGCATGTGCTGTCCGGCGCTGCGGGAGGAGACGGAGTCGGGCTCGGGCAGCAGCTTGTTGCGGTGGGTCAGCCTGTGGGCAAAGGTGATGACGTCCTGGCAGATATGCAGAGTGAAGACATTGGGGAGGGGGAGGGCGAAGGCGGCTGTGACGGTGGCCATGTCACCCTCCGGAGCCTTCACGGAGACGAGGGCGGGTGTTGATGGCCATCGCGTCTGCGACTGGGGAGTTGGTGGCCACGTCTGCGGCTGGGGTGTTGCTGGCCATCGCGGCGAGGGTATGGTGGTGGCGGGGCCATGAATGGCGGGGGCTTATATATGTGGGGATCGCCGGTTTGGGTGCTGGGTTATATTAGCGATGCAATCATGCAAGATCCGTCGATCAGGAGCGTTGAGATTTTGGTGTGGTACTACTAGGTAATTGCCCGTGCGTTGCAACGGGGACAATGCCAGGTGTAGTAGTTCAACACCAAGACCAATCATGTCTTCTTTTTCTTCTTCTTCACCACTATCTTCATTTCTCCGCCTCCTCAATTGAAGCTCGCCACCTCAAGTCAAGATGCATCCGCTCACAATCCTCCCCCAAAACCCACACTTGACTTTGCCTATACTTGGGAATCCAACCAACTCATGTCCCCGTATTACCATGGGATTATTGGTGCATTATATTTGCCACAACAACAGAGAAAAATAATATCATGAAAATCAATCAATCAGTCACATGACAAACCGAGTTCTACCATAGTTTTTGAGCCATTTATTTTTCATTATACATTTCCTTTAATCAAGTAAGAATAATTAAAATGTCCTTCCTTTTTTAGCAGAAAGGTATTCAATATTGTGAGAATCGATGGCAAGGACCTTTATCACTTACTATTAACTAAGATCTACTCCACTGGCGTTTATGATATTCAAATACAATGTTGTGACGTTGCCTTCAGATTCATTTAATTGTCGTATTCTTTGTAGTATACTTTATCCAAAATTATTCTTCAATGGAATCCTATTTCATCATATTATGCTATGAAACAATGAAAATATTTTATACTAAATAAACTGTACAAAGATTGTTAAAATTATTTTCTACCAAATAAATGCATACTAATCTTACAATACAATGAAATTCTGAATTAAACATTTCTTACGGATTTACATGTATATATACTGAAAAGTTCCCTCCGATCACAAAGCCGTCGTACCGGACAAGTTCCCCCACTTCCAGACTCGCTGCTGATGATGCAAAGGTTATCCCTCTGTTCATATTTCATAAACATAATTACGTAGAGATCATGTTTATCTTCGTCAGATGAGTGCAATAAACAGAACGAATTTTCTGAAGAAATTTCTAAGTATGGATTTACCATGCTATGAAAGAATTAAATTTCTCTCTCAAATACGTCTGAATCATACATACATATGTTTCTCAGTTAAAAAACACAAAACTTATCTTGTTGCCGGAGGTGTATCGTTTTTCCTGCTGATTGCCACCCCAGAGGAGTTCCAGACAATTGCAGGAAATCAATGTGAGATTCTTAACAGAAACTCATGAACTAGTTGTTGTTTACTTCTACCAGGAGTATACATGGCACGTTCCCAGCTATAGAAAATACAAAGCATAGTAAAAATTTCTGTTGATCGTGCCTCAATGATGACACGTTCTGTAGAGTCCCAGTGTTAGGAGGAGAGGGAGATCGGGAGGAGTCAGGGAGAAGATTTTTACTGGATGGAGAAGCTGCATGATTTCACACGATGTGTCCGTGTAAGGTCGTACATCAATGGTGAAGCTCTCACCGCGTCGCGACCTCAGACTGTCGGCCAATGGTGACCCCCAGGCTGAAGGCACCGGCCATTCACGATTTTGATCCAAGAGTTGCTGGTTCCTCCATGCGAAGGCACCAACCACAAAAAAGGAACAAAGATAACTCACGGTCCAAAGGAAGCACTCACCAAACCTGGCAGAATCCAACTGAATTCTTCGTAATGGCAGCCTAGTACACATCGACATACTTGATGCAGTTGGCAACCTCCACGATCCGCGGAAGAGCTGCGGCGATCTGCTCCAGCGCCAACACCGGCTGCTTCCTTGAGGCCTTCCTCCGCACGCCCTTTATGCTCGAGCGTCAACCCCTCGAGACGTTGCTCTTTGTCCGCCTCCACAACAGGACCGGCCCGCGTACGTGGTGAGATCGCAACGCACGGATGGAAAATATGAGAGAGAGAGAGAGAGAGAGAGAGAGAGAGAGAGACTCACAGTGGCGCGAACAGCGAGCACGGTCGATCGTGGGGAGAAAAACAGATCGATAGCGGCGGCGAGGAAAGAAGAACGAGCAAGGAATAGCATATGCTGATCTGGCCCGGGATAGATTACTACCATACATGAATTTATTGCATGATATGTTACCAAAGAAGAGATTGATTACCACAAGGTGAATTGATTGTGTTACCAAAAGATTTGGGTTTTTTCGGCGTGGCGATAATTGTTGTAAATAAAAAACCGGGAGGAAAATCGGTGGAGGGGGAGGGAATTGGTGAAAGGTTGGGGGTATCGTAAAGGGAGGTGTGACGAAGAGCGGGCGATGTAAGAGGGGAAACGGAAGGGAGCTCCTTTTCGGCGCCTTAAGCGCCCGAAAAGGTTGCTGGCGCCCGCAGCAGCACCTAAAGTGGATTCTTCAGGAGTCGAACTTGCGTCGCCCGCAAAGGCGAGCCTTCTTCGAGCTTAGCTAACCAACACAGCCTAGCGCAATTGTGCTTTGATTACCGCTAAAAGCAGGTGAAGTAGTATGACCGCGCTATTTAATTATCACCTTGTTCTTTTATTTATTTTTAAAAAAATCGTGAATTTAATAACGCTCATCGATTTTGATACAAAAGTTCACAAACTTCTAAAAAGTTTATCAGTTTGGAGAAATAGTTCATCATTTTTTAATATAAAGTTCATAAACTTAAAAAAGTTCACCGATTTTGGAAAGAATTATGAAAAATTTCAACGTTTCCGAAAGAAGTTCATCGGTTTTGAAAAAAGTTCATCGATTTTGAAAAAAGTTCAAAAATTTGACAAGAAAAATTCATCAATCTTGAAAAAACTTCATCGGATTTGGAAAAGGTTCATCAAATCAAAAAAGTTCATTGAATTTGTAAAAAGTTCATCAAATTTGAAAAACGGTTCATCAAGGTTTAGAAAAAACTTCATCGATTTTTGACAAAAAGTTCATCGAGTTTGAAAAAATAGTTCATCGATTTTGAAAAAAGTTCAAAAAATTGAAGGAACAATTCATCAATAAAAAGTTCATCAGATTTGGAATTTTTTTATAAAATTTGAAAAAAGTTCATTGAATTAGAAAAGGCGCATTAAAGAAAACAAAAAAGAATGAACAGAAAAATATAAAAGAACAAAACGAACTTAAAAACTAAATAAATGAAGGAACGGAAGAGTATTTGCACAAGTGGTACTGTGGCGTGATGGTTAGTGTGTAACCCTCGCAGTGAAGGTGACGCGGGTTCGATCCCATCTACCTATGCCATTGCAATTTTTACGTCTTTGGAACAGAAAAACAATTATAAATGGGCCGAGCCCAATGAACGTCGGACCAGGCGCCCGTTAGCAGAATACACATTAATGGGCGCCTGCAGCGTCAAATAGGAAATGCCGAAACAGAACACTCCATTTCTTTTAGGTAGTAGAAAAAAGTGGGTTGGGCTGTATCGAGCAATCCTTGTTTTCCTGTTGGGTTTATGTTGTAAAAATGGAAATTAAAGAAAATGTTGTAAAAATGGATGTGCAAGTTTCTTCTAGGATCTGCAAAAAAAGACAACTGATTGTGTTTGACCGAACCCACTCTTATGTTCTGCGTGTGTTGGTACCGTGAATAGCTGGTTCATGGAACCAACCGCGCACGGACCACAGGCAGCTCCTTTTGGTCGGAAGGATAAATGCTAAAGGAGGAACTCTCGCAAAGAGCTTCATGATGGCATGGAGATTTTCGTTAAGATCTTCAACATGCAAGACAAGTTCCAAGACCCTCCGACGATAAGAGTGAGGTTTACAAAAGCACCAGGGAAGGAGGCCACCCGACAATGACTATTCTAACCAACCCCCAAGGGGCCCAGGCCACGGTGCTCCACGTGTGGCACGCTGGCTATGCCAATGCAGACCTTCTGCAACATGTTGCGAGCAGAAGGATGATGCATGTACCGGCACGTGGTGTGACCAGACCAAGCCACCACCTTGAGCGGCAGTGAAAAGACAGTTGTTCGTTCCCGAGAGCCAGAACACGATGACAATTCATCGCGCATTTAATGCATGGACCTACCCAGTCGGAGCAAGGCTTTTTTCTTAGCAACGAAGCCATTGTGTGGTACCCCTTGAGCTATAAAAGGAGGGCCTGGCTGCTGAGAACAGGGTTGGACACTTGGTAGAACACCAGTAGGAGTACACCTACTTTTCCTGTTCCTGAGAAATACTTGTAGCTCACTATCCACCAAAGAAAAGCACACACAAAGCAGGAGTAGGGTATTACGCAAACCATGTGGCCTGAATTTGGGTAGATCGTTGTGTCACCTCATGCATTTCTTGTTGCGATAGATCCTCACCTTGCGCCTCGTCTACAGCTCGGCAAGGGATATTCACAGTCCTTGGTGTCTCGTGTGTGTTCTAAGGTCGGAAAAAGTCATTTTTTTCACAGTGCTCCAAATCAAGATCTAAGATTTTAAGTGGATCACTATAGTTCATACGAATCCAACTAGCCCAAGAACATCAAATTCTGAGTTTGTATAAAGAAATGGTGGCCGTTTTACCGGAGGAGGTCAGACTGAAAGCCAGTGTTCCGAATGACCACACGCGGTCGTTTGACCTATAGACAGCTCCGAAAGTTTCCCTTTCAGACGGGATTCTTCACCGATTTCGTCCCCAATTGTTTCCACGGGATTCTTGGCTCATAATGAAGGGATTGGGAGAAAATAAGGCTCATCTTGAGCCCTCGTATGACCACATCAACGAACGAGATACCGGGAGGCTTTCATATAAGCACCACCAACCCTAGCCGCCACGATAACCTCATTCATTCATCCACACAGCTGTCATCTATCTCGATTGTTGCTCTAAGACCACCTCCATAGATAAGAGAATGGTCAAGCCAAGAGGAAGAAGAAGGGGTGCCTCCACCAAGCGCACCGGCTTCAGCCAGGTGCGGTCTTCACCGCCGGCGCGCCATCATCACAACTAGCGCCGCCCATGCCCCTCTCCTCCACTGGCTTCAGACCGTCTTGTAACTTGCCGTCTCCCTCTATGATGTTTGAGTAATTGTGTTAGTTCTCGAGAAATTGGATGAACCCTTGCATGATTAATTAGTACTTTGTTGAATAAAGCAATCCAATATTCTATTTATATGTATTGTGTTGATTGTCTCACGGTGTTGCAAAGGGCGCCCACACAGCATTAGCCACTTATGGACTTGAGGTGATTTATGTTGGTGAGAAGGGTAGTTGTGGAGGGCAGGTGGTGACATGGCCTATTCTCGCTTCATCCCTGATCATTGCAATGGGGATTAGTGGAGAACCCTAGAACTTAAGGCCGTGACCACATGGAGTTCACTCCCCTTAATCATCGTTGTAATAACTGGAGTAGGGAAGCACAGTACAGTGGTGGCTCGAGTGTACGCGGTAACCTTAGTGGAGATGCGTACTTTATTGTCTCCGCCCACTCGAGATCATATACAAGTGGCTTAGTGATACAACTAGAGAGCCATGTCTATCATGTGTTGTCAGGATCATACTTGTGGTGATGACTCTAATTCCCATGAGAAAGTTTACTACTCAAGCACCGTTTCACTTAGTTTAGTCTCTTTATTTTTCTATCTTTTATTTCTTGTTTGTAGTTTCGATAAACGCTACCCTTTATTTGTATTCCAAGCAACTTACTAAGTACGCTATTTACAAACTACGGTTTGGGTGCCTAAGTAGCTACGTAAGTGATAGCTTAGTTGCGGGGTTTGCAATTTCTTCCTATTTGCTTCCTGTGGGTTCGACACTTCACTTATCACGAAAGTGCTACAACGTCCCTGTGCACTTGTAGGTCATCAAGCATTCTCTGGCGCCGTTGCCGGGGAGCATTGCGCTTGGTTATTACTTACCCGCTCACATATAGTTTATTTATATTTGTTGCTATTTAACTAAAAATACCAAAAAAATTGCTTTGAGATGTCTTCTGCAGGAACTAGAATGGCTGCAATAAAACAAATCGAAGAGAGAGGAACAATTTATTATCAACACCGACATTCAGCTAAAGATATTGAAGTGGATGAAAAATTGGAGGCATTGGATATTATCGCAGAAGTTATACTTAGATTATCTTGTAAGAATTGTAAGTCCATTTTCCATATGACCTACAACTGCAAATTTCACCATACCCCTTTTATAGCATCATACAACCGTAAATGTCTTCCATCTAAATGTGTTGAATATGTTGAGGAACTAATGCTCTTATACAGAACAATAGAGCTGATGAATAGGGTGAACGAGCTCTCTCTACAACATGAATGGGTCTTCAAATACATGTGTTTATTGTAAAGTAGTCATAAATGGTGTATTACCAACAACCTCCATGATACCCCTTTTGTTAAAGATTATGAGATGCGAACTAGTGCTTCCCAAGCCTCTATGTTGCAGGAACATAACCCCATAAATGAATACGAGGAGATAATCGAGCGACGGGAGAAAATTAAGGGAACCACCTTCCAAGAAGTGTGTCTAGGAGGTAAGCCAGAGAAGGAACATGAAGATGAAGGAGGGAAAGGCCGCCTTCCAACAACTCCTACCGATCATGATAAATTTCTAGACACCATTAATGCCTGGCTCGACGATCATTTATTATATCTATATTCTATTAGAGCTTTCATAGAACCTATTGAAACGTTGCTTGAATATTCTCCACCGAAGGATATAGTGAGGGCTGATGTTTCAAAGTTTATTGTTAGAGATGAACTAGATATTGCCATTGTTTCGATGTGCCTCCGATGACTCCTTTTGATGAAACACCAATTTGGCATTCATCTTAGGGATGAAATAGCACAAAAGGAGGGTGAGTTGCTGATACGTCTCCAACATATCTATGATTTTTTATTGTTCCATGCTATTATATTATCTGTTTTGGATGTTTTATATGCATTAATATGCTATTTTATATTATTTCTGGGACTAACATATTAACCTAGAGCCCAGTGCCAGTTCCTGTTTTTTTCCCTGTTTTTGAATTTCGCAGAAAAGGAATACCAAACGGAATGAAACCTTCACGATGATTTTTCTCTGACCAGAAGAAAACCAGGAGACTTGGAGATGAAGTTGGAGGAGCCACGAGGCGGCCACAAGGATGGAGGGCGCGCCCAGGGGGTAGGGCGCGGCCCCCACTCTTGTGGGCCTCCCGTGACCCGCCTGACCTAATTTTTTCGCCTATATATTCCCAAATATCCCCAAACCACCAGAGGCATCCACAAAAACACTTTTCCACCGCCGCAACCTTCTGTACCCGTGAGATCCCATCTAGGGACCTTTTTCGGCACCCTGCCGGAGGGGGATTCGATCACGCAGGGCTTCTACATCAACTCTATTGCCCTTCTGATGAAGCGTGAGTAGTTTACCTCAGACCTACGGGTCCATAGCTAGTAGCTAGATGCCTTCTTCTCTCTCTTTGATTCTCAATACCATGTTCTCCTCGATGTTCTTGGAGATCTATTCAATGTAATACTTTTCTGCGGTGTGTTTGCCGAGATCCGATGAATTGTGGATTTATGATCAGCTTATCTATGAATATTATTTGAATCTTCTCTGAATTCTTATATGCATGATTTGATACCTTTGTAATTCTCTTCGAACTATCGGTTTGGTTTGGCCAACTAGATTGGTTTTTCTTGCAATGGGAGAAGTGCTTAGCTTTGGGTTCAATCTTGCGGTGTCCTTTCTCAGTGACAATAGGGGCAGCAAGACACGTATTGTATTGTTGTCGTCGAGGATAAAAAGATGGGGTTTCCATCATATTGCTTGAGTTAATTCCTCTACATCATGTCATCTTACTTAATGCATTACTCTGTTCTTCGTGAACTTAATACTCTAGATGCAGGCAGGAGTCGGTCGATGTGTGGAGTAATAGTAGTAGATGCAGAATCGTTTCGGTCTACTTGACACGGACGTGATGCCTATATTCATGATCATTGCCTTAGATATCGTCATAACTATACGATCTTCTATCAATTGCTCGACAGTAATTTGTTCACCCACCGTATTATTTGCTATCTTGAGAGAAGCCTCTAGTGAAACCTATGGCCCCCGGGTCTATTTTCCATCATATAAGTTTCTATTTTCCATCATATAAGTTTCCGATCTACTATTTTACAATCTTTTAATTTCTGTTTCATAAACCAAAAATATTTACTTTATTGTTTATCTAACTCTATTAGATCTCACTTTTGCAAGTAACCGTGAATTGGATTGGCAACCCCTTTATCACGTTGGGTGCAAGTTGTTTGATTGTTTGTGCAGGTGTTTGGTGATTTGTGCATTGTCTCCTACTGAATTGATACCTTGGTTCTCAAAATGAGGGAAATACTTATCCCTACTTTGTTGCATCACCCTTTCCTCTTCAAGAGAAAAATCAACGCAAGCTCAAGAAGTAGCAGTTGCTTGGAAGAGAGCTATCAAAGAGTGATGCAACCACCATGATGCTTGATTACTCCTCTTTACATGTGGATTTGTCAATATTGGACAAACCCCAAATTACATATTCTGAGATCGATCTTGATGATATATGGGCTGATTTTCTGCAGGCTCTCCATGGACCTCCATTGGTGAATAAACTGCAAAGTCTGATAGATGATAATAGCCTTGACCCTGAATTTGCAAATTTGGATACTAGCATTCACAGGTACACTAAGGAAGAAGCAAAAAAAGTTATAATTTCCATATAGCTCCATATCCTCCCGGTTACAAAAATATTGTCAAATTGCAGCTACTAACCTTGCAGGCATCTCCACTCAAACAGATGTATCAGTACTCGCCAAGGAGCGAGTATGAATTTTCTTATATGATGCCGACGCATAGGAAGCTAGTACGACTCCGACTGGGCTCCACTATGGGGTGCTCCAAACCCCGGTTGGAGTCTGGTCTGACACAGCACCGAAGCCTAGCTACATTTCTACAAATAAAACAATGCGAGGGAGGTAACCCGGAAGTTTGTAGGTGTCTTTCTTAGCTTTGTGTCTTGAGTCTAGATGCATTCATGATCGCATTGGCACTTTTATTTTGCTTTGACTAGTTGCTGTTTGAGTTGGTTTTGTGTTGTTTTCATTGGTAAAAAATAGCATGTCAGTAGCCTGTTTTTGTTGCATGGCTCCTCTATTTTTTATTGCAATATTTCTATGTGCCAAACGTGAGGAGGAAGCGTAAAAAGATTTCATGAAGTTCTACAGCTCCAGGAGAAAATATGGTGTTCCATACGATCGCCCCGGTCGTTTGAGCGCCCGTATGAGCTCGTGGCCACAAGAAATAGGAGATCCGGAGCAAAAGACGGCCTACCATTCGAACGCTCGCGCTCGTACGAGCGGTCATTTCACCTGGCGACCACAATGAGTATCTCCCGGAGCGAACGGCGATGTTCTATATGACCGCAATTGACAATTTTAACGCTTGTATGAAAGCAATAACACCTCCATCTGATTCATTTTCGACGTCTGAGGTCGAAGAGGTGTTTTCTAACCAATCATTTTCTTTGTAATCATTTTAAAAGCTTTAAAGTTTGCCCCATCATAATTTTCTTCTTCCTTCGCCACTAATTTTCTGTCAAGGGAGTACAAAGAAACTAGAAGTAATAGAAATGACATCCATATTCGTAGACCACCTAGTTTTAATACGATGATAAAGTGATTTGTTTGAAATAAACATGCACAGGGTGGTGATTGTCACCGCAATAAATTGCTGAAAAATAACCAACAAGTTGGGAAGAATTTTTTTAGTCGAAATTCAAAATAAAATCACAATACGGGTCTTCTATTCTTTCTTTGAGAAGAGGGTCTTCTATTTTTTCTAGAAATACTCCCTCTGTCCGGAAATACTTGTCATCAAAATGAATGAAAGGGGATGTATCTAGATGTATTTTAGATCTAGATACATCTTCTTTTATCCATTTTGATGACAATTATTTTCGGACGGAGGGCCTCCGTCCAAAAATACTTGTCATTAAAATGGATAAAAAAGATGTATCTAGTATTTTCCGACGAAGGAAGTATCACGTTGCAACTGGTGGCTCGCACAAACAAATAAGGGAGAAGGCCCAGACCGCTCCGGCCCACCGACGCGAAACCCTAGCAAGTGGAGTACAGTGAGACCAAATCCATTTCCCTTTTGTTTTTATTACTCCCCATCTCAGTTCTCACTGGTCGGTCGGACGGAAGGACACACACCTGCTCCCCCCAAGGAAAACCCACACCTTTCCCCTCTCCCGTCGCCGCCGCCGCCGCCGTCGCCGGGCGCCATGTCGACGGGCGACATCGCCTGCCTCGAGCACGTCATGGACTGCTGCCTCCCTGCCTCCCCGGTCTCCCCCAACGCCCACCTCTCCGCCGCCACCTCCTCCGCCGACGGTGAGGACCGCATCAGCCCACTCCCCGACACCCTCCTGCGCAACGTCGTCTCCCGCCTCCCCGTCAAGGACGCCGCCCGCACCGGTGCGCTCTCGCACCGCTGGCGCGGGCTCTGGCGCGCCACCCCGCTCGCCCTCGACGACGCCCACCTCCTCCCGTCCCCCGTCCCCGCCGCCACATTGGTGTCCCGCGTCCTCGCCTCCCACCCCGGCCCCTTCCGCGCCGTCCGCATCGCCGAGATCCCCATCGACGAGTCCAACGAGGTGGCGCTCCTCCCGGAGTGGCTCCGCCACCTCGCCGACAAGGGCGTGGAGGACCTGACCCTCGTCAACCGCCCCTACTCCTTCGACGTGCCCGTGCAGCTGCCCGCAACCCTCCTCCGCTGCGGGGCCTCGCTCCGCCGCCTTTACCTCGGCGTCTGGCTCTTCCCCTTCACCACCGGCCTCCCGCGCGGCCCCGACGTCTTCCCCCACCTCCAGGAGCTCGGCCTCTGCCACGGCATCACGGAGGAGCGCGACCTCGACTACGTGCTCGCCTGCAGCCCCAAGCTGGAGACTCTGGCGCTCATCTCCAACTACGGCTACCCCGACCGCGTCCGCATCGGCAGCCGCAGCCTCCGCTGCGTGCTGCTCTGGCATTCCTTGGCCGACGAGGTCGCTGCCGTGTCCGCCCCAAATCTGCAGCGCATCATTATCTACTGTACGCACCCCAGTGAGGATGGCGGGGTCATCAGGGTCAGGATCGGCCATGCTCCCCAGCTCGCCGTGCTCGGCTACTTGGACACGGCCACCCACGAGCTTGAGATCGGCAACACCATCATCAAGGTAGTCCTATTTTCCCAAATCTTTGAGTGTTATGCTATCTGGTTTGATTTGCATGATTATCTGATTGATGTTGCGATGATGTGCAGGCCGGGGTGACAAAAGCTTGCCCAGATACAGTGGTTCCAAGTGTGAAGGTGTTAGCTCTGAAGGTCCGTTTCAGAGTGCCCAAAGAAGTCAGAACTCTGCTGTGTTTCTTGAGATGCTTTCCTGGAGTAGAGACCTTACACATCATGGCTGTGAGTTTTACCCTGTGGCTCTATCTCTCTCTGCATTCAAAATTACCATTTTTGTACTGCTTGCATTCCATCGTTGGCTCGCTGAGTTGCGTGCTTTGATTTTGCAGTCCGACAACGACACCGACCACTACGATGACCCGGGTGAAGTCAAGCCCAGCGACATGCTCAAGTCCACATTCTGGCAGGGGGTCAGTCCGATCAAATGCGTGAAGTCGTGCGTCCAGAAGCTGGTGTTCGACCAGTTCACCGGGGGCACGAACCAGGTTGAGTTCCTGAAGCTGGTTCTTGGGGGAGCTGTGTTGCTGCAGAAGGTGATTGTCCTGCTGGCCGGCCCGGATTCTATCTCCATTCGCGAGGCCACGAGCAAGCTGCAGCCGTTGGCTTCCAAGAGAATGTGGGCGAGTAAGGTCTCGGGCAGAACTTCCTTGGAGGTCCGTGGGCGCGCGGCAGGTCAGGTTTGGAGGTACGACGAAGCGTCTGATCTTTCTATCGGAGACCCGTTTATCTCTTAAGCCGGTATTGACAGATCGTTTTCATTGGCTGCTAGCGCATTATCGTTTGAATGGCGTGTTTCCTTGTGAAAGGGAACTAATGTAGCATTAGCCATTAGGTAGCAGCTTTTTTTGGGGTGTTGGGGATTTGGGCTTAGCAACGGAATGCCGTGCAAGACTTCTCATGACTTGGATATGTTGTTACCTGCACCTGCATGCAATGTGTTACTATTGTTGTGAGTTGCTCGTGTTGTTATCTCAATGATAATTTCTGCATTCGATGTGATTTCCATGGGAGTAGTGTTTCCATGGTCTGTGGCTGTGGCTTACACATGTTGGTATCTGCACTTACTGTGATCTTCATGGTCTTACTTATGTTCTGGTTGTTGATGTTACACCTTAGTTTGCTTCTAGTGTTTTTCTTCAGCTCATGTTGAGTCACGCCGCTGCTGGGATTCATCACTTGATCTATTGTGCGTGGGCTCTGGTTTTGTTCATCAGTTCGCAAGGTGGAAAATGTTGGGTTATTGATTTCCATGTATGATACGTGAATCTTAAACCTGCTGCATCCTAGGTTTGCGTGGGTGTCGGTTTACTGTTTTGCTACTGGTCTTCCTTAAGTTTGACTGCTCCAGTTTGAGTGCTCACCATGATGCCTCATTCTAGAGTAAGACTTGGTTAACCATTATTTGTTTTCCACGATTTAGAAATGTCAGGTTTGCTGAAACTTGGTCTTTTCTTGTGTATGCTAGCCTTTAAATGGGAAATCAAGATAATGCTGCATATGTTTTTGTTCTTGATTTGAACGACACAACTTCTTCCATGGTTCCACCTCCAGTCTGAACTGTTCAACAGCAATGACGGGGTGTGTGAGCTGTACTGGCTCTCTCCCCAAGACACCGGTACTCCTGAAATGGTGCTTCGATTTGAATCTCCATATAATTTTTTTCCCTCTGCTTATTCTGGGGCATAACTTGAAATAACTGAGGCCTACTCAGCGTGGAAGTTGCTGCCGTGAGAACCGAGAGCATTTCAGGAGTACCGGCGTAGGCATCAGTTAACTTATCTTGCGGCATTTCTGTGCCTCTGGAGTTCATTCTGCAGCACTTCTGTTGTTTGTTCTTATCTTAGTATACGGGAGGTTATCTGTTTGAGTCGCCACGGCGCCTATCTTTTTTTTCCGTGAATAGGCATCACACATTGCTGTGATACTTGTTCTTCTTGGCTTTGCCTGAGTTAGAACCATGAGCTACATCTGTTCCTTTTCGATCTTTGTTAAACTTGATAAGTACTCTAGACTCTTATAATATCATCATTCAATTGATTTGTTGCATGCTCCTGTCTCCGTATGATCTATGGGCATTAAGGTGGAGAAGGTCAATTTGGCTCCCGGGCTCAGCTGCACCCGCTCCGATGAAAAAAATCAAAATAAATACTAGAAAAAATAAAAAAAAAATAATTTATTTTTGTGTTGTAGATAATTTGATGCGTGAGGACCGCTGCAAATTTCAACTCGTTTGGACATTTGAGCAGCTCTCTGCAAAAAAGACAAAATCAGGGTCGGTAAAAAAGTTCATTGTTCATGAACTGTTTTGACCCGATTTGTCATTTTTGCCGGGAGCTGCTCAGATATCCAAATGAGTTGAAATTTGAAGCGGACCTCCCGCATCAAATTATCTACCACACAAAAAAATTGGATTTTTTTTTTTTGAATTTTTCTAGTACTATTTGTTTTGAATTTTTTTCTGAGCGGGAGCATCTAAGCCCGGGCTCAGATGCGGATTTTCGATTAAGGTGTCTGTTCTTGCACTACCGTATCCGAAAAATGTGTCGCCTGGAAACTATACGACATTGCCTTGAGTTTATATATATATCCACAGTTCAGTAAACTGAACTTATATGATTTTGTTCAAGTCTGACAACGTCATTGAAAAGTTCAGGCATCGTTGGAAAGTGTCCATGTATTTGAAAAAAAAATCTGCAAATTCAAAAGGTTGTTAATGATTTGTAAAAAGTTTGAAAAAACAATCGTGGATTTGAATTTATTTCGTGATTTTAAAAAAGTTCATAAATTTGGAATGTTCGCGGATTTGCATGAGTTTGACTTTTTTGCGGATTTGAAAAAGTGGAAAGGAAAACAGAAACGAAAAAACCAAAAAGAAAAAGGAAAATGAAAAAAAAACAAAAAACGGCTCAGGAAAGGTTCTAGACCTTCTGAAAGCCGGTAGGGATGAAAACCGGAATAGGCCGGCCCATGTAGCGCACGGCGCTCGTGTGTCCCAGGCAGGGATCCGTTTGGTTTCTGACCCATTGGGCCTAGATCTCCGGACGTGGCAACCTCGCCTCCGCCGCCCGGAAAGCCTCGTCGCCTCGTCATCATCTCTCCTGCGCAACTCAGAGCTGGATTCAGATTCGTCGCCCGCCGCCCGCCGCCCCTACCCGCCATTACCGACGGTACGGTTCAGATTCGTCGCACAAAGGAAGCCGATGATTTTAGCCGCCACTGCCCTCAAAACTTGAATCCGATCACCCGGAAAAACTCGTCTTCCCTGAGGCTCCGCCACACGTCTACCGGCGACAGGTTTCAACTGCCCTTCCGCCGGTGGCTGCAAGAAATCCAGTTTCGCCGGCCATGGAAAATTCAAGCGAGGCGACCATCAGCGCTGCAGGGAACGCTGTTCCGATGGGTTTGGACGAGAGATTCACTATAATCAGGAGCATCGGGCTGGAGAGCGCCGACGAGGACGAGCTCAGGGTGCTTCTGGATAGGAAGGCCGCCCCTATCTGCTACGTCTGGTGCGACCCCTCCCCATGGGTACACATCGGCCAGGGGATCATGATGGTGTTCAACGTCAACAAGCTCATCAAAGCCGGCTGCAGGGTCAAGATCCTCATGGCAGATTGGTTTGCTCATATACTCCGCAAATCCGACGACCTAAGTAAGATTCAGGCCATCGGACGCTACATGATCGAGATATGGAAGGCGGCGGGCCTGGACCTCAACGGCGTAGAGTTCGTGTGGCTGTCGGACGAAATCAACGGCCCGGCCTCCGGCGAGTACTGGGCGCTTCTCATGGACGTTGCCAGAAACAACACCTTGAGGAGGACGGTGAGGTGCTGCGGCATCGCGGAACCGCCCGTGGAGTACCGAGAGCTTGTCAAGCCTCATGAATGGGGCGATGTGGTGGGCGCGAGGGTCGTCCACACCTGCATGCAGTGCGCTGCCGTGTTGTTCCAGAAGGCGGACATATAGCTGCTGTCCATGGATCATGAGGAGGGCCAGCCGGATGTCGGCACACTGACCAGAGAGTACTGCAGAGACATGAAGGGTGAAGATCATGGACCTATTATTCTGTCCCATAATAAGCTCCCCAATTTGATTTTAGACCATGAACATGTTAAGATACAAGATCCAATGTTTGGCATCTTCATGGAAGACGAGGAGCGAGATGTACCCGTGAAAATAAGGCACGCTCACTGTCCTGCGAAACTTGCAGAAGGCAACCCATGCCTAGAGTACATCAAACATATTGTGCTTCCATGGTTTGGATGCTTTGAGGTGCCTGGGAAGGAAGAGAACTGTGGTGGCACTAGCAGGACGTTTCAGAAGATGGAGGAGCTTATCGCTGATTACGAAAGCGGCACTCTGCATCCCACCGAGGTGAAGTTGGCCCTTACAATGGCGCTAAACAAGATTATGAATACTGTGCGTCACCACTTCACCGACAACGGTGAAGCCAGAGATCTGAAGCAAGCTATGAAGGTGTACTACATTAATCAACCAGTGTTGTTTGCATAATTTTAGAGCCTTTAGGGGTCATGTTTAGTTTATCATATGCCCTTAGGGATCACAATATGTTTGAGCAACTCTGTATTTTTAGTTATTTATTTGCAAGATACTGTAGCAGCTATGTGTCCCATTTGTGATAGTTGAGATATGGTATAAAACCAATTTCTTTTTTGAAAAAGGGTTAAGAGCTCAATATTTCGACGTTGTGCTGCGTGAAGATACATAGGTCTAACATTCAGTTCGTCTGTATAGGTTGCTGTTTTGTTAGACAGGCTGTTGATTTCCCACATGAACAAGATCAGGCAGGAGGTTGAGGGCACATATATAGTAGCTGAAGGCATCAATAGTTCTTCCATCCATGTGTCATCTAGAACTGACAATATTGATATCCTTTTACAGCCCATAGAAGGAGGATATCCCAACAGAACCAGATGGGGCCGGGTGCGCGCATTAGCTTCTTTATTTTGTTCCACAAAGGTAGCTAAGCCGTACAAGTGTTCTATAATGGTTCCTTCATCTCCATCGATCAATCACCTAACCACAAAGATCAAGACCGAACATGTTTTACAGGAAACAAGAAGGTCGTACAAAATGATCGAAGGGCACAGAAATATCAACCAAAACGTTGTATATGTAAACAATTCGATTTTCTAGCTAAACAAAATTGGGAAGTGCAAAACTTCCAACCGGGTTATACCCACTTCCATTAATTTCTTAACGAAAATATTCAGTACAAGTTAAAGCAACCACTGACCAAAAAGAAAAAGGGACGGGAAAGGGGAAGCTAGTTCGGGGCATGAATGGGAAACCCGCTGTAGATGCTCACTATAGAGACATCTACCACGGGGTAAAAACCCACTAACACACACACACACGACATGATCAGGTTCACAAGGTCCATGGGACGAAGGGCCTTACAAAACCGCACCTCACCAGGCATCAGACCTCTGTGAGGAAACCTACAGCCAAAATGTGAAATAGCAATTAAAACCTCTAAAACATGATAGCAATAGAAAATTCACCAGTGACGCACACCGACCGCATCCGCGATCAGAAAATTGCCACACAATGCCGAGCAATCTGCCAATGAAGAAGCCAAAAAAGAGTGCAAATATGAAAGACGGATGAGCTAACATCGGCCGATGCACACATTCAACTGGGCCGGTATGCGCGCCGCTTCTCAACCGTCGGGTGGGCAACCACCGTGTGGGCTGTGTGTACGACACGATGACCCTGGCCCTCCCCCAACCCGCCGCCTGTACAAATGCCGGCACAGCTGGACGATGGACTCGCCGGACAATGCCTCTCTGCCCAACACCCGCGCCGAGCTCACCGCGAGGAGGATGAACACCATCACGACCATCAAGATCACCGCCGAAACAAACTTCGGTCGCATCGTCGAACTAATGTGCTTTGCAATCCAGCAATAGTATTGTTTGTGATAGAGACGCACATAGAGAGGTAGAGAAGTTCACGATGGATGGAGTTTCATGACCGTCGACGGCCCCCCTCGCGAATGTTTAAAAAGGGGAAAACTTTGTTTTTGCCACTCTAGTTTTTGCCAACTTTGCTTATGCCACTCTAAAATTTAACATCTCACTTTTGCCACTGTTAGCTTTTGATAATACATCACAAATGTCATTCCGTGACAAAAACAATAATTTTTCATTTCATTTTTGCCACTCTTAGCATTTGACATGTATCACAATTGCCACTTGGAAAATTTTGTTTTTGCCATAGAAGGGCAAAAGTGATATATTGTCAAAAGCTAAGAGTGGCAAAAGTGAAATGTCAAATTCTAGAGTGGTATAAGCAAAGTAAGCAAAAATTAGAGTGGTAAAAACAAAGTTTTCCCTTTAAGAAGGGAGAGATTGGCTGCTGCGTTTGTTTGAATGCCAGCCGCAACGCGCGCTTGGTGTTGCATGTATTCGTACGCCGCACGCTTGTGTGTGGCCGTGAGAGTATAGACGAGGGTCGACCAGCAAGTTGGAATACGTGCGCCGTACGGTACGTATGCACTCTCAGACAACGTATATGCACGAATGCATCATAGACAGGTACAAACGCATGCAGTTGCTTGATGGCCACGTTTTTCATGTTTCCTTCTTTGACTCCGAACTCAACCGGTAGGTACATACCCACAAAATAACAAAACCAGACGTACGTATAACTGTTAATGCACGTTCGTGTTGGAAATTATGGACTATACGGTCTATCCTCTAATTCTTCTGCCTTATCTGTGGTGCCGCTCACAATGCGTATTGAGGCTAGAGGGTAGGGACCTATTTATAGACTTCATTTCCAGGTGTTTTATTATTTCACCTGTTTCCGGAAAGATCCGTATGACTCCTGTGCAATGTTATCAACCACGATAAAACATGCCAGTTTTCCGAGTCTAAATATACTAGTCACTAGCACACATGTGTGAGTCGTGTGCCATGATTAGATTGTACATGCGAGATCAACTTCCAATCTTAATCATGTGGGTCAACAGCCCGCAGAGCCGATCCTGCAAAACAAACCCAGCTCTTCCATCCTGTGATGTCCCAGGAAAAATACATACGTACATATAAATTACAGTAGAGTCGATCCCTATTAATTCCTCTACTGTATTCCATCACAGTCATCCTCGGCACCTCAAGTATTACTTCCTCGAGTGAAATTCCGCATCAGTTATTCCCCGTCACAAACATTAATAATACGAGTAATTCCACTTTGAGTTGAATAAATAATTACCATGTTGAATAAATGTTGAAAACCACATACAGATCCAACATCTCCCACTTGGCTGAAACATATTAACCAATAAATGAAATTCCATGTGTAAACATGTTTTGAAAAGAAATCCCGACTTTAGTCAGTGAACCTGCACCTTGTTAGTATTTTAAAAATAAATCAAATATACACACCTGAGCTTAATTATTCCACACCTCATGCATATAGTGATAACTTCCTCAATGTGTTTAGTTTTAACCATAAATTCTGAAATAAATGACGGGTTGTGATGCACATTCCATGATCATATACGATGTGTGAGATTCTCTTAGCGACACATATTTCCTTCCACTGCTTGAATATAGCAATAAATTCTGGTAGCTAAGGTTGATAGTATAAAGAAGATACATTTAGTATCCCCCTTTTCCACAGGAGTTCAAAGATAATTCCTCACTGACTATGATTCCCCTTATAAAGGTATTTTGATAGGTTTGCAATTTTCCATAGAAAAATGTATCACAACACTTTCTATGTATTTCCATTCCCAAAAGTCGGAAGTTGCAAACATGCCTTTCATTTGAAAGTTATAAGATAACCAAGCTTTCACTTCCATCAATGTAACATTATCATTGCAAACAATCACAAAAATAGCATTAATACATATAGTAGTAATGCAAAATAGTTTACACTTACATTTGTAGATGACCGTTTTGCTTCCTCTAAAAAACCATGTGACCTGCTATTCCATTGATGTGAAGCTTGTGATAAAACCATACATTAATATACTGAACTAGCAAACCATGTCTTTATTTCCTCTTTCCCTAATTCCAGAGAAAGAACTTCCACAAAGTATATTTCCCTTTGTGTAAAGAATTGAATAACGATTGACATTTTAATTAATATTCCAGCGAGCCAAATTTTCTAAAAAAAAACACTCACATACAATGGGCTTGCGGTTGTTTGGTAAGATAATAAGTTCCCAAACTTTATCTTCCTCATTGAATTTATCCATTCCCGCATTTCTTCCACCCATAGCTTGCGTTGATGGAAAAGTAAATCTTTCTTAAGAGACTTCAGTTATTCCTCTAAGACTTGAGAGTCACTTCCCTAAAAAACACGCGATAATTATCCATACATAATATTCCAAGTTATTTCTTCCCACTTATCCTAAGCATGTTAGTGTCAGGAGTTTCACTTGTAGTTTCCTCCGGGGTCAAGATTATATTCTAATACGATTGCCAATAATTCCACCATTATCCATACAAACATTATGCTCCCAGTTTCCACCAGTTTCCTTTTCCAGATCAAAGAAAAAACATACACTTGATCCAATAGAATAACAATTAACAAATTCCTGTTGTGTGCTTGTAGTAATTGAGAATTTCCTGCCAAAATAAAATACTTCCTTCCAGTCTACAAACCATAGGGAGTAACTGTTTTCCTGCCGAAATAAAATGCTTCCTTCCAGTCTACAAACCATAAGGAGTGACTGTGCTAGATGAAGAATGATATAAAGAACGACAGTATGGAATGCTTCTTCCAAGAAACAAGGGAGTATATAAAGAACAATTCAATTCCTCCATTCAGGTGTGGAGTATTCGGTATCTTACGATGGGAATGTTCCATGATCTTTGTAGATTCAGTTGACATATTCCTGAAGTGTACTTCCCCCATCAATCAGTTGTTAAAACTGTGAAAACCTTTAATCAACTATTTTTCCACTTCAGTAAACAATGTGTCAAGCACAATAAAACATTCCGACTTGTATTTTGAAAATAAACATAACCATATCAAGTGCAATCATCGATGAGTGAAATGAAATAAACAATATGACCTATAGTGGGAGTTAAAAAAATACCATAAATATATACAAAAGAATGATGTGAAGCTTTTTATCTCCTTCCGCCTTAAGAAAAGGTGTGCAAGTTAAATACCCATTATATATGTGCTTCAAAAATCAAATTCCTCCCACTAAATTTTCGAATTCCGGAATTAGTAAGCCACTCAATTCGGTTCCATGATATGTGACAAGTTTTCCATGACAAAAAATAATATATTCCAAGCATGTGTTCCCATTTTTCCTCTTTATGGAGTTATCTTCACCAAATAAACAAATTGGGTTACCAAATTCCAATGGACCATCAAGAGAGAAGAGACCATTGTGTGGAATTCCATAATACAATGTTTCTTTTTAGTTGAGCAATATTTCCGCTCTTCCTTTTCCAAATAGCATTTCATAGTCAATAGATTCCAAGATAGAATAATAAATTAAATTCCTTCTCATTGAAGTTGAATACAGTGTCCTATAAAAAGTAATGGCGTTCCTCCACATCTACCTTCCTTTGGAATTGTTTGAATATTAACATTGAAGCTATTTATTCCACAATATATGACATGAAAGCAAAGAACATGGTCCAACTATTTGGAAAAAGTAGTAGTCGATAAAAATTAACAATGGACATACAGTTAAGTGAGAGCAAATTTCCTTTCTCACAGAGTGGATCCTATCTTCCTACATAAATAAGTAATGCTCATATAGACACTTCTTTGAATTCCTTCTCATGCAAGGTCAGTATAATTATCAAAGTTTTCCTCCCCTTCCTCTTTGCCAATTCCAATGATAAATATCAAATTTTCCTTTCCAAGGTGCAATGTCTGGATCCTTCCCTTGAAAAGTTTTCTATATTCTTCCATAGATCAAATAATATCCCATATTGCAAATACCAAATGAAGTTAAACTGATAAATCAATTATTTTGATCAATTTTGGCGTAGAGTTAGAAATAACCAATATATAACCAGCAATATGTTTCTCGAGATATATATAACATTAAATAAAAGTATTCCAGATTGCACTAATTTTCCATGCAATATGTACGCTATGATTTCAACAGCCCCAAAAATATATATATGCAAGCCGTATTATATCTATATAATATATTTCCTTTTCCTCAATAACGACATTCCTTGTCCAGTTTGTTTTAGCAAGTAATGTGATGAATATTCTCCATAGAAAATACAATCATAATGTTCCATCTTCCAAACTGTGACGTTAATTAACTGGGCAATTCTCTTTTTCTTAATTAATCGATGAGGCAAAACTTTTGCCTCCGTTTCAAAAAAAAAACTATGACATTAAATTTATGGATTGTAAATAATTCTGAATGGAAGAAAAGTGTTACCAATTGTACACTCGGTGAAGACAGATGCTGAAATTACGAAGATTAATTCCTTGTGATTTCCATCCCAGATCAGGGTGCGCACAAGTATCAAGATAGCCAAGAAACTCCAGCCTTCCTCATTATAATTTGATCCTTCGACAAATAATGTGGGCATGGACTTTATGTAAATGCGTACGCGTAGAGTTAATTCCTTGATGCCATCCTTGTAAGCTGATTTGCAGACTTGATGAAGACAAACTGTTCACGTAGGCTTGACATACACAAATTAAATCCGACTTCTTCCGTGAAATAGCAAATAAGCATAACTTACAACAATAGCCTTCCCAAGTTTTCTTGGCCTTTCCGGTTTGTTTTCTCCGTTAAATCAAAGAACATGATTTATCTTTTTCAAACCATAAAATTTCCATGGAGACAAACAACTCAAAAAAAATTAATACCATTGCAAGAGAAGTGTTACCAATCTGTAGATATCGGTAAAGAAACGTCAAGACTTTGACGCGCTGATCGCGAAGAATTAGGTTTCTCCCTTCAGCCGTGAAAAAAAGAAAATCTACAGTAAAGATATACTAGTAACCCAATTCCTCAGTGCACGATAACATGCAAGTAGCTAATAATAGCAGAATTGATTTCCTCGGTCTTCGGTCAAATTAAAGAAGCAACAAGAGCCTTGGACTAATCACGTGAACCTGCTTGTCTCCTTCACGACCGCGTGCGTGACAGAGAGCCACCGAGTCTGCAAGTACTGGTCTTCCTCGATCCGTCGATCATGTCAAAATCGATAGATTAATCTATTTTGTCTTGCAGATCAACTGTAGCATCGTGAAAAGGCACCAACGATTCTATGCTTGATTGCACGTGAGAGGTAGCATAACACGCATCTATCCGACGCACAGCAGTCAGGCGTCAGCAGAATCGACATGGCGCTGGCTGAAGTAGAATACCAGTCTGACGGCAGACGACGCACATAGAGGAGATCGATCTCACGAGCGATACAGTGTGGGCAACCAACGATACGGCAGAGTTGGCAGCGGAACGAATTGGTGATGGCGTGGAGATAGCCGCGATTAGGGTTAGGGCAACCACGGTCGAACGTGCTCAAGATACCAATTTTCGAAATTGTGGACTATACGGTCTACCCTCTAATTTCTCTGCCTTATCCGTGGTGCCACCCACAATGCATATTGAGACTAGAGGGTAGGGACCTATTTATAGACTTCATTTTCAGGTGTTTTATTATTTCACCTGTTTCCGGAAATATCCGTATGACTCCTGTGTAATGTTATCAACCACGATAAAACATGCCAGTTTTCTGAGTCTAAATATACTAGTTCCTAGCACACATGTGTGAGTCGTGTGCCATGATTAGATTGTACATGCGAGATCAACTTCGAATCTTAATCATGTGGGTCAACAGCCCGCAGAGCCCTGCAAAAACAAACCCAGCTCTTCCATCCCGTGATGTCCCGGGAAAAATACATACGTACATATAAATTACAGTAGAGTCGATTCCTATTAATTCCTCTACTGTATTTCATCATAGTCGTCCTCAGCACCTCAAGTATTACTTACGCGAGTGAAATTCTGCATCAGTTATTTGTTGGAAATATGCCCTAAAGGCAATAATAAAAGGATTATTATTGTATTTCTTATTCATGATAATTGTCTTTTATTCATGCTATAATTGTATTATCCGGAAATCGTAATACATGTGTGAATACATAGACTACAATATGTCCCTAGTGAGCCTCTAGTTGACTAGCTCGTTGATCAATAGATAGTCATGGTTTCCTGATTATGGACATTGGATGTCATTGATAACGGGATCACATCATTAGGAGAATGATGTGATGGACAAGACCCAATCCTAAGCATAGCATGTCGTGGTTCTAAGTCTGACAGTAGAATGGGGGGTAGGAATGGAGAGGCAAGATCCTAGCTATGGAGTAGTTGTATACGCAAGGGATTTACGAGTTCAGGCCCTTCTCGGAGGAAGTAACAGCCCTATGTCTCGGAGCCCGGAGACGGTCGACTGGATTATATGCGTATGTGTTACAGGGGTGCGGACCCTTCTACCTGTGGAGGGGGGTGGCTTATATAGAGTGCGCCAGGACCCCAGCCAGCCCATGTAGCAGAGGGTTTAAGGTACGTTAAGGATAGGCGTTACTGGTAACGCCTTACATAAAGTGTCATCATGACCATAAAGACTGTTTAACTACAAACCGTTTGGACACCGAGTGGCTCTTGAACTCCTGGTGGTCGAGTGTCTTTGAATCTGTCGAGTGAAAACCTACCAGGTCGACTGGTAGGCAGCTTCTTTCGCGAGTGTCCTTGGGGAGGGTACCTTTGGCCAGGTCTATGACCCTACCCTAGGTACATGACTTCATCATTATCCCCAGAATGGATCGAGGTTTGAGTGAAGAAGGAGTTGATAATCTTTCCGACCTGTTCTTTGTGTTGCGAGTGTGCCTTACTCTGGATCAACGACCTTTTAGTGATGGCGTCAACTTCTCTTTCAGTCGCCTTGATCCATTCTTCACATTTGTCGAGTGAACTTTGTGAACTTGAGGATTTCGGCGACGGATCGGATGGAAATCTGTTGTCGACAGAGTTGCTCGCGGTTAGCGGATTTCACAGATCTGAATTTTGGGAAGCGGAAGCGAGAAAACTGCGGCACTTTCGGATGGGATAAGGCGATGACGCCGATCTTCGCGACCGCCTTTTTCGCCACGTGTCGCGCAGCGCGCTGTTTGCGGATTTGACGGGATTGCTGGGCCTACTAGTCAGCCACTCGAAGCGGACTCATATAAGGCATTGACGGGTATTTTGAGCAAGGCGACCCCAATCTTCCCTCCTTCCGCCTCCAAATCTTTCTGCTGCGCCCTTAGCTCTGCTCAGCGCCGCCTTCGATCAAGATTTGCTTGCCGCCCGGCGACCATGGTGAAGGAGAAGACCGCAGCCTTGGAGCGGGTGAAGAAGGCGGCGAAGGCGAGGGAGAGCGCCCGGTCGAGGCGGATCTTCTTGCGGTCCAAACTGCCGCAAGGTTGGGTCCAGGAGATTGGATCCACTCGACCATCACCGAGAAGGACCTCAACGATCCGCCAACGAGGACTGATCCTCCATGGGTCGGCGAGGCTTCCGGAACGGAGTGGCAGCCGCAGCCGGAAGAGGGTGAGTGCGTTCTCCTAGCCACTCACGAGATCGGGATTTTCTCTGCCCGAATCCTTTCTTCCGGGGTTCTGAACTTTTTGGGCGCAACTCCATCATTTCACTCCCAACTCCATTGTCTATCTTGCTGCTTTCGTGTCGCCAGCGAAAACTTCTTGGGTTGTCGGCCGACTGGGGCCTCTTCAAGCATATATTCACTTGTCGCTCTCAGACGGTGAAGAAAACGAACCCGAATGACGAGAGAACCCAAGTAATCCAGATGTGTGGGGGACTCGGGGTCTAGATGAGGGGGAAGAGCGCCTTTCCGGCTATGACTCTCCCCGACTCAGTTAGAGGGTGGCAGTCGACCTGGTTCTACTGCCAAGACCAGCCGACGCCGGGGCAGTCGACTAGACTCCCTCCTTTCTCCATGAGTCGAGTGAACAAGCCATCTTCCCTGAAGGTGCTACCAGAGTAGAAGGCCCAAGTAAAATTGTTGATGGAATGCGTAGTCCAGCTTATTCGCGATGGAGTGACCGGCATGGATCTTCTGGAAGTTTTCCTCCGACGGCGTATTCAGCCACTCCAATACCGAGGCCATCCGATGTGGATGTACTCCGGTACGGATGATACCACTCGGGTCCATCCAGAGGAGGTCTATGACGCCACGCTAGAGAAGTGGATGACTGCCATCACAGGAAACAAAGATAATCCTCGCGGAGCTAGGAGGATTCCCCCACTCGACCATTCTTACGATCCAGACAAGGCATAACCACTTATCTCCGACTGTGATTCTGCTGCATTCATTCTGTTTTGACGCAAATTCGTCGACTGACTTTTGCCTTGTTTTGTTGTCTTCTAGGCCACCACTGAGATGTACTCGATGCCCAACGGGGAGCAGGAACCAGTCGAAGAAGAAGAAGGAAGCGGAGGTGAAAGCCAGGAGGAATGGGAGTCCAACGGCGAGGAGGATGAGGGGGACGACAGCTCTGATGAAGAGGAGGAGGAGGAGGAAGAGGAGGAAGACGTCGATCCTCCCCGCTCAGAAGGAAGGTCCAAGTCGATGCATGACCCGGCGGCCGAGCGCGGTAAAGCTGTTATGCCCATCAAGGCGGTCGGCAAGCGACCTCGGACAACTTCCCCTGCGCCGACTGAGAAACCGCCGAAGCAACCTCGAGCAACGTCGTCGAAGCCGGCGAAGGCCCTGCCCAAGATGCGGATGGTCATTCCCACCATCTCCGGGTAATCAGCAGAACTCGTATTTCCCTTTTCAACATGAGTGTACTTTTGGTCGACTCGATGACTGATCAGCCGATTCTTGAAATCTGCAGTGCTGCTACCTCCGAGACCTCACCCAAGCACGAAGATCAAGAAATGGAAGATGCCGTCACCTCCAACCTTGGTATGATATCTGCAGTTTCGCTTTTAGTCGATTGGATTTCCATGTTTACTTTTGAATTTTTCTTTGTAGTTCCGCCTCATGTCATTGATCTCCCCGATGATGACGAGGAAACGCCGTTGAGGAAGAGGAAGAACAAGAGGGTGCCTGCTGGCAAGTCTACTCCAGTTGTAACGATACCTGGGACGCTGGTTTCCGAGGGAGGCAACACCGCTCGGGCTTCTGTGTCTTTTGCTGTACCGCTGATAAGTGCCCGACCCACTTCGTCGACTGCTGATCCACCATCCCTTTTTGCTATACATCACGTCCCGGAAGACCAAGTGAGTGCTGCTAAGGAGGCTATACGCCAGGTAGGGATCATAATGGAGCAAGTGAATGCAGTCCGAGAGGCCAGCCAGGCGGCCTATGATGCTAGCTCAGCTCTCCAGAGCAATGTCCAAGTAAGTCGATCGTTGCTTGCTCTGTTAGGATATGCTACCTGAAACTGCTTGCTCTGTTAGGACATGCTACCTGAAACTGCTTGCTCTGTTAGGACATGCTACCTGAAACTGCTTCTTTCTCTAGATTTCCATATCTGTACACCCACTGGGTGGGTGTGTCAATTGAGTTTTTTGTGGGGCACGCTGAGTGCACCCACTGGGTGTAGTCCCCGAGACTATGGTGGACTACGTGCAGTCGACTATAGTCTTTACACTTTGAACTTCTTCACTCGGCCTGGTCGGACCAAGTCGAATGGAACCATAAAACCGGTGGGGGCACGCTGAGTGCACCCACTGGGTGTAGTCCCCGAGACTATGGTGGACTGCGGGCAGTCGGCTATAGTCTAAAGAACTGTTTTTTTTTGTTAACCGCGGCTGGCTGCTGACAGTTAGCCATAGTTTTAGAATCATAACCTTTTTGCCTCTTTTGGTCGACTGGTCGAACCAAATTGGTAAAACCAGTGGGGGCACGCTGAGTGCACCCGTTGCGTGTAGTTCCCGAGACTACTGTCGAATGTTTTGATTCGACTGTAGTCTTAGAAATGCTACGAATTTTCCTTAGTCACTCGGAAGTGATCTGTCTTTGATGTCTTTTGTTGATTGACTCTTTGTAGAAATCTTGCGAGCTTGTGGTTCTCTATACTGAGTTAGAGAACAAACAGATCCAGCTCAACCTCGACTTGAAGCTTGCTCAGGAGAATTTGCAGAAGGCGAAGGATGAATCAAAAGGTATGGCTGGTGAGAACTTTGACGACTGTCTTTGTTTTTCTGTTCATTCTTAACTCTGTTCTCATTGTTGCTTTGTAGATAAACTGGAGGAGACTCTGAAGAAGAAGGACCTTGACCTTGCAGAGGCACAGAAGGCGGCTTTGGAGAAAACAAAGCTCGCTGAAGAGAAACTTGACTCAGTCGACAAACTTGAAGATGAAAATGCCAAGCTGAAAGCCGCTCTTGACGCGGCCAACAAGGAAGTTCGTCGACTGAAGAACGACAAGATTGCTCTGTCTGACAAGGCTGGCCAACTGGCGGGGAAGCGAAATGACCTGGAGGTTTATCTTGGAGGGCTCGCCAAGAAGTTGTTCCTCATGCTTGAAGGTAATCTCTTTTATCCGACTATCTTGCTATCACCGGCTCATCGCATGATTGTTGTTTTGAGTCTGAGCTGTATTTTCAGAATTCTGTCAAAACTTTGAAGAAGAAACCAGTCGGGTGGAAACCAGCCTGGACCCCATCAACTCTCCGTGAAGGACGGCTGCTATGAATGTGCTCCATTCGAGTCTCGCGTTGCTAGCGTGGTGGATTATCTTGCTCGACTGAAAGCTGCGTTGTCGTGGATCGACTCAACTCTCTGGCCAGATCAGACGCTTCAGAATGACCTTGAATCCTTAATGACTCGACTGAATGAGATTCCAAGTCGAGTGCAAGAACTGAAAAAGTCTTCCGCCAGGTGTGGTGTTGATGTTGCTCTGTCTCTGGTTCGTGTCCACTGCAAGGAAGCGCAAGAGGACAAGCTGGCGTCCCTCAAAGTTGCCAACACTAGGAAGTACGACTTCCGATCTTTCATGGAGACCTTCATCGCTGCTGCTACCCGTATTGCCGACGGAATCGACCTCGACCAGTTTGTTGCACCTTCCAGTCCTCCACCAGAGGAGTAAAAAACTTCTAAGTCCCGCCTTAAATTTGCCTCGGAATGCCGAGTGGTTTTTGTAACCTACAAACTTTAACAGGCTTAACGCCTGAGCACTTTGGGATCCGTAGGACGTTTCTCCGAACTTGATCTATCCTTGAACATGCTTTATTTGCCTTCGAGAGAACTTTGCTCTTCATTCGGAATATATTTCATTGTTGTAAGTAGTATCCTTGAGGTGAAACTCCAGTCGACTTGTACTTCATGTATATTGCAGGTAGAGACGGAGCACAGACTGCGACTGACCTCGTCGTTCTTGCGGATTGGGATGGACCGCTCGTTGTACTTGTGGCGAAGCTCCGAAGGAGAAGGTAGCAGTCGACTTGTACCTCGTCGTCCTTGCGGATTGGGATGGACCGTACGTTGTACTTGTGGCGAAGCTCCGAAGGAGAAGGTAGCAGTCGACCTGCACCTCGTCGTCCTTACGGATTGGGATGAATTCCTTACTTAGGCGAGTAATGGACTGCAGCTAAGCCTCCGAGCGGGAGGTGTGCTCTCCACTCGGTAGGATTTTTATCACTTAGGCGAGCACTGGGCTGCAGCTAAGCCCCCGAGTGGGAGGTTTGCTCTCCACTCGGTAGGATTTTTATTACTTAGGCGAGCACTGGGCTGCAGCTAAGCCCCCGAGTGGGAGGTTTGCTCTCCACTCGGTAGGATTTCTATTACTTAGGCGAGCACTGGGCTACAGCTAAGCCCCCGAGTGGGAGGTTTGCCCTCCACTCGGTAGGGTTTTTATTACTTAGGCGAGCACTGGGCTGCAGCTAAGCCCCCGAGTGGGAGGTTTGCTCTCCACTCGGTACGATTTTTATGGTGTAGCTTTGAAGGAGAAGGTAGCAGCCGACCTGCACCACGTCGCCCTTGCGACGCGTTCATTATATTGGATGTTTAGGCGAATCCTTGGGCTGTTGCTAAGCCCCCGAGTGAGAGGCTGACTCTCCACTCGGTAGGATTTAAATACTTAGGCGAGTACTTGGACTGCAGCTAAGCCCCCGAGTGGGAGGCTGGCTCTCCACTCGGTAGGATTTTGAATACTTAGGCGAGTACTTGGACTGCAGCTAAGCCCCCGAGTGGGAGGCTGGCTCACCACTCGGTAGGATTTTGAATACTTAGGCGAGTACTTGGACTGCAGCTAAGCCCCCGAGTGGGAGGCTGGCTCTCCACTCGGTAGGATTTTGAATACTTAGGCGAGTACTTGGGCTGCAGCTAAGCCCCCGAGTGGGAGGCTGGCTCACCACTCGGTAGGATTTTGAATACTTAGGCGAGTACTTGGACTGCAGCTAAGCCCCCGAGTGGGAGGCTGGCTCACCACTCGGTAGGATTTTGAATACTTAGGCGAAGCGGATTCGCAGCTAAGCCCCCGAGTGGGAGACTGGCTCGCCACTCGGAAAGGATTTTTTTTACAAACTTAGGCGAACCGGATTCGCAGCTAAGCCACCCATCGGGGAAATTTCAACAAAAGTAATAACAATCTTGGGAAAATTATAACATTCTTGTCTTAGGTAAACAAACTACAAAAGTACTTTTATTACATCTCAACCGAGTGAGTATTTAAGTATAAAAGGCGGAGCAGCTCGCGTTCAAGCTCGAGGCTCGTCGATCTGGCGATCAACGTTGTAGAGATGATACGCTCCGTTGTGGAGAACTCTTGTGACAATGAAGGGACCTTCCCAAGTGGGAGCGAGCTTGTGTGGTTTCTGTTGATCCACTCGGAGGACCAAATCTCCCTCTTGGAAGGCTCGACTCTTCACATTTCTGGCATGGAATCGACGCAAGTCTTGCTGATAGATAGTCGAGCGGATCAGGGCCATCTCCCTCTCCTCTTCCAAGAGGTCGACTGCATCTTGCCGGGCTTGTTCCGCTTCTTCTTCAGAGTATAGTTCGACTCGAGGCGCATTGTGAAGCAGGTCACTCGGCAGAACTGTTTCAGCTCCATAGACCAGGAAGAATGGAGTTCTCGATCGACCGATTAGGAGTGGTCCTCAATCCCGAGAACTGATGGAAGTTCGTCGACCCAAGCTCCTGCTGCGTGCTTGAGATCACGCACGATCGTGGTTTCAGCCCTTTGAGAATGAGGCCGCTTGCACGCCTCGCTTGTCCATTCGGCGAGGATGAGCAAGCTGAAGCATAGTCGACCAGCGTGCCCGAGAGGCGCAGAAGGCTTTGAACTTGTCATTATCAAAGTTTGACCCATTGTCGGTGATGATGCTATCACGGAACTCCATATCTGAATATCAACTCTCGATGAAACCGATAGCGATTACATGCATCAAGGTTCTTGATGGGCTTGGCTTCGATCCACTTGGTGAACTTGTCATCGCTACTAGCAAATGAGTGAAGCCGCTTACGCCAGTTCTCAGCGGTCCAATCATGTCTAATCCCCAAACAGCGAAGGGCCAGACGAGTGGAATGGTCTTCAAGGCTGAGGCGGGCTTGTGTGACATGTTGGAATAGAACCGACACCCTTCACACTTGTCGACTATTTCTTTTGCCATTTCATTTGCTTTGCCGGTAAGATCCCTTTCGGTATGCTTTAGCCACAATGGTCCGAGAGGACGATGATGGCCAGGTCCCCAGTGGATATCCTCAAGAATTATCGACCTTCTTACGGCGTGATACACTTCGGCCGACTCGATCCACGCTTTCTCTGTATAACTGTCCCTTGATCATGTAAAGGCCTTGGATCGACAGACGATCTGTCGAGCCTCTTCTTCATTCTCTGGGAGCTCTTTCCTTAGGATATATGCGATGTACGGCCTTTGTCGATCGGGAGTGATGACCACAACTTCCATAATCAGGTCGACCACGGTGGGACCTCAACTTCGATCGGATCATTGGCACTCTTTTGTTGCGGGCTTCTTCGTGAAAGGATCCTCCTGACCGATGGTGCATGAATGTGCTCCAAAAATATATTACTGGGAATGGCTTCCCTTTTGGACCCTATCTTCGCCAAATCATCCGCAGCTTGATTTTTCAGTCGGGGTATATGATGAAGCTCTAACCCCTCGAATTTCTTCTCCAGCTTTCTCACTGCATTACAGTAACCAGTCATAGCTGGGCTTCTGACATCCCACTCCTTCATCACTTGATTAACAACCAGATCCGAGTCGCCATAGACCATAAGGCAACGGACGCCGAGTGAAATGGCCATACGCAACCCATACAGGAGTGCTTCATATTCTGCTTCGTTGTTGGAAGAACCAAAGTGAATCCGGAGAACATATTTGAGCTTATCTCCTCGGGGGGAAACCAACACAACCCCCGCACCAGAACCGTTCAGCATCTTGGAACCATCGAAAAACTTAGTCCAGTGCTCCGAGTGAACTTGAGTCGGAAGCTGCTGTTCAGTCCACTCGGCGAGGAAGTCTGCTATTGCTTGGGACTTGATGGCTTTCTTTGCCTCAAATTTGATATCAAGGGGAAGGAGTTCAATCGCCCATTTAGCCACTCGACTAGTTGCATCTCTGTTATGAAGAATTTCCGACAATGGGCGTCACGATTTAATCGTAATGGAATGATCGGAGAAATAATGAGCAACCTTCTTTGTGGTCATATAAATCCCATAAACAAGCTTACGATAGTGAGGGTATCTTTGCTTTGATGGGGTGACACTTCGAAAGATAATAAAGCGGGCGTTGAACTTTGAAGGCTTTTCCTTCTTCTTCCCTCGACCGTAAATACGGTAATCGACGACTTGTCCGATGGCTGCAATGTAAAGCAACAAAGGCTCTTTGCTGATAGGAGCAGCAAGCCCGGCTGGGTGGAGAGCGAGCTTTTAGCTCGCAAGCGCTGCATCGACTTCGAGTCCACTCGAACTTGTCGACTTCTTCATCGATCGGTAAAGAGGCAATGCCTTTTCACCGAGGCGAGAGATGAATCGATTTAAAGCGGCCAAGCATCCGAGAAGCTTCGGACATCGTGCACACGCACGTGGTGCTTCATTCGAGTATAGTGCCAACCTTTTCGGGTTAGCATCGATTCCTCGCTCGAAGCGAGAAAACCGAGTAACTTTCCACGGGAACTCCAAATGTGCACTTTGATGGGTTAAGCTTGATATCATACCTCCCGAGATTGGCAAATGTTTCAGCAAGGTCGGTCAACAGGTCGGAACCTTTTCGTGACTTGACCACTATATCATCCATATACGCTTCCACATTCCGACTGATTTGAGTGAGCAAACACTTCGAATCATCCTCATGAATGTGGCTCGCATTCTTGAGACCGAATGGCATGGTGACATAATGAAGCACCGAATGGAGTGATGAGCGCTGTTTTAATCTCATCGGGTCCATCTGACGGATCTGATGGTACCCGAATAGGCGTCTAAAAAAGACAACCTCTCACATCTCGCAGTTGAGTCGACTATTTGGTCAATGCGAGGAAGAGGGAAATGATCTTTCGGGCAGGCCCGATTGATATGCTTGAAATCGATGGACATGCGCAACGACTTGTCCTTCTTGGGGACCATGACGACATTGGCGAGCCATTCGAGTGGTAGATCTCGGATGAACTCTGCCGCTAAGAGTCGAGCCACCTCTTCACCAATGGCCTTTCTCTTACGGACGGCGGACCGCCAAGATATTCTTTAACGGTTTGACTTTTGGGTCGACTCGTGGCGGTGCTCAGCCAGCCCCAGGAACACCCGCATGTCGCCAGACTTCCATGCAAAGATGTCCAGTTCTCATGGAGGAACTGGATGGCGCTTCTTCCTATTTTGAGTCGAGTGTTGTTGAGATGTTGGTCGGAGCAGCATTGGGATCGGTCGGGTGAATGTGAACCTGTTTACGTCTCACGGGACGATCGCAATCTGACTCAGTGCGGGCTTCTTAGCTCGCAACAAATCACTCAGATCTGCAGTTTTCGATACTCTTGTAGCTCTACCATCGCTAACCGAGCATCGGCGATCTTAGAGCCCTTCCGAAGCACTCTTCCGCCTTCTTCCGATTGCCCGTAACAGTGATCACGCCCTTGGGACCGAGCATCTTGAGTTTAAGATACCGTAACATGGTCGGGCCATGAAGCGTGCATATGTTGGCCTTCCTAGAATAGCGTGATCAGCGCTCTGAAATCCACGACCTCAAAGGTCAACTTTTCTTTCGGAAATGCTTGAATCACCAAAACTACATCAAGAGCAATTTGGCGAGTGACTCAGCCTTCTTTCCGGAATGACTCCGTGGAAGCTCATATTCTTGGTAATCGAGTCGGACATCGGAATGCCCATCCCTTTCAACGTCTCTGCGTACAATATGTTCAAGCCACTACCACCATCCATCAGAACTTTGGTCAGTCGAGTGCCTTCGACGACTAGGTCGACCACCAACGCTTGCCTCCCAGGGGTGGCAATGTGCGTTGGGTGATCGGACTGGTCGAATGTGATGGCGGTCTGGAACCATTTTAGATAGTTGGGCGTCGCTGAAGCGACCATGTTCACTTCCCGATTGATAACCTTCAATCGACTTTTGCTTTCGACGTCGGCCAAAAATCATCGGTGGAATTGACACGGGATATCCATCATCGCTATCATCTTTGTCCTCAACTTTGTCTGTCTCCTTATCCTTATCCTTGGGCTGTTTCCCTTGGAACTGCTGAATCAAGAGCCGACACTGTCGAGTGGTATGTTTCGGGTAAATGAGTTTACCCTCTTCATCTTTCTTCGTCTGAATGTGAAATGGCAAATCCAACACGTCATTTCCATCCTGGTCTTTCACCTTCTTGGGGTTCCAAGGACCCTTGGGTTTCCCCTTGAACTTTCCTGGGGTCACAGCCAAGGCCTCTCCGGAGCAGCTGGCTCGGCTTTTTGCGCTCGCTCCATTGGAATTTCCTCCTTGACCTCATTAGCGGCCGATTTGTATTTACCACTCCGTAGCCGGTCCTCTTCTTCACCATTTGCATACTTGGTGGCAATCTCCATCATCCGACTCAGGGTCATATCTCCGGTTCGACTGAATTTCAAACTCAACTCTCTGTTCTTGACACCTTCTTTGAAGGCACAGACTGCCTGGTGATCAGATACATTCTCAACTGTGTGGTGCAAAGTGATCCACCTCTGGATATAATCTCTCAAAGTTTCACTCGACTTTTGCACACACGACTGCAACTCCATGAACCCTGCTGGTCGCTTGCAAGTCCTTTCAAATGTCCTGACAAACACTCGGGCAAGATCTTCCCAAGTGTAAATCTTCTGCTGGTGCTAATCGATTCAACCACGCTCGCTGAAGCCTCCAACATAAGAGGCAAATGCTTCATGGCTACCTCATCGTTGCCGTCGCCGATCTGAACAGCCACTCGGTAATCTTCAAGCCAAGTGTGGGGCTTGGGTTCACCGATGAACTTCTCGACTCGATCGCCAACCTGAAGTTAGGAGGAATCACCGCGGCTCGATGGCTCGCTGAAACACTCGCCCCGAGACATGAACTCTGCTGGGGGAACATCTCATCATGGCCTTCTCGGTGAGCTCTGTTCTGTCGACCAAACCTTGAGCGATAATAGATCTCGCATCAAAGCCTGGTTCCTGGGTTCGATTGGAACTCTTCGCCCAACACCTTGTCTTTGGCGTCGTCGTCCCCGCTGCCGAGGAGCGTATGATCCACCCCTTGGGGAGGAGGGCACTCGGCGTCGATCATTGCGATCGAATCGGTGCTCATATTGCTCGCTCTTGTATCGATCATCATGCGGCCCCACGTTCCTCACGCCTCGAGGCGATCTCGGACTATGGGCGATGGACTGAATTCACAATGACGAATCGGCTATGAATCCTATTCATGATCGTGATCTGATGAGTTTTGGTCTCCTGCCGCCCGGAGCAGATCGCTGATTTGTAGCAAACCTCTACCCGCCTCCGACTGGGAGGGCTGAATTGACTCTGCTATATGGGCGGCAGCTGCTAAATTCTGAATGGGAGTTCGATATACCTGAGTTGGTGGCTGAAAGAGCTGACGTCGACTGTATTCTGGAACTCTTGGTCGCGCGCGCTCGTCGAGTACTCGCTGAAGGTTCTCCAGTCGAGTGCGCTCAGTTAGGTCGGCCAAGCGCGCATCCTCCAAGGCACGAGCCTCGGGGGTTTCTCCAACGATAGGAGTGTGAAGTGCATCCATGTTCCGACGGCGAAGCTCCTCCCTCTGAAGCGAAGTGAGGGGCTCGGGCAGGTACTCTTCGTGGGCTTGCTCCGGATCGCCTCCACCGTCACCTCCGTTGGTGCGGGGGAATCCGGGAGGACTACGTGGTCCATCGACCATCAGAACCTCTGCCGCCGGGTCACTGCTATCGCACTCGGACGCCAGTCTCTGCAGAGCCAGTCGAACAGGCCGTAGAGAGATTCGTCGGGCTCGATCGCCGCGACTTGAGGGGTGGCCGACTGGCGAGCCACCGCATGCCTCATCCACCGCTGAAGCCTCGACCGACCGGAACGCTTGCGCCGGCAGGAGACTGGGAGTGAGGACGGCACAGGAGACGACCCATACTGGGTCGACGGTTGCCGCAGGAGGACGCCGCTGACACACGCGTGAAAGTGCGTCGCCCCGCGGACGGGGAGCGCGTCCATGTCGAGTGGAGCCCTCCGAAGCCAAGCGGAGTCATCGGCGATTTAACGTGAGCGCACCGAGACGGATCTCGCCTCGACCAGAACTCCACTGAAACCATGATGTAGGAGATCGAAAGAATCCCAACTTCTCCAACAAATCGCTAGAACACCGGCCCCACGGTGGGCGCCAACTGTCGTGGTTCTAAGTCTGACAGTAGAATGGGGGGTAGGAATGGAGAGGCAAGATCCTAGCTATGGAGTAGTTGTATACGCAAGGGATTTACGAGTTCATGCCCTTCTCGGAGGAAGTAACAGCCCCACGTCTCGGAGCCCGGCGGTCGTCGATTGGATTATATGCGATGTGTTATGGGTGCGAACCCTTCTACCGTGGAGGGGTGGCTTATATAGTGCGCCAGGACCCCAGCCAGCCCACGTAGCAGAGGGTTTAAGGTATGTTAAGGCTAGGCGTTACTGGTAACGCCTTTCATAAAGTGTCATCATGACCATAAAGACTGTTTAACTACAGACGGTTTGGACACCGAGTGGCTCTTGGACTCCTGGTGGTCGAGTGTCTTTGAATCTGTCGAGTGAAAACCTACCAGGTCGACTGGTAGGCAGCTTCTTTCGTGAGTGTCCTTGGGGAGGGTACCTTTGGGCAGGTCTATGACCCTACCCTAGGTACATGACTTCATCATAGCACAAGATCGTGTAGTTCGTTTTGCTAGAGCTTTTCCAAAATAAAGTATCTTTTCCTTAGACCATGAGATCATGTAACTCCCGGATACAGTAGGAGTGCTTTGGGTGTACCAAACGTCACAACATAACTGGGTGACTATAAAGGTGCACTACAGGTATCTCCGAAAGTGTCTGTTGGGTTGTCACAGATCGAAACTGGGATTTGTCACTCCGTATTACGGAGAGGTATCACTGGGCCCACTCCGTAATGCATCATCATAATGAGCTCAAAGTGACCAAGTGTTCGGTCACGGGATCATGCATTATGGTACGAGTAAAGTGATTTGTCGGTAACGAGATTGAACGAGGTATTGGGATACCAACGATCGAATCTCGGGCAAGTAACATACCGATTGACAAAGGGAATTGTATACGGGGTTGCTTGAATCCTCGACATCGTGGTTCATCTGATGAGATCATCGAGGAGCATGTGGGAGCCAACATGGGTATCCAGATCCCGCTATTGGTTATTGACCGGAGAGCCGTCTCGGTCATGTCTACGTGTCTCCCGAACCCGTAGGGCCTACACATAAGGTTCGGTGGCGCTTAGGGTTGTATGAATATGAGTATGCAGCAAACCGAAAGTTGTTGAGTCCGGATGAGATCCCGGACGTCACGAGGAGTTCGGAATGGTCCGGAGGTAAAGAATTATATATGAGAAGTCGAGTTTGACCATCGGGAAAGTTTGGGGTCCACTGTATTGTCTGGGACCACCGAAGGGTCCCGGGGTCCACCGGTGGGGCCACCTATCCCGGAGGGCCCCATGGGATGAAGTGGGGGGAACCAGCCTGGTGGGCTGGTGCGCCTCCCAGCCCCCTCTGTGCCTAGGGTTGGGAACCCTAGGGGAGGCGCCCACTGCCTTGGGGGCACTCCACCCCTTGGCGCCGCCCCTAGGAGATCCCATTTCCTAGGGCCGGCGCCCCCCCTGGGGACCCTATATATAGAGGGGGGGAGGGAGGTCAGCCGCACCCTTGCACTTGGCGCCTCCCTTCCCCCTTGCTACACCTCCTCCTCCCGTAGTCGCTTGGCGAAGCCCTGCCGGAACTCTGCTGCATCCACCACCACGCCGTCATGCTGCTGGATCTTCATCAACCTCTCCCTCCTCCTTGCTGGAACAAGGCGTGGGAGACGTCATCCGCTCCGTACGTGTGTTGAACGCGGAGGTGATGTCCGTTCGGCACTTGGTCATCGGTGATTTGGATCACGACGAGTACGACTCCCTCAACCCCGTTCACTTGAACGCTTCCGCTCGCGATCTACAAAGGTATGTAGATGCACTCCTATCACTCGTTGCTAGATGAACTCATAGATGGATCTTGGTGAAACCGTAGGAAAATTTTATTTTCTGCAACGCTCCCCAACAGTGGCATCATGAGCTAGGTCTGTCGTAGTTCTCTATTGCACGAGTAGAACACAATTTGTTGTGGGCGAGATGTTGTCAACTTTCTTGCCGCTACTAGTCTTATTTTGCTTCAGCGGTATTGTGGGATGAAGCGGCCGGACCGACCTTACACGTGCGCTTACGTGAGACAGGTTCCACCGATCGACATGCACTAGTTTCATAAGGTGGCTAGCGGGTGTCTGTCTCTCCCACTTTAGTTGGAGCGGATTAAAAAAGGGTCCTTATGAAGGGTAAATAGAAGTTGACAAATCACGTTGTGGCTTTTTTCGTAGGTAAGAAAACGTTCTTGCTAGAACCCTATTGCAGCCACGTAAAAGATGCAACAACAATTAGAGGACGTCTAACTTGTTTTTGCAGCAATTGCCATGTGATGTGATATGGCCAAAAGTTGTGATGAATGATGAATGATATATTGTGATGTATGAGATCATGTTCTTGTAATAGGAATCACGACTTGCATGTCGATGAGCATGACAACCGGCAGGAGCCATAGGAGTTGTCTTAATTATTGTATGACCCGCGTGTCATTGATTCAACGCCATGTAATTACTTTGCTTTATCGCTAAACTGTTAGCTATAGTAGTAGAAGTAATAGTTGGCGAGCAACTTCATGGAGACACGATGATGGAGATCATGATGATGGAGATCATGGTGTCATGCCGGTGACAAGATGATCATGGAGCCCCGAAGTTGGAAATATGCCCTAGAGGCAATAATAAAAGGATTATTATTATATTTCCTTGTTCATGATAATTGTCTTTTATTCATGCTATAATTGTATTATCTGGAAATCGTAATACACGTGTGAATACATACACCACAATATGTCCCTAGTGAGCCTCTAGTTGACTAGCTCGTTGATCAATAGATAGTCATGGTTTCCTGACTATGGACATTGGATGTCATTGATAGTGGGATCACATCATTAGGAGAATGATGTGATGGACAAGACCCAATCCTAAGCATAGCACAAGATCGTGTAGTTCGTTTTGCTAGAGCTTTTCCAATGTCAAGTATCTTTTCCTTAGACCATGAGATCGTGTAACTCCCGGATACCGTAAGAGTGCTTTGGGTGTACCAAACATCACAACGTAATCGGGTGACTATAAAGGTGCACTACAGGTATCTCCGAAAGTGTCATTGGGTTGACACGGATCGAGGCGGGATTTGTCACTCCGTATGACGGAGAGGTATCTCTGGGCCCACTCGGTAATGCATCATCATAATGAGCTCAAAGTGACCAAGTGATTGGTTACGGGATCATGCATTACGGATGCGAGTAAAGTGACTTGCGATGTAACGAGACTGAGCGAGGTATTGGGATACCGACGATCGAGTCTCGGGCAAGTAACGTACCGATTGACAAAGGGAATTGAATACGGGATTAATTGAATCCTCGACATCGTGGTTCATCCGATGAGATCATCGAGGAGTATGTAGGAGCCAACATGGGTATCCAGATCCGCTGTTGGTTATTGACAGAGAGCCGTCTCGGTCATGTGCATGTCTCCCGAACCCGTAGGGTCTACACATAAGGTTCGGTGACACTAGGGTTATTAGGAAGACTTGTATGTGATTACGAATGTTGTTGAGTCCGGATGAGATCCCGGACGTCACGAGGAGTTCGGAATAGTCCGGAGGTAAAGATTTATATATGGCAAGTTGTCAAGCGGACACCGGAAAGTTTGGGGTCATATCGGTATTGTCTGGGGCCACCGGAGAGGTTAGGGGTCCACGGAGGGCCACCCTCTCGGAAGGCCTCATGGGCCACAAGGGCAGGGAACCAGCCTGGAGGGCTGGCGCCCCCTTGGGCCCATGCGCCTAGGGTTGGGGAACCCTAGTGGGGCGCCCCTTTTGCTTGGGGGCAAGCCCCCTCCTGGCCGCCGCCCCCTCTAGATCTCATCCGAGGGGCCGGCCCCTGCCCCTTCCCTATAAATAGAGGGGTGAGGGAGGCTGCAACACACTTCAAGGCGCAGCCCTCCCTCCCAACACCTCTCCTCCTCCGTGTGTGCTTGTGAAGCCTGCCGGAGCTGCCTCCATCACCACCACGCCGTCGTGCTGTTGTTGGATCCTTCTTCCTCAACCTCTCCTTCCCCCTTGCTGGATCAAGAAGGAGGAGACGTTGTCCTTTCCGTACGTGTGTTGAACGCGGAGGTGCCGTCCGTTCGGCACTCGGTCATCGGTGATTTGGATCACGGCGAGTACGACTCCATCATCCACATTCTAGTGAACACTTCCGCACGCGATCTACAAGTGGTATGTAGACGCAATCTCTCTCCCATGACTCGTTGCTTAGATGAACTCATAGATGGATCTTGGTGAAACCGTAGGAAAATTTTTATTTTCTGCAACGTTCCCCAACAGTGGCATCATGAGCTAGGTCTATGCGTAGTTCTCTATTGCACGAGTAGAACACAATTTTGTTGTGGGCGTAGATCTTGTCAATTTGCTTGCCGCTACTAGTCTTTTCTTGCTTCAGCGGTATTGTAGGATGAAGCGGCCCGTACCGACCTTACACGTACGCTTACGTGAGACAGGTTCCACCGACTGACATGCACTAGTTGCATAAGGTGGCTAGCGGGTGTTTGTCTCTCCTACTTTAGTTGGAGCGGATTAGATGAAAAGGGTCCTTATGAAGGGTAAATAGAAGTTGAAAAAATCACGTTGTGGTTATTTCGTAGGTAAGAAAACGTTCTTGCTAGAACCCAATTGCAGCCATGTAAAAGATGCAACAACAATTAGAGGACGTCTAACTTGTTTTTGCAGCAATTGTCATGTGATGTGATATGGCCGAAGTTGTGATGAATGATGAATGATATATTGTGATGTATGAGATCATGTGCTTGTAATAGGAATCACGACTTGCATGTCGATTAGTATGACAACCGGCAGGAGCCATAGGAGTTGTCTTATTTTTGTATGACCTGCGTGTCATTGAAGAACGCCATGTAAATTACTTTACTTTATTGCTAAACGCGTTAGCCATAGAAGTAGAAGTAGTCGTTGGCGTGACAACTTCATGAAGACACGATGATGGAGATCGTGATGATGGAGATCATGGTGTCATGCCGGTGACAAGATGATCATGGAGCCCCGAAGATGAAGATCAAAGGAGCTATATGATATTGTCCATATCATCTCACTACTTTATATAATTGCATGTGATGTTTATTATGTTTTATGCATCTTGTTTACTTAGAACGACGGTAGTAAATAAGATGATCCCTTAGAATAATTTCAAGAAAGTGTTCCCCTAACGTGCACCGTTGCTAAAGTTAAATCGTTTCAAGCACCACGTGATGATCGGGTGTGATAGATCCTTACGTTCACATACAACGGGTGTAAGACAGTTTTACACATGCATAAACACTTAGGGTTAACTTCACGAGCCTAGCATGTACAGACATGGCCTCGGAACACAAGAGACCGAAAGGTCGAACATGAGTCGTATGGAAGATACGATCAACATGGCGATGTTCACCGACGATGACTAGTCCGTCTCACGTGATGATCGGACACGGCCTAGTCGAATCGGATCATGTAACACTTAGATGACTAGAGGGATGTCAAATCTGAGTGGGATTTCATTAAATAATTTGATTAGATGAACTTAATTATCATGAACTTAGTCTAAAGTCTTTGCAAAATATGTCTTGTAGATCAAATGGCCAACGCTCATGTCAACATGAACTTCAACGCGTTCCTAGAAAACCAAGCTGAAAGATGATGGCAGCAACTATTCGGATGGGTCCGAACACGAGATCATCCTCATAGCAGCCAAGAAACAATATGTCCTAAAAGTACCGCTAGATGATGCACCCATCCCAGAGAACCAAGACATTATGAATGCTTGGCAGTCTCGTGCTGATGATTACTCCCTCGTTCAGTGCGGCATGCTTTACAGCTTAGAACCGGGGCTCCAAAAGCGTTTTGAGCAACACGGAGCATATGAGATGTTCGAGGAGCTGAAAATGGTTTTCCAAGCTCATGCCCGGTCGAGAGATATGAAGTCTCGACATGTTCTATAGTTGTAAGATGGAGGAAAACAGTTACTTAGTGAGCACATACTTAAAATGTCAGGTTGCACAACCGCTTGTCCCGGTGAACATTAACCTCCGGACGAGGCGGTCATTGACAGAATCCTTGATCGCTCCCACCAAGCTACAAGAGCTTTGTGATGAACTACAATATGCAGGGGATGGTGAAGACCATTCTGAAGTATTCTCAATGCTGCAGTCAGAGAGGTTGAAATCAAGAAAGAACATCAAGTGTTGATGGTCAATAAAACCACTAAGTTCAAGAAGGGCAAGGGTAAGAAAAACTTCAAGAAGGACGGCAAAGATGTTGCCGCACCTGTAAGCAAGTTGCGGGAAGAAGTCAAAGAATGGACCCAAGCACGAGACAGAGTGCTTTTATTGCAAAGGAAGGGCCACCGAAGCGGAACTGCCCCAAATACTTAGCGGACAAGAAGGCCGGCAACACTAAAGGTATATTTGATATACATGTAATTGATGTGTACCTTACCGATTACTGTAGTAACTCACAGGTATTTGATACCGTGTCGTTGCTCATATTTGTAACTCACAGCAGGAGCTGCGGAATAAACGGAGATGGCGAAGGGCGAGGTGACGATGCGGCGTCGGGAATGGTTCCAAGGTCGATGTGATCGCCGTCGCACGCTACCTCTACATTTACCTACGGGATTAGTTTTAAACCTCAATAATTGTTATTTAGTGCCAAGTTTGAGCATGAACATTGTATCGAGATCTCGTTTAATGCGAGATGGCTACTCATTTAAATCCGAGAATAATGGTTGTTCTATTTATATGAGAGATATGTTTTATGGTCATGCTCCAATGGTCAATGGTTTATTCTTAATGAATCTCGAGCGTAATGTTACACATATTCATAGTGTGAATACCAAAAGATGTAAAGTTGATAACGATAGTCCCACATACTTGTGGCACTGCCGCCTTGGTCACATTGGTGTCAAGCGCATGAAGAAGCTCCATTCTGATGGACTTTTAGAGTCTCTCGATTATGAATCATTTGACACACGCGAACCATGCCTCATGGGCAAAATGACCAAGACTCCGTTCTCGGAACAATGGGCGAGCAACCAACTTATTGGAAATCATACATACCGATGTATGCGGTCCAATGGCGTTGAGGCTCATGGAGGATATCGTTATGTTCTCACTCTCACGATGACTTAAGTAGATATGGGTATGTCTACTTGATGAAACACAAGTCTGAGACCTTTGAAAAGTTTAAGGAATTTCAGAATGAGGTAGAGAATCAACTTGACCGAAAAATAAAGTTCTTACGGTAGATCGTGGAGGAGAATATTTAAGTCATGAATTTGGTACACACTTAAGGAAATGTGGAATCGTTTCACAACTCACGCCGCTGGAACACCTCGGTAGTAACGGTGTGTCGAGCGTCTTAATCGCACTCTATTGGATATGGTGCGATCTATGATGTCTCTTACAGATTTACCGCTATCATTTTGGGGATACGCTCTAGAGACAGCTACATTCACTTTAAATAGGGCACCGTCTAAATCCATTGAGACGACACCGTATGAATTATGGTTTGGGAAGAAACCTAAGCTGTCGTTTCTAAAAGTTTGGTTATGCGATGCTTATGTCAAGAAACTTCAACCTGAAAAGCTCGAACCCAAGTCGAAAAAATGCGTCTTCATAGGATACCCTAAGGAAACCATTGGGTATACCTTCTACCTTAGATCCGAAGGCAAGATCTTTGTTGCCAAGAACGGATCCTTTCGGAAAAGAGTTTCTCTCGAAAGGAGTAAGTGGGAGGAAAGTAGAACTCGATGAAGTACTACCTCTTGAATCGGAAAGTAGTGCAGCTCGGAAAATGTTCTGTGGTGCCTACACCTCTTGGAGAGGAAAATAATGATGATGATCAAGGTACTTGGATCAAGTTGCTCTTGAACTTCGAGGTCCACAAGGACACGTTCCACACCAGTGGTATGGCAACCCTGTCACGGAAATCATGTTGTTAGTCAACGGTGAACCTTGAACTATGAAGAAGCGATGGCGGGCCCAGATTCCAACTAATGGCTTGAAGCCATGCAATACGAGATAGGATCCATGTATGAAAACAAAGTATGGACTTTGACAGACTTGCCCGATGATCGTGAGCGATAGAAAACAAATGGATCTTTAAGAAGAAGACGGACGCGGATGGTAATGTCACCATCTATAAAGCTCGACTTGTCGCTAAGGGTTATCGGCAAGTTCAAGGGATTGACTACGATGAGACTTTCTCTCCCGTAGCGAAGCTTAAGTCCGCCCGAATCATGTTAGCAATTGCCGCATACTATGATTATGAGATATGGCAGATGGACATCAAAACAGCGTTCCTTAACAGTTATCTTAAGGAAGAGCTGTATATGATGCAGCCGGAAGGTTTTGTCGACCCTAAGAAAGCTATCAAGGTATGCAAGCTCCAGCGATCCATTTATGGGCTGGTGCAAGCATCTCGGAGTTGGAACATTCGCTTTGATGAGATGATCAAAGCGTTTGGGTTTATGCAGACTTATGGAGAAGACTGCGTTTACAAGAAAGTGAGTGGGAGCTCTGTAGCATTTCTCATATTATATGTAGATGACATACTTTTGATGGGAAATGATATAGAACTCTTGGACAACATTAAGGCCTACTTGAATAAAAGTTTTTCAATGAAGGACCTTGGAGAAGCTGCTTACATATTAGGCATCAAGATCTATAGGGATAGATCGAGACGCCTCATAGGTCTTTCACAAAGCACATACCTTGATAAGATTTTGAAGAAGTTCAAAATGGATCAGTCTAAGAAAGGGTTCTTGCCTGTACTGCAAGGTGTGAGATTGAGCTCGGCTCAATGTCCGACCACGGCAAAAGATAAAGAGATGAGCGTCATCCCCTATGCCTCGCCATAGGATCTATTATGTATGCCATCTTGTGTACGGACCTGATGTAAACCTTGCCGTAAGTTTGGTAGGAAGGTACCAAAGTAATCCCGCAAGGAACACTTTGGACAGCGGTCAAGAATATCCTGAAGTACACGAAAATGACAAAAGACATGTTTTCGTTTATGGAGGTGACGAAGAGCTCGTCGTAAAGGGTTACGTCGACGCTAGCTTCAACACAGATCTGGATGACTCTAAGTCACAAACCGGATCGTGTATATGTTGAATGGTGGAGCGATGGCTGGTGCAGCTGCAAGCGAAGCGTCGTGGCGGGATCTACATGTGAAGCGGAGTACATGGCAGCCTCGGAGGCAGCGCATGAAGCAATTTGGGTGAAGGAGTTCATCACCGACCTAGAGTCATACCCAATGCGTCGGGGCCGATCAAACTCTTCTGTGACAACACTGGAGCTATTGCACTTGCCAAGGAGCCCAGGTTTCACAAGAAGACCAGGCACATCAAGCGTCGCTTCAACTCCATCCATGAAAATGTTCAAGATGGGGACATAGAAATTTGCAAAGTGCATACAGATCTGAATGTCGCAGATCCGCTGACTAAACCTCTTCAGCGGGCAAATCATGATCAACACCAGAACTCTATGGGTGTTCGATTCATCACAATGTAACTAGATTATTGACTCTAGTGCAAGTGGGAGACTGTTGGAAATATGCCCTAGAGGCAATAATAAAAGGATTATTATTATATTTCCTTGTTCGTGATAATTGTCTTTTATTCATGCTATAATTGTATTATCCGAAAATCGTAATACACGTGTGAAAACAGAGACCACAATATGTCCCTAGTGAGCCTCTAGTTGACTAGCTCGTTGATCAATAGATAGTCATGGTTTCCTGACTATGGACATTGGATGTCATTGATAACAGGATCACATCATTAGGAGAATGATGTGATGGACAAGACCCAATCCTAAGCATAGCACAAGATCGTGTAGTTCGTTTTGCTAGAGCTTTTCCAATGTCAAGTATCTTTTCCTTAGACCATGAGATCGTGTAACTCCCGGATACCGTAAGAGTGCTTTGGGTGTACCAAACGTCACAAGGTAACTGGGCGACTATAAAGGTGCACTAAAGGTATCTCCGAAAGTGTCTGTTGGGTTGTCACGGATCGAGACTGGGATTTGTCACTCCGTATGACGGAGATGTATCTCTGGGCCCACTCGGTAATGCATCATCATAATGAGCTCAAAGTGACCAAGTGATTGGTTACAGGATCATGCATTACGAGTGCGAGTAAAGTGACTTGCGATAACGAGACTGAGCGAGGTATTGGGATACCGACGATCGAGTCTCGGGCAAGTAACTTACCGATTGACAAAGGGAATTGAATACGGGATTAATTGAATCCTCGACATCGTGGTTCATCCGATGAGATCATCGAGGAGTATGTGGGAGCCAACATGGGTATCCAGATCCGTTGTTGGTTATTGACCGAGAGCTGTCTCGGTCATGTCTCGCATGTCTCCCGAACCCGTAGGGTCTACACATAAGGTTCGGTGGCGCTAGGGTTATTAGGAAGACATGTATGTGATTACGAATGTTGTTGAGTCCGGATGAGATCCTGGACGTCACGAGGAGTTCGGAATGGTCCGGAGGTAAAGATTTATATATGGGAAGTTGTCAAACGGACACCGGAAAGTTTGAGGTCATATCGGTATTGTCTGGGGCCACCGGAGAGGTTCCGGGGTCCACCGGAGGGCCACCCTCTCGGAGGGCCTCATGGGCCACAAGGGCAGGGAACCAGCCTGGAGGGCTGGGTGCCCCCCTGGGCCCATGCACCTAGGGTTGGGGAACCCTAGTGGGGGCGCCCCCTTGCTTGGGGGGCAAGCCCCCTCCTTGGCCGCCACCCCTCTAGATCTCATCTAGAGGGGCGCCCCCTTGCCCCTTCCCTATAAATAGAGGGGTGGGGAGGCTGCAACACACATCAAGGCGCAGCCCTCCCTCCCAACACCTCTCCTCCTCCGCGTGTGCTTGGCGAAGCCCTGCCCGAGAACTGTCACTCCATCACCACCACGCCGTCGTGCTGCTGTTGGAGCCTTCTTCCTCAACCTCTCCTTCCCCCTTGCTGGATCAAGAAGGAGGAGACGTCGTCCGTTCCGTACGTGTGTTGAACGTGGAGGTGCCGTCCGTTCGGCACTCGGTCATCGGTGATTTGGATCACGGCGAGTACGACTCCATCATCCACGTTCTAGTGAACGCTTCCGCACGCGATCTACAAGTGGTATGTAGATGAAATTTCTCTGCCATGACTCGTTGCTTAGATGAACTCATAGATGGATCTTGGTGAAACCGTAGGAAAAATTTTAATTTTCTGCAACGTTCCCCAACACTAAACCGTTAGCTATAGTAGTAGAAGTAATAGTTGGCGAGCAACTTCATGGAGACACGATGATGGAGATCATGGTGTCATGCCGGTGACAAGATGATCATGGAGCCCCGAAGATGGAGATCAAAGGAGCTATATGATATTGGCCATATCATGTAACTACTATATAATTGCATGTCATGTTTATTATGTTTATGCATCTTGTTTACTTAGAACGACAGTAGTAAATAAGATGATCCCTTATAATAATTTCAAGAAAGTGTTCTCCCTAACTGTGCGCCGTTGCTAAAGTTCGTCGTTTCGAAGCACCACGTGATGATCGGGTGTGATAGATTCCTACATTCACATACAATGGGTGTAAGACAGTTTTACACATGCAAAACACTTAGGTTAACTTGACGAGCCTAGCATGTACAGACATGGCCTCGGAACACAAGAGACCGAAAGGTCGAACATGAGTGTATGGAAGATACGATCAACATGGAGATGTTCACCGACGATGACTAGTCCGTCTCACGTGATGATCGGACACGGCCTAGTCGACTCGGATCATGTAACACTTAGATGACTAGAGGGATGTCAAATCTGAGTGGAAGTTCATTATATAATTTGATTAGATGAACTTAATTATCATGAACATTAGTCTAAAATCTTTGCAAAATGTCTTGTAGATCAAATGGCCAACGCTCATGTCAACATGAACTTCAACGCGTTCCTAGGGAAAACCAAACCGAAAGATGATGGCAGCAACTATTCGGACTGGGTCCGGAACCTGAGGATCATCCTCATAGCTGCCAAGAAACAATATGTCCTAGAAGCACCGCTAGGTGAAGCACCCATCCAAGAGAACCAAGACATTATGAACGCTTGGCAGTCACGTGCTGATGATTACTCCCTCGTTCAGTGCGGCATGCTTTACAGCTTAGAACCGGGGCTCCAAAAGAGTTTTGAGCAACACGGAGCATATGAGATGTTCGAGGAGCTGAAAATGGTTTTCCAAGCTCATGCCCGGGTCGAGAGATATGAAGTCTCCGACAAGTTCTATAGTTGTAAGATGGAGGAAAATACTTCTGTCAGTGAGCACATACTCAAAATGTCTGGGTTGCACAACCGCCTGTCCCAGCTGGACATTAACCTCCTGGACGAGGCGGTCATTGACAGAATCCTTCAGTCGCTCCGACCGAGCTACAAGAGCTTTGTGATGAACTACAATATGCAGGTGTAACGCCCCGGATTCGATGCGCCAGGTGTCTGCCAGTTATTCGCCGTCGTTGCCATGTCATTTGCTTGCGTGTTGCACTTTGCCATGTCATCATCTGCATTTTTATCATGTCATCATGTGCATTTCGTTTTGCATACGTGTTCGTCTCATGCATCCGAGCTTTTTCCCGTTGTCCGCTTTTGCAATCCGCACTCCTATGTCTCCGGCGCCCCTTTTACCTCTTTTTCGTATGCGGGTGTTAAATGCTCTCGGAATGGGTTGCAACTTGGCATGCGATCTTATTATAGTGTAGACAGAGCGCCTGTCAAGTTTCGTCGCATTCGGAGTCCATTTGATAGCCCAACCATTAGTCCTACAGCCGCAATATAGCCGGTGTAACCGTCGGACGTTTCGGTCTCCAAACCGCCCGAACCCTCTCTCTCTTCTCTGCCAAAGCTTAACCCATCTTAACACAGCCCACCAACCTCTCCCAGCCTGCCTAACCTCCTCCTCGATCGGATTCGTCGGATCGGATCGGAGGGCTTCAAAGCCCCAATTTCCCTAACCTAGCCCCTCCTATCTATAAATGGACACCCCACGTCCATTTTGGGCTAAATCTACCCCTAGCCTCCTCCCCTAACCTCCCAGCCCTTGGCGCCTGTTTCAGCGCCAAACCAGCCCATCCGCCAAGTGGCGCGCCCCACGAGCCTCCTCCGCCGCCAGCAGCGCCGGACCACGGGAAGGCGACACGTCGCCCCCTGGCTCCCCGCCGCCGCCAGCCCTCCAGGCTCCGTAGCCGGCCCGCCTGGGCCCCGATCTGGGCCCCAAGGCCCTTCTGCCCGCCTTTGCTTGACCGGCGTCCTCCTGCCGCGCCCTAACCCCGCCGGCGGCAGCCATCCCCGCCGCCTCGCCGGGCGCTCCGCCGTCTCGCCGCCCTTGCCGCCCGAGGCCAGCGCCGCCCTGCTCCATCCTTGCCCTTCCTCCCGTCTCGCCTTCCCTCTCTCACCATGCCATGGCTGCTGTGTTCTCGCGAGGAACCGCCGCCGTCGTCGCGCTTAGGGCGCCATCGCCGCCGCCAGAGCTTCTCCGACCTCGCGCCGTTCCGGTCCCCTCGCGTCCTCCGCTTCGCCCGCCGTCGCTTTGCTCGCCGGAGCACGGTGGCGCCGCCGCCGCTCTTCTCGATCCCGACCGGATCGGGAGGTCGCGTCTCCTCGCTCGCCTGCAAGTCGCTGACCCGCCACGTGGGCCCGGCCTCGCTTGCGGCCCACTTGCCTGCAAACGGCCTGCCAGCCTCTCCTTCACTGGGCGAAGCCCGCATGGTGAGAGCCCAGTAAATCCCCCGCCGCGTGTAGTATAACTAAGTTGCGCTCATATGATTTTTTTTCCTGGAAATGACCAAGTCCCCGGATATGTGATATTTTGTGCCATTTTCATCGCATCGTAACTCTGTGCATGTAGCTCCGTTTTGCGCGTATAATATGTCAAAATGTTCGTCTCGAAGAGTAGATCATTTCATCTCATTGCGTAAAATTCTTTTGAGCTCATCTTGATGCCCGAAATTCTGTTGCAAGAGTGCTATGTGATGTTAGTTTCTGATTTTTATCAGAACTTGCACTTTTGTCATTTTTGCCATGATTGATGTGTGCATCCTATGGACTTGAGTCCTACATGTGTTTTGCAGTATGCCATGTCTTCTTTCCAGTGGTGCTTGCTATGTATTTTTGTGATCTATGTGGTGACTAGCACAAGCATGCAAACTAGGTGTCTCGTTGTTGCTGTTTCTAGCCCTGTTTTGCTGTTATTTTGATGCCATGTTAACTTGATGCTACCAAGAGTTCCATGCATATTTTGAGATACTTCAGTAAGGATGTTTTGTAAAGCATGTCTTGCTCTATCCATCCATGCCCTTGTTTGCAATTATGGAGTAGTCTAGCTTGAGTCAATCGAGCTCTACTTTTGCTATCAAATGTTTCCTGGCAGATTGTTTACATGTTATTCAATTTTGCCAAGCTTGTTGTGGTTGATCCATGTATGCTATGTTATTGTTCTTGCCATGTATGTCTTCTATGCCATGTCTTCTTGATGTATGTATGCTTAGTTTTTCATATAAGGCTCTGTAGTGAGTGCATTGAGCTTGTAAACATGCCTACTCGTTATCAGTTTTTGACATGCCATGTTTACCTATGTTGTGTGCTTCTTCTTGTTAGTTCCTGTTGCGTTGCGATCGTGAGGATTCGTTCGTCTTCGCTTGGTTCGGCTTCATCCGTTCGTCTTCTTCATGGACTCGTTCTTCTTCCTTGCGGGATTTCAGGCAAGATGACCGCTACCCTGGATCTCACTACTATCATTGCTATGCTAGTTGCTTCGTTCTATCGCTTTGCTGCGCTACCTATTACCTGTTTATCAAGCCATCCCAAATTGACATGAACCTCTAACTCGTTGTCACCCTTCCTAGCAAACCATTGTTTGGCTATGTTACCGCTTTGCTCAGCCCTCTTATAGCGTTGTTAGTTGCGGTGAAGATGAAGTTTGTTCCTTGTTGGAACATGGAGATGTTGTTCCTTGTTGGGACATGTTTACTTGTTGGGATATCACAATATATCTTATATTATTTAATGCATCTATATACTTGGTAAAGGGTGGAAGGCTCGGCCTTATGCCGGTGTTTTGTTCCACTCTTGCCGCCCTAGTTTCCGTCATATCGGTATTATGTTCCTGGATTTTTGCGTCCCTAACGCGGTCGGGTGATTTATGGGACCCCTTGACAGTTCGCTTTGAATAAGACTTTTCAGAAGGCCCAACATTGGTTTTACCATTTGCTTCACCACCACCTACATTTCCTTGGGAGTAATTAACCCAAGGGTCATCTTTATTCAGCCCCGGGCCAATGCTTGTCTAAGTGTTGGTCCAAATTAGAGCCACTTGCGGTGCCGCCCGAGGCAACTTGGGGTATCGTCGGTTGCAGACGATCGCTCATCCGGTCGTGGCTCGAGACGAGATATCTGCGCGGCTACTATCGTGGTGTCGGCACGCCGGGAGGTCTTGCTGGTCTTGTTTTATTGCTGTGAAATGTCTTGTAGCCGGATTCCGAGACTGATCGGGCTTCCGGGAGAAGGTCTATTCTTCGTTGATCGCGAGAGCTTATCATGGGCTAAGTTGGGACACCCTGCAGGGTTTGAACTTTCAAAGCCGTGCCAGCGGTTATGTGGCAGATGGGAATTTGTTAATGTCGGTTGTAGAAAACCGAAGTTGATCTTAATTAAAATACACCAACCTGTGTGCGAATCGTGAGTGTCTCTTTTGGGGTTGATCGAAAGGAGAACACGGTTTCTGGGTTATGTCTGACGTAAGTAGGAGTTCAGGATCACTTCTTGATCATTACTAGTTGACGACCGTTCCTTTGTTTCTCTTCTCGCTCTCATTTGCGTATGTTAGCCACCATATATGCTTAGTCGCTGCTGCAACCTCACCACTTTACCCCTTCCTTTCCCATTAAGCTTTGCTAGTCTTGATACCCATGGTAATGGGATTGCTGAGTCCTCGTGGCTCACAGATTACTACACCACCAGTTGCAGGTACAGGTTTGCGATGTTCATGACGTGAGAGCGATGTTTGCTTGTTGGAGTTCTTCTTTTGCTTCTTCTTCGATCAGGGGATAGGTTCCAGATCGGCAGCCTGGGCTAGCAGGGTGGATGTCGTTTGAGCTTCTGTTTTTGTTTCATCCGTAGTCGGATGTTGTTCTTGTATATGATGTTGATGTATTCTTGTGGCTTCTGTACCTTATGTATGTATCCCTATGTATTTTGTAATGTTGATGTAATGATATCCACCTTGCAAAAGCGTTTCAATATGCGGGTCTATCCTTGGTGGGACCGTCGAGTTCCTTTTGGATAGGGTCGCATATTGGGCGTGACAAGTTGGTATCGAGCCTCGACCGACCCTAAGAGCCCCTTGATTGATCGTGTAGTTTGGCCGCAGTTGAGTCTAGAATAAAACTATTTTGAGTCTAGTTATATCGGAGTAGGAATTCTTTTACTCCTCTGCCCTTTCGTCGCTCTGGTAAGGAATCTTGACGAGGTGTTTTGAACTACTCCTCTTCCCTTCAAATTTTTCTTTAGGATCACGCAGTTGGTTTTCCGATCGTTGTTCCTCTGCTCTTTTCATCCGGTGCATCTCTCGTCAAGTCGACTCGAACCTCTTTGTCTTTCGCAAGATCAATCCTCAGTTCTTCCTCCGACGTCGTTGTTTTTCCTTGTCCGAAGTTGTCTTTGTTTTTCCGCCGCCTCCCTTCTTCTTCTCGAACCGGAGTCCGTAATCGAGTATCCATCCTACTTGTGTGAAGTCTTTGCTTTCATTCCTCAGTGATTTCAATCGGTGTTTTCTCTTCAAATTATTCGTCGGTTCCCCTTCCATGTTGTCTTTGTTTTTCCCGCCCTCCCACCCCTTTTATTCCCGGAGTTCGAGTTTTCTTCCGACCATCAATTCCATTCGTGTGGAGCCTCTTCAGTCTTCCCTCAATTGTTGCAACCGGTGAATTTCTCGTCTCGTTCGTCATTCTTCATCTCTTTTTCTTTTTCCGGTGCACTCAATTCAAGTTTTTCGGTGTTGATCATATTCTTTTCCTCGGCTCAAGTGTTCTCTTTGCTCGTTCGCCTCTTGCCAGGTTATCATTCCGGAGTTCCGAAGACATATCAGGAGATTCGTCTGTGTTCTAATTAATTCGAGGTTGTCATCTCATCCTTTTATTTCAATTGTTCCGGTGCATCATCTATCTGTTCAACAATCCTTTTCAACGGTGTTATCTCTTTTAGTGGGCCCTAACCCACAGGTCTTTTCCCAGGATCTTACCTGATTCTTCTAATTTCCCCGGAGTTATTCTCAATTCTTTTCGGAGTTTGACGTAAGTATGAATTTCATCAGTCACATGCCTTTTCCAAGATCGATTTCAAATCATTTCATTGTTGGCTCAACCTATTTGCTTTTCATTCTTCCGGAGTATCTCATTAATTTTGGTGGTGTTTTCTCGTCGTCATTTGAAGATCGAAGTAGAGTTTCTTTTAAATCTTGTCCGTTCCCCCGGAGATTCTTGGTCCTAGCTCGATGTTATCCTATCTAATTGTTTCCAGTTGTGCAAATTCTTTTCATCCATCCGGAGCATTTCAGGAGTTGTTTTCTGTCTCGATTATCCGGAGGCCTCCATTTCAGAAGATTTCGTCGTTCCAAGTTTTTCTAAGTCATTCTCCAATTATTCCTTATTCGTGCCCCTTTCGTTCGTCTCAATATTCTTCCGGCGCTTCGTTCAAGCATTCGTCAATCAGTTCGCGATCTCTTCGTTCTCTTGTCTCTAATTTTCCCTAAAGTATCTTCGTGGTTTCAAATTCTTCCCGGTGATTCATTCTTTTTCATCAGTCATTTCGAATTCTTACGGTGGTTCGTTCAAGATTATTTTCCTTGTTTATCTTTTTAATCCATTCGCGCTGTTCAATCCTACCGGTGGTTCATGAAGACCTTCTCAAGTTTGCGATATGTCACTTTTCAAATTCTTTTTCAAGAAGAATAAGTAGTATGCCAAATCCATTGTTGGTCATCAATTTAATTTGATGAAGGATAAGCATACAATAAATCTTATTCTATTTCCTCAAAGGGATTAATCCTTTCCTTCGGAGTTTGTTCGTAATGAATAAATTCTAGTTCCAAGTCTTTTCATCTTTTCTTTTCCGGAGTTCAATTTTCCTCAGCCATTTCGTCGGAATCCTCCATCTAATTCATTTCAGGATCATCTTATTCTTTCATCCTTCAATTTTACCTCATAATCCTTTTGTTACCGGAGTTCTTCACGGTGGTTCTTCATGATTTAATTCATTCTTCAAGTGTTCATCAAGTTTCTTGCTCAAGGAGCTCAAGTATCTTTTCTTCTCGCTTCTCGAAGTGCAATTAAATCTCTGTATTATTTTGAAGTGGAGTTTTGAATTTCTTTGTTCCTCTCACCTATTCAATCTTTTCCGCTTGTGGTTGGCTGTCACCTCAGGATTTTGAGATGTTCTACATAAGTCCATAACAAGCTTATTCCTTTCGTTGTTGATTTTCTCGACAACTCCGTCCAATCCTTCCTTCTAAATTCTTTTCATTCCAACTCTTTTAATTCTTTCCGGAGGTTTTGTGTCATGTCTTCATCAAGTATCATTCCATCCTCTCAAGTTCAGATTCTATTCCTTCCATGTTTCAGCCGGAGTGCTACCTAAATCCTTCAGTCTTATTCATTTCTTATCTCGTTCGAACCGGAGTTGTTTCTGAGTCTATCATGTTTCCATGAGCTTTTGATTCTCGTCATTCTCGTCGTTCCTCTCTTATTCTCGAGTGCTCTCGATTCTTTGCTTCTTCTCTTGAGTTTTTGTTTCACCTCATTCCTTTTCCCTTCCGTTCGGTCCTAAGATCTCGGACGAGATCTCTTGTTAGTGGAGGAGTGTTGTAACGCCCGGATTCGATGCGCCAGGTGTCTGCCATTATTCGCCGTCGTTGCCATGTCATTTGCTTGCGTGTTGCACTTTGCCATGTCATCATCTGCATTTTTATCATGTCATCATGTGCATTTCGTTTTGCATACGTGTTCGTCTCATGCATCCGAGCTTTTTCCCCGTTGTCCGTTTTGCAATCCGGCACTCCTATGTCTCCGGCGCCCCTTTTACCTCTTTTTCGTGCGGGTGTTAAATGCTCTCGGAATGGGTTGCAACTTGGCATGCGATCTTATTATAGTGTAGACAGGCGCTGTCAAGTTTAAATCGCATTCGAGTCCATTTGATAGCCCAACCATTAGTCCTGACCGCAATATAGTTGTAACCGTCGGACGTTTCGGTCTCCGAAACTGCCGCCGGGCCTCTCTCTCTCTTCTCTGCCGAAAGCTTAACCCATCTTAACACAGCCCACCAACCTCTCCCAGGCCTACCTAACCTCCTCCTCGATCGGATTCGTCGGATCGTGATCGGAGGGCTTCGAAAGCCCCCAATTTCCCCTAACCTAGCCCCTCCTATCTATAAATGGACACCCCCACGTCCATTTTCGGGCTAAATCTACCCCTAGCCTCCTCCCTAACCTCCCAGCCGCGGCCTCGTTTCAGCGCCAAACCAGCCCACCGCCGCCAAGTGGCGCGCCTCACTGGCCTCCACGCGCAGCAGCGCCGGACCAACGGGAAGGCGACACGTCGCCTCCTGGCTCCCCGCCGCCGCCAGCCCTCCAGGGCTCAGAGCCGCCCGCCTGGCCCCGATCTGGGCCCCGAGGCCCGCTTCTGCCCGCCCGCTGGCCCGACCGGCGTCCTCCTCCTGGCCGCCCCAACCCCGCCGCCGGCAGCCATCCCCGCCGCCTCGCCCGGAGCGCTCTGCCGTCTCGCCGCCCTTGCCGCCCGAGGCCAGCGCCGCCCCTGCTCCATCCTTGCCCTTCCTCCCCGTCTCGCCTTCCCTCTCTCACCCGCGGCCATGGCTGCTGTGTTCTCGCAGGGAACCGCCGCCGTCGTCGCGCTAGGCGCCATCGCCGCCGCCCAGGAGCTTCTCCGACCTCCGGCGCCGTTCCCGGTCCCCTCCGCGTCCTCCGCTCGCCCCGCCGTCGCCTGCTCGCCGGAGCACCGGCGCGCCGCCGCCGCTCTTCTCGATCCCGACCGGATCGGGAGGTCCGCGTCTCCTCGCTCGCCCGTGCGTTGACCCGGCCACGTGGGCCACGGCCTCGCTTGCCGGCCCACTTGCCTGCCAACCGGCCTGCCAGGCCTCTCCCTTCACTCTGGGCCGAAGCCCGCATGGTGAGAGCCCAGTAAATCCCGCCCGTGCGTAGTATAACTAAGTTGCGCTCATATGATTTTTTTTCCTGGAAATGACTAAGTCCCCGGATATGTGATATTTTGTGCCATTTTCATCGCATCGTAACTCTGTGCATGTAGCTCCGTTTTGCGCGTATAATATGTCAAAATGTTCGTCTCGAAGAGTAGATCATTTCATATCATTGCATCAAATTCTTTTGAGCTCATCTTGATGCCCGAAATGCTGTTGCAAGAGTGCTATGTGATGTTAGTTTCTGATTTTTATCAGAACTTGCACTTTTGTCATTTTTGCCATGATTGATGTGTGCATCCTATGGACTTGAGTCCTACATGTGTTTTGCAGTATGCCATGTCTTCTTTCCAGTGGTGCTTGCTATGTATTTTTGTGATCTATGTGGTGACTAGCACAAGCATGCAAACTAGGTGTCTCGTTGTTGCTGTTTCTAGCCCTGTTTTGCTGTTATTTTGATGCCATGTTAACTTGATGCTACCAAGAGTTCCATGCATATTTTGAGATACTTCAGTAAGGATGTTTTGTAAAGAATGTCTTGATCTATCCATCCATGCCCTTGTTTGCAATTATGGAGTAGTCTAGCTTGAGTCAATCGAGCTCTACTTTTGCTATCAAATGTTTCCTGGCAGATTGTTTACATGTTATTCAATTTTGCCAAGCTTGTTGTGGTTGATCCATGTATGCTATGTTATTGTTCTTGCCATGTATGTCTTCTATGCCATGTCCTCTTGATGTATGTATGCTTAGTTTTTCATATAAGGCTCTGTAGTGAGTGCATTGAGCTTGTAAACATGCCTACTCGTTATCAGTTTTTGACATGCCATGTTGCTGAATCTGTTAACGAAACTTTCAATATTGACATGGGTGTTACTATATTTTCTGATCCTTTTTGGCTTATGGTCACTAAAGGACTTTTGTTATATGCTTTGAGTAGATTCATGCCATGCCTTTGTTTGCCATGATAAGTTCCTGTAACATGTTGTTTCATAGCTCTAAACATTGCAACCTGATGTTAATTTCTGCAAAGTCTGGAACTGTTATTAGTTGCAATCTTGCCATGTCATTTTGAGCATGTTCTAGTCATTTCTGGAGATAGCTCAGTGTTCATGTTTTGTAATGCTTTACCTGTAGATCATGCCCATGCCTTTTGTTATTATGTTGGGGTGCTGTAGCATGTTATTTTGATGCTTGCAATATGCCTAGTTGCTGTTTTGGACAGCTTGTCCTTTAAACTTGTTTCATGTGTATGTGTTGAACCGTTGCTCCGTTTTGAGTGTGCTCTATATGAAACTTGCTTGATTTTGCATGTAGTTTCATATTATCATGTTGGATCCTTGTTTTGAGGTGTTTTCTTGATGTTTACATGCATTTTGCATCAATGCCATGCTTATCTTGTTTTGCTCATATCTTCTAGGCGTAGCTCAATCTAATGAACTTTATATGTAACTTGACTAGAATTTCGTGTAGATCATCGTGGTGCATCTTAACTTGCTGTTTAACCACTTGAACTTAAGGTTTATCCAGATCTGGACCGATTTCGAAATTTGCATATGAGGACTTACCGGAATTGTTATATGTTGTTTCCGGCCTCATTTAAACTTGCCATGATGTGTTGCTCTTGTTTGCATCATCTCTTGCCATGAGTAGCTTCATGTAGCTTTGTCATGCATCATGCTTGTTGTGCATCATGTCTTGTTCATGTGTGGTGTGTTTACCTATGTTGTGTGCTTCTTCTTGTTAGTTCCTGTTGCGTTGCGATCGTGAGGATTCGTTCGTCTTCGCTTGGTTCGGCTTCATCCGTTCGTCTTCTTCATGGACTCGTTCTTCTTCCTTGCGGGATTTCAGGCAAGATGACCGCTACCCTGGATCTCACTACTATCATTGCTATGCTAGTTGCTTCGTTCTATCGCTTTGCTGCGCTACCTATTACCTGTTTATCAAGCCATCCCAAATTGCCATGAACCTCCAACTCGTTGTCACCCTTCCTAGCAAACCATTGTTTGGCTATGTTACCGCTTTGCTCAGCCCCTCTTATAGCGTTGTTAGTTGCAGGTGAAGATGAAGTTTGTTCCTTGTTGGAACATGGAGATGTTGTTCCTTGTTGGGACATGTTTACTTGTTGGGATATCACAATATATCTTATATTATTTAATGCATCTATATACTTGGTAAAGGGTGGAAGGCTCGGCCTTATGCCTGGTGTTTTGTTCCACTCTTGCCGCCCTAGTTTCCGTCATATCGGTATTATGTTCCCGGATTTTTGCGTCCCTAACGCGGTCGGGTGATTTATGGGACCCCCTTGACAGTTCGCTTTGAATAAGACTTTTCCAGCAAGGCCCAACATTGGTTTTACCATTTGCTTCACCACCACCTACATTTCCCTTGGGAGTAATTAACCCAAGGGTCATCTTTATTCAGCCCCCCCGGGCCAATGCTTGTCTAAGTGTTGGTCCAAATTAGAGCCACTTGCGGTGCCGCCTCGAGGCAACTTGGGGTATCGTCGGTTGTCGACGCATCTGCTCATCCGGTCGTGGCTCGAGACGAGATCTGTGCGGCTACTATCGTGGTGTCGGCACGCCGGGAGGTCTTGCTGGTCTTGTTTTATTGCTGTGAAATGTCTTGTAGCCGGATTCCGAGACTGATCGGGCTTCCGGGAGAAGGTCTATTCTTCGTTGATCGCGAGAGCTTATCATGGGCTTGTTGGGACACCCTGCAGGGTTTGAACTTTCAAAGCCGTGCCCGCGGTTATGTGGCAGATGGGAATTTGTTAATGTCCGTTGTAGAAAACCGAAGTTGATCTTAATTAAAATACACCAACCGTAAGCGTAATCGTGAGTGTCTCTTTTCGGGTTGATCGAAGGAGAACACGGTTTCGGGTTATGTCTCGACGTAAGTAGGAGTTCAGGATCACTTCTTGATCATTACTAGTTGACGACCGTTCCTTTGTTTCTCTTCTCGCCTCATTTGCGTATGTTAGCCACCATATATGCTTAGTCGCTGCTGCAACCTCACCACTTTACCCCTTCCTTTCCCATTAAGCTTTGCTAGTCTTGATACCCATGGTAATGGGATTATCGAGTCCTCGTGGCTCACTGATTACTACACCACCAGTTGCAGGTACAGGTTTGCGATGTTCATGACGTGAGAGCGATGTTTGCTTGTTGGAGTTCTTCTTTTGCTTCTTCTTGATCAGGGATAGGTTCCGGATCGGCCTTTGGGCTAGCAGGGTGGATGTCGTTTGAGCTTCTGTTTTTGTTTCATCCGTAGTCGGATGTTGTTCTTGTATATGATGTTGATGTATTCTTGTGGCTTCTGTACCTTATGTATGTATCCCTATGTATTTTGTAATGTTGATGTAATGATATCCACCTTGCAAAAGCGTTTCAATATGCGGGTCTATCCTTGGTGGGACCGTCGAGTTCCTTTTGGATAGGGTCGCATATTGGGCGTGACAGCAGGGGATGGTGAAAACTATTCCTGAAGTATTTTCAATGCTGAAGTCAGCAGAGGTAGAAATCAAGAAAGAACATCAAGTGTTGATGGTCAATATAACCACTAAGTTCAAGAAGGGAAAGGGTAAGAAGAACTTCAAGAAGGACGACAAGGATGTTGCCGCGCCCGTAAGCCGATTCTTCGGAAGAAGTCAAAGAATGGACCCAAGCACGAGACTGAGTGCTTTTATTGCAAAGGGAAGGGTCCTTTGAAGCGGAACTGCCCCAAATACTTAGCGAGATAAGAAGGCCGGCAACACAAAAGGTATATTTGATATACATGTGATTGATGTGTACCTTACCAAGATCAGTAGTAACTCCCGGTATTTGATACCGTGTCGTTGCTCATATTTGTAACTCACAGCAGGAGATGCGGAATAAGCGGAGACTGGCGAAGGGACGAGGTGACGGCGCGCGTCGGGAATGGTTCCAAGGTCGATGTGATTGCCGTCGCACGCTACCTCTACATTTACCTACGGATTAGTTTTAAACCTCAATAATTGTTATTTAGTGCCAAGTTTGAGCATGAACATTGTATCGGGATCTCGTTAATACGAGATGGCTACTCATTTAAATCCGGGAATAATGGTTGTTCTATTTATATGAGAGATATGTTTTATGGTCATGCTCGATGGTCAATGGTTTATTCTTAATGAATCTCGAACGTAATGTTACACATATTCATAGTGTGAATACCAAAAGATGTAAAGTTGATAACGATAGTCCCACATACTTGTGGCATCGCCGCCTTGGTCACATTGGTGTCAAGCGCATGAAGAAGCTCCATCTTGATGGACTTTTAGAGTCTCTCGATTATGAATCATTTGACACATGCGAACCATGCCTTATGGGCAAAATGACCAAGACTCCGTTCTCCGGAACAATGGAGCGAGCAACCAACTTATTGGAAATCATACATACCGATGTGTGCGGTCCAATGAGTGTTGAGGCTCGCGGAGGATATCGTTATGTTCTCACTCTCACTGATGACTTGAGTAGATATGGGTATGTCTACTTGATGAAACACAAGTCTGAGACCTTTGAAAAGTTCAAGGAATTTCAGAATGAGGTAGAGAATCAACGTGACCGAAAAATAAAGTTCTTACAATCAGATCGTGGAGGAGAATATTTAAGTCACGAATTTGGTACACACTTAAGGAAATGTGGAATCGTTTCACAACTCGCGCTACTGGAACACCTCAACAGAACGGTGTATCCGAACATCGTAATCGCACTCTATTGGATATGGTGCGATCTATGATGTCTCTTACTGATTTACCGCTATCATTTTGGGGATACGCTCTAGAGACAGCTACATTCACTTTAAATAGGGCACCGTCTAAATCCGTTGAGACGCCAGCGTATGAATTATGGTTTGGGAAGAAACCTAAGCTGTCGTTTCTAAAAGTTTGGGGATGCGATGCTTATGTCAAGAAACTTCAACCTGAAAAGCTCGAACCCAAGTCGGAAAAATGCGTCTTCATAGGATACCCTAAGGAAACTATTGGGTATACCTTCTACCTTAGATCCGAAGGCAAGAGCTTTCTTGCCAAGAACAGACCCGTTCTTGAAAAAGAGTTTCTCTCGAAAGGAGTAAGTGGGAGGAAAGTAGAACTCGATGAAGTACTACCTCTTGAACAGGAAAGTAGTCCAGCTCAGGAAAATGTTCCTGTGGTGCCTACACCGACTGGAGAGGAAATTAATGATGATGATCAAGGTACTTCGAATCAAGTTGCTACTGAACTTCATAGGTCCACAAGGACGCGTTCCACACCAGAGTGGTATGGCAACCCTGTCCTGGAAATCATGTTGTTGGACAACGGTGAACCTTCAAACTATGAAGAAGCGATGGCGGGCCCAGATTCCAACAAATGGCTTGAAGCCATGCAATCCGAGATAGGATCCATGTATGAAAACAAAGTATGGACTTTGACAGACTTTCCCGATGATCGGCGAGCGATAGAAAACAAATGGATCTTTAAGAAGAAGACGGACGCGGATGGTAATGTTACCATCTATAAAGCTCGACTTGTTGCTAAAGGTTATCGGCAAGTTCAAGGGGTTGACTACGATGAGACTTTCTCTCCCGTAGCGAAGCTGAAGTCCGACCGAATCATGTTAGCAATTGCCGCATACTATGATTATGAGATATGGCAAATGGACGTCAAAACGGCATTCCTTAACGGCTATCTTAAGGAAGAACTGTATATGATGCAGCCGGAAGGTTTTGTCGACCCTAAGAATGCTAACAAGGTATGCAAGCTCCAGCAATCCATTTATGGGCTAGTGCAAGCATCTCGGAGTTGGAACATTCGCTTTGATGAGATTATCAAAGCGTTTGGGTTTATGCAGACTTATGGAGAAGCCTGCGTTTACAAGAAAGTGAGTGGGAGCTCTGTAGCATTTCTCATATTATATGTAGATGACATACTTTTGATGGGAAATGATATAGAACTTTTGGACAGCATTAAGGCCTCTTGGAATAAGAGTTTTTCAATGAAGGACCTTGAGAAGCTGCTTACATATTAGGCATCAAGATCTATAGGGATAGATCGAGACGCCTCATAGGTCTTTCACAAAGCACATACCTTGATAAGATATTGAAGAAGTTCAAAATGGATCAGTCCAAGAAAGGGTTCTTACCTGTATTACAAGGTGTGAAATTAAGCTCGGCTCAATGTCTGACCACGGCAGAAGATATAGAAGAGATGAGTGTCATCCCCTATGCATCAGCCATAGGGTCTATTATGTATGCCATGTTGTGTACCAGACCTGATGTAAACCTTGCCGTAAGTTTGGTAGGAAGGTACCAAAGTAATCCCGACAAGGAACACTGGACAGCGGTCAAGAATATCCTGAAGTACCTCAAAAGGACTAAGGACATGTTTCTCGTTTATGGAGGTGACGAAGAGCTCTTCGTAAAAGATTACGTCGACGCTTAGCTTCGACACAGATCTGGATGACTCTAAGTCACAAACCGGATACGTGTATATGTTGAATGGTGGAGCAAGAAGCTGGTGCAGCTGCAAGCGAGCATCGTGGCGGGATCTACATGTGAAGCGGAGTACATGGCAGCCTCGGAGGCAGCGCATGAAGAAATTTGGGTGAAGGAGTTCATCACCGACCTAGGAGTCATACCCAATGCGTCGGGGCCGATCAAACTCTTCTCGTGACAACTGGAGCTATTGCACTTGCCAAGGAGCCCAGGTTTCACAAGAAGACCAGGAACATCAAGCGTCGCTTCAACTCCATTCGTGAAAATGTTCAAGATGGAGACATAGAAATTTGCAAACTGCATACGGATCTAAATGTCGCAGATCCGTTGACTAAACCTCTTCCGCGAGCAAAACATGATCAACACCAGAACTCTATGGGTGTTCGATTCATCACAATGTAACTAGATTATTGACTCTAGTGCAAGTGGGAGACTGTTGGAAATATGCCCTAGAGGCAATAATAAAAGGATTATTATTGTATTTCTTATTCATGATAATTGTCTTTTATTCATGCTATAATTGTATTATCCGGAAATCGTAATACACGTGTGAATACATAGACTACAATATGTCCCTAGTGAGCCTCAGTTGACTAGCTCGTTGATCAATAGATAGTCATGGTTTCCTGACTATAGACATTGGATGTCATTGATAACGGGATCACATCATTAGGAGAATGATGTGATGGACAAGACCCAATCCTAAGCATAGCACAAGATCGTGTAGTTCGTTTTGCTAGAGCTTTTCCAATGTCAAGTATCTTTTCCTTGGACCATGAGATCGTGTAACTCCCGGATACCGTAGGAGTTCTTTGGATGTACCAAACGTCACAACGTAATTGGGTAACTATAAAGGTGCACTACAGGTATCTCCGAAAGTGTCTGTTGGGTTGTCACGGATCGAGACTGGGATTTGTCACTCCGTATTACGGAGAGGTATCACTGGGCCCACTCGGTAATGCATCATCATAATGAGCTCAAAGTGACCAAGTGTTTGGTCACGGGATCATGCATTACGGTACGAGTAAAGTGACTTGCCGGTAATGAGATTGAACGAGGTATTGGGATACCGACGATCGAATCTCGGGCAAGTAACATACCGATTGACAAAGGGAATTGTATACGGGGTTGCTTGAATCCTCGACATCGTGGTTCATCCGATGAGATCATCGAGGAGCATGTGGGAGCCAACATGGGTATCCAGATCCCGCTGTTGGTTATTGACCGGAGAGCCGTCTCGGTCATGTCTACGTGTCTCCCGAACCCGTAGGGTCTACACACTTAAGGTTCGGTGACGCTAGGTTTGTATGAATATGAGTATGTAGCAAACCAAAATTTGTTCGGAGTCCCGGATGAGAGCCCGGACGTCACGAGGAGTTCCGGAATGGTCCGGAGGTAAAGAATTATATATGGGAAGTCGAGTTTCGGCCATCGGGAAAGTTTCGGGGTCCACCGGTATTGTACCGGGACCACCGGAAGGGTCCCGAGGGTCCATCGGGTGGGGCCACCTATCCCGGAAGGCCCCATGGGCTGAAGTGGGAGGGGAACCAGCCACTGGTGGGCTGGTGCGCCCCCCCGGGCCCCCCTCTGCGCCTAGGGTTGGGAACCCTAGGAGGGGCGCCCACTCTGCCTTGGGGCACTCCACCCTTGGCCGCCCCCTAGGAGATCCCATCTCCTAGGGCGGGCGCCTGGGACCCTATATAGAGGGGGAGGAGGGCAGCCGCACCTTGCACTTGGCGCCTCCCTTCCCCTTGCTACACCTCCTCCTCCCGTAGTCGCTGGCGAAGCCTCGCCGGAACTCTGCTGCATCCACCACCACGCCGTCGTCGTCTGCTGGATCTTCATCAACCTCTCCTCCTCCTTGCTGGATCAAGGCGTGGGAGACGCCATCCGCTCCGTACGTGTGTTGAGCGCGGAGGTGCTGTCCGTTCAGCACTTGGTCATCGGTGATTTGGATCACGACGAGTACGACTCCCTCAACCCCGTTCACTTGAATGCTTTCGCTCGCGATCTACAAAGGTATGTAGATGCACTCCTATCACTCGTTGCTAGATGAACTCATAGATGGATCTTGGTGAAACCGTAGGAAATTTTTTATTTTCTGCAACGTTCCCCAACATTATTCCCCGTCACAAACATTAATAATACGAGTAATTCCACTTTGAGTTGAATAAATAATTATCATGTTGAATAAATGTTGAAAGCCACATACATATCCAACAGTTCGGGCATGTCCACCTAGCTAGTGTTTTTCTTATATATACCAAAATTTGAGCCAAATATTGTAGAACACGTCTAGTGGGCACGTGCGTGACACGTAGGGCTCCCGAGCGGCCGGCAAAAAAGAAAGAAGTGACAATTTCAGCTTTTTCTAGGACGGGGCATCGACCTTTGGTTGTGCTGCTGGAGTTGCAGCCAGCCCGCCCGGGTTTGAGCCTCGGCTCTGGCTCGTGCCACTCGTGGAGTTTCTTCTATAAAAAATGCCAACGAGGGTTAGCCTTTCGGTTGGTCTCATTTTTTTACAATTCTCACTTTTTTTAAAGCCATAACTTTAAAGCCGAACATCAAAATTCAGATCTATTTTCACCATAGGAATCCCCATGACGTGCTCTTCGAAACTAGATCCCGAATGGATATGTTTTAACGAACTTTTTGTGTGACTCACTCTTTGGTTTTCGTTTTCACTTATAGAAACAGGTGTGACTTGCATTGATGTGCAACTTTTCCCCTGCTCATGGATGTAGTTTTGGGCTTGGCCCCTAATCCAAGCTATATAAAAGATTGGGCTAACCAACTAACTACCTGCCTTGTTACACAAGTACACACACGCACCCAATTACAATCGTGACAATGTCACGTTACAACTTAAGCCTATCGTTTAATATCCTACCTCAATCTGAACGTGTCAAGGTTAAGATTGCTCTTAAAGGCTTGAAGTTGTCAAGCTTGTAGAGGCTTAGTAAAACCGTCAACAACTTGATCTCCTGTTGATATATTTCTCGAACAAAGTGGAAGTCATTCTCTATGTGTTTTGTTCTTGCATGAAACACATGATTGGCAGAAAGATATGTTGCTCCAAGATTATCACACCATAAACAAGAGACATGTGGTCTTTCAACCCCTAGTTCATCTAGTAAAGTTTCTACCCACATTACCTCAGTCGTTGCATTAGCTAATGACTCATATTCTGCTTCTGTGCTGGACCGAGAGACAATTGCTTGTTTCTTGGCATTGCATGATATGAGATTGGAGCCAAAGAAAACAGCAAATCCACCAGTAAAGGACTTACAGTGGTTGACGGTGACTTACATATTTTCAGCCCTATTCCAGCACTTCCTTGAACATATCTCAGTATCCTTTTTACAGCTATCCAATGCAAGGAGGTGGGAGCATGCAAAAATTGACAAACGTTATTAATAAAAAAAGATATATCAGGTTTGTCAATGTTAGATACTGAAGTGCACCAACAACACTTCTATACTTAGTTCCTTCTTCTGGACTTAGTAGCTCTCCTTCATGCAAGGACAATTTTTCTGCAGTAGATAGAGGAGTGCTAGAAGGTTTACAATCCTTCATGCCTACATGTTTAAGTATATCAGTGGCATATTTTTCTTGAGTCACGAGAATAGCATTAGGTGTCTTTTTAACCTCAATGCCTAGAAAATAATGCAACTCTCCCAAATCCTTAAGAGCAAATTCACTTTCCAAGTTCTCGAGTAAAAGCCAAGGTGGCCTCTTGTGAGGAACTAGCAACAATTATTTCACCTACATAAATGAGCATAAAAATAGTCACCTTCCCTTTGTTGAAGAAAAACAACAAAGTGTCTCCATTTGAGGGTCGAAAACCAAGTTGATGTAATTTTGTACTCAACCTTGAGTACCAAGTCCTGGGTGCCTGCTTCAGGCCATACAGAGCTTTTTGAAAAGGGGAATATATTAATATCAAGAAGATACCAATTACACCTGGCCTCTACACCAACAAGGTGTACAAAAACATCCAGGATGCACACAACCAAAAAACTAAAACTAGAATTAAGATAAAAAGACCCTGCCACGGTGATCATTCACCCGCAATAGTAGCACTCTAACCATCACCAAAGACAACACCTGGACTACAAAGAAGGTTCTCCAACAGCATGCACAAGCGTTGTAGTTGCCCGATCAAAGATCGTAGGTTTTCACCCTGGAGAAAGACCGCGTTGTCAAAAAACAATGCCTTCAACAAGGCCACTGCGCAACCAATAAAGGCCAGACCTTGGGTTTTCACCCTGGAAATCACGACCCGGTACTCAAAGGAACATCACCAACAAAGTTCCTCCAATGCCACCGCCCCCACTTGCGGAGGCTACTACTATAGGTCACGTACCACCATGCTCATAGAGCTCGTGTCCGATCTGGACGGGACCATATCCCGCAAGCCAATTATGAACAACTGCCTTTGAAGCAAAGTCTTCGTCGCATATAAGACCCTGCCTTCACCACTTGCAGATCCTCCAATTACGCCATGGCATTCTCCGCATGTGTTGATTTCCATGATTCCATGGAAATCTTGGTGCAGACATGTCCCAAGGTGTCAACAAAATAGAGCTTCACGATACCCCGTGAAGCTGGTTATGCTGATCTTGCGGGTGTACGCGACCAGCCCCAATCCAAACAAGGTGTCCAAAGAGCACCATACACGCAAGTCTTTGTTTTCCTTCGAGAGAAGTCTAGAACTCGCCAATGAATAGATCAAAGAGGCTTGATCACAGGTACAACAGTGACTTCGCGCGAAGATAACTAGGGCCACCTCCTAGCCGATTATTTTGTGAGACATGAGATCCCAAGATCAACCATATATCGATGCCCACCTCCGGCGGAAGGAGATGGCCGGCACCACCATGTCTGGGGCCGCCGCCCTGACGCCCAAGTGACGCAGGCAGAGCCGCTGACCTTTGTCAAAATGATGCAGATCGAGCCCTCCTGGCCAAAACAGGTCCAGATGAGCCAATCCGCCCCGCCGCCGCAGTCATGCACCTGCCGTCGGCTTCGTCAAAACATGCAGATCAAACCCTCATGGCGAAGACACCCAGATCGAGCCAATCTACCCCCGCCGCCACTGCCAACCGCCAACTGCCGGCCATACAGTGCTTTATCCAACTCACACGACAAAACAATGGAAACGAGTTGGTGTGATGGCCGGAAGCTGAACCGAATGAGTAATGCTAGACTCATGGAGGGTTTACGGGCTGATCAAGAATTAATGGCCAGGATTTAATCAAGAGATGCGGGCCAGCCAGTGAAAAGGGGGGGAGGGGGGTGGATTAGGAGAGGGCACATCAGCCACTCCAAAAAAGTCCGTTGGAGTCAACCCGTGAATGTAGTATTATTGGAACCGAAAGTGTCTTTCTGCTCCCGAGCTCATTTGAGCTCGGTGAACAGTAAAATCGAAAAAAATCAAAAATAATTCAAAAAATTCCAAAAAAAATTCTCAGAGAAACATTGACAAAAGTTCTAAGTGCTTGCAAAAATTCATCATGAAATCACATTTCGTAAGGCGTGGCAAAAAAAACAAATTCAGCCTCCAAAATGCTTTTGAAAGTAGCATTTTCAGAGTACCGATTTTGTTTTTTTGCCACGCCTTCTAGAAATGTGATTTCATGACGAATTTTTGCAAGCACTTAAAACTTTTGTCAATGTTTCTACCAAAAAAATTGGAATTTTTAAAAAAAAAATTATTTTTTTTCGATTTTACTGTTCACCCGAGCTCATATGAGCTCGGGTGCAGAAACTCCACGTCCTATTGGAACCGAATATATAGATGCAATGTCTGTGTAACGTACTACCTCCGTCTCAAAATATAAGATGCTCTTTTAGAGAATGGACGTTTGGCTCTCGGCTTCCATGGAGGCCTTTTTCTTAAAACAAATCAAAGTTCAAACTTTTCGGTTTAAAAAAAACAAAAAAAATTATGCAAGTAAACAAGGATATTATGTGTATGAGTGTAAAACTTCAGGATGAAAAATGTTGAAATGCGACCTGTACAAAAATGATAAATTCATGGCATGGGAGGATGAATAGTATCATGCGTTAAAAAGCTCCAGATTTGTCATTTTTGCACAGCCCTCGTTTCAACGTATTTTGCCCTGAAAATTTACACACATATGTGTTATGCCTTCATGTATATCTGTGTTTTGTTTCAGATTTTCTTGAAAGACAGAAAATATGAAATTTGATGAAATTCGAATTTTTCAAAACCGAGCTCCATGGAGCTCGGCCTCCAAAGACAATATTCGTTTTTTTAGCCTAGTATACATTTGTACGAAGGATACACATCGATCACTGTCCAAACTAAAAAAGGATACCGTACACTCCAGTCTCCAGATTAAATCAGATTAAATAGTACTACAGCGAGGCATCTGACCGCACAGCAGCTATGTGAGTATGTGTTACTGCTAACTGGGATTGTGTAAATTCTAGCAGTTGGCGAGGTTCCAAATTCGACCCAATGTGTGGTTTGTGTCCAGCCCGTTCTACCATTCTTTCTGTAATTCAGATGGACGACGGCTACACTTTGGTGCAGACCCTGGCATCCTTGTACACCTTGCCGGGCCGGCACACGTAGCCCTGCTCCGGCGCGCAGTGCGCGTCCCGCGAGCACACGCACATCCCTTCCAGCGCGCACCCGGGCGCGTCCTTGGTCGGCACGCCGGCGCCGCCGACGCCGAGCATCATGTCGCTCCAGCCGCTGGAAAAGAGGCCGTCGGGGTCGTAGGCGCTCTTGACGCGCAGGAACCGGCGCATCCCGGGGTACTTGCCCGCCGCACCGGCGAAGGCGAGGTTGCGGTTCTTGCCCCAGTGCGGCAGGCCGCCGTACTTGACCAGCCCCATCTGCTCGATCTCCTCCAGGAAGTCCTCATGGAGCCGCGCCCTCCGGGGGTCGCGGCTGCGGTAGTAGGTCATGTCGAAGTCCACCATGTCCGCCGACTCCCCGGCCGCCGCCGGCTTCCCGAGGTGCGCCGTGGAGGACTTGACGTAGCGGATGAGGATGCCGTCGTAGAGCTCGAGGCCGCAGAGGGCCTTCGGGTTCAGGTCACGCAGCCGCTGGACCTCCTGGACGAACGCGCTGGCGCGGCTCAGCGGCAGGCTGAAGGTGGTCTGGTGGAAGAAGCTCGAGTCGCTCACGCGCGGGTCCCAGGCGCAGGCGGTCTGGAGCGCGTCCTCCTTCCCGGTGAGGCAGCCGCCCGACGCCTGCATCTGGTCCTGCCGCCCCACCACCGGGTACCCCGTGAACAGCCCGCCGCTCCTCCGCGCCAGTCCGTAGCCGGCCACCGACAACGCGGCGTGGGTCACCCTCGCGGTCAGGCACTTGCCGCCGCTGCCGCCGTTGCCAACCCGCTCGGACGCCTCCTCGACCAGCCGGTTGGCCTTGATCACCGCGGCCGAGGTGGGGCGGAAGCCGATGAAGTCGAGGACGCCGTCGCCGGAGGCGTTCATCGGCAGCCTGTCGTCCATGCGGTACACCGCGCGGCCGTGGCCCGGGTACCAGGCTATGTCGGCGAACTCGTGCTGGTACCCGAACTTGGTCACCTGCTCGGCGAGGTCGTCGTCGTCCCGCTCCGTGAACGTCGTCGAGCGCTTGAACAGAGGTTGTAGCGCCAGAGTCACCTGCAAACCTCATCGTACAGATTTGTTAGACCTTGCAAAAAAAAGGGAAAAAATACTCCTACGTACAGATTTAGGTCTGAAGCTGTACAACTGCCCTTACTCCTACGTACAGATTTAGGTATTCGCGTGCACATTTGAAAACTAATAGATGTATAAATTGTACACCCTCCGTCTCATTATATAAGATGTTTTTTTAATATTAATTATGGTACTGAGGGAGTATTTATTTGGGAATCACATTGTTGTTACAGCTTTTCCTTTCAATCTGGGGAAGAAACATCTTATATTATACTCCCTTCGTCCCAAAATAATTGTCATTGATTTAGTACTAAACTGATAGGAAATTCCATATGTGTGTGCATCACATTTTGTGTTGATTTGGTTGATCTCGCAACTTGCTGCTAAGATCAAATTATAGCTCTAATTGATGCTCAAATCTTTTACTTTGTGATAAATATAACTAATGTTGCTTTTGTAGGTTTTGCTACAAAGGAGAGGAGGGGACCAAGCGGCGGCTAGCTTTTCCCCTCGATCGGCCCAGATACGTATTTCAAGTGTTCTTCGAATTCTTCACCGCCGGTAAAGTTGGTACATTGGTGAAAATGGGAATGACGGTTCCTCGGCTATCCCCATGTCGAAGTCATTCATTGTAGTGGCGTCGACGAGTCAGAGGATGGTGTGATCTTATGTGAAGGGAATGGCGTCGTGGTATGTTTTTGTTCTCCAGTTCCATCTTCACCTGACTAAGCTCAGCTAGATATGGCTTTGTCGGGGAACTTGTGAGGTTTATGTCTCCTCCTCTATCTGGTCGGAGTTGAGATTATCTTATGGCCCTTCTTAGTGTCGGCTTCTCCTGAGCTGCGATCTATCCAGTTCGTGGTTGACGTCTTCTGGTCTACATCAACGACTTCCTGGTTGTTCTTTCTACAAGCTGCTGGATTGTAACAAGGTTGCTCGGGTGAGATAGAAGCCTGGAGGCGATGACGAACTTTGCTCACTGCGCGCCACCGGTGGATGCGGAAGGAAAATGGTGTTGATTTATGCAATGACTTGACTGTAATTTTTATTCTTGTTTGGAAATTCTTGTACAGGCTAGATTTATTAAATATGTGCCCTTTGCCCTTTCTACAAAAAACATAACCGGTGTCGATAAGAGAGAGAGGAGGGGTGAGATAGAAATGCGACGAATAATAAGAAGCACAAAAAGAGACGTGGAGGATGCATGTGTCCGCCTATGCACCTCAGCATCATATTAGCATTTCACGTGGGGTCTACCTGTTAGTTTGGCCATGAATTGTTTGATTTTTTATTGTATTCAGAATTAGCACAAGTGTTGTGGTCCGCGAATAGATATCCAAAATGTGAGATAAAATCTCGTAAGTTATCCTAAACTTTTCTGTATCAAAAAAGGTTCTCCTAAACTTTTTTTTTGCGGGTGAGGTTCTCCTAAACTTTGCAACAACATATCGACAAATAGCATATAGAGGGGTATGTAGTGGACAACCCTATGTTTGCCTGAACTACTACTTATCTTCCATTTCATTGTTTCTTTTTTGAAGGAAATCTTTCATTTCATTCTGTTAAGCGTTTTTTGTGAATCATTTGACATTTAGGTGCAAGTGTCGGTCGGAAAAAAAATTAAGTAAAAAGCATAAACTTTCCGTCATGTCGGCACGTGAAGGCAAGCCAAACACACAGCCTGTTTGTCTACCTTGTTCCAAAGGTGTCCTTTTAAGTGTAAACTATAATGCCAAAACAGTTAAAGTGACATGCATGATTGCGACACACACCCCAGCCTGTGGGCTGCATGTTTGTACTTTTTGACGAACCATGTTTTGTACTCCAAGTATCATCGTCCACCGGTGGTGCTTTCTTCTTGAGCCCCCGATCTCTGCGGCTGTCTACGCGCCTACTACATACCTACTTGACATTTCGCTCTAAAATACATACTCATGATCAACATAAACGTTGCATCAAGTACGACGTGCATGGTTGAGTTGCTAAGTACTACGTAGCACGCAATACTTATCTACCACTAATCTTAACGTAAGTACTACTAATATTGATATTGTTAATCAACATATCTATCTATATGTCATTGAGGTTAATGCAAGTCAAGGATTAGATCAGAGTCATTATTACTACCATATATGACTAAGACAGTGTGATCTTCTAGCAAACATGCGCTGAAATACTTAGGTCAGCTGATAAATGTACTCCCTCGTGTCATCACAGTGTGTACAACAAAGGGTGTATATCACCTTACCTGAGAGATGACACCCAGGACGCCGAGGGAGACCTTGGCGGCGTCCAACTCCGGGTCGGCGGCCGCGAGCACGCGCACCTTGGCGTAGCCCTCGGCGGCCGGGGCGGGCGTGACGATGCGCATCCCGACGACGTACTCGTGGACGGCGCTGCCCTTGCCCCACAGCGAGCTGCCGTGCGCGCCGGTGCCGAGCATGCCGCCTACCGTGAGCCCCCACCAGTAGGGCGCATAGGGCAGCGCCAGGCCCGCCGCGGCCGCCGCCGCGATGAGCTCCCGTAGCGTGGCGCCGCTCTCCACCGTGATCTCCGCCCTGGCCGCGTCCACGGCCACGACGCGGTTCAGCCACCGGGTGCTGATGGCGAGGCCCCGGCCGTCCCCTGCGCCGGGGCACGCTAGTGGGGGCATGCTGTGGGCGTACCTCGTGGTCACCTTCATCTTGGTCTTGGCGGCCGTGGCGTTGGCCACCGCGCGCACCAGCTCGGCCTCGGAGGTAGGGTAGGCCACGGCGGCGGCCCGGCACGTGGAGCGGTCCGGGAACACGCCGTACGCGGTCGAGAAGGTGCAGTCGGCCGAGCCGCCGCCCGACGAGCACTGCACCGGGTCCGCCGGGGGGCTCGCGGCCGCCCGGTGAGCCGACGGCGCGGTCAGTATCATGAGGAGGAGGAGGACCGGCAGCTGCACTGGACTCATCTTGCACATCTCGGTTTACGTGTGGCTAACGACGTCCGTGGCTGCTATATGACCACTTGGAGCCCTGTACCCTACAGGTATTATAGGACGCAATGGGCTATATATGCAGCGAGTTTGCTACTGTACTTTCATTCGTCTAGGTAACATGGGCCTATAGGATGAAAGTTCGAGTGAAGAAATGAGATGGAGAACCATATGGACAGTTGGGTTTTTATTCTATTTCAGCAGTTGAGCACACATGCATGGTTCTGTAAAAGTTGCCAGTGCCCCTTTAACTATCTAGCTAGGTAACATGCGCCAAGGAAAAGCATCTAGTGCTTTTTTAGTGGGAAAATATTCCTGGATGCAGATTTGAACAGGTTGGAACCGAACGAATTTTCTTTGCTTTACTGAATGTATATATGCATGAGTGAACTAGTTTTCGTAACAATAAAATTAGCGTGCAATTTGATGAAGAAAACCAGCTAGTGCAAGGCATGTTTCCATTTCCTTAAAAGGAATGCCTTCCAAGTGGATCGTTGCACTACGCGGCCTATGCTTGCTCGGTGGACAATTGGCTAGATAAGACTTGAAGCATTATCTTCTTTCATTCATGTGGCGTAGCTGCACGCGCGCATATATACATGCATGTGTGAGGATCCACCGATTTGCTGGGTGGGTGCACTAGGCGTACGTACGTGTGGATTTTTAGATGGCCATTGCAGTAAGTGCAGGGCGCACGCAATTTGTGCAGTAATCAAGCAGCTGGAGTTGAAGTGCTCGATCGGGTGCGCGGCGGCCGGTCACCTGGTGGTGGCTGGATCGATGGATATGATTGTGGTCTCGGTGGATTGGTCCTTTCGATCTACGGTACTATATATATATGCTGCCGGATCTGCCGGTGTTGGTGTGGTCGTGCTTTTATCAGTGCTTCCTGCAGATCTTTTGATCATGGTGTGTTGAACTTTTGAGTCCGAGCTGTACGCGGCAAAGGGGGAGCTGGCCCGACGCCGACAGTGGAGCCGGTTGTGGTGCAGTGAGACTGTGCAATGCCACTAAAAGGTGATGAACAAGATATATCGATGCACATGTTATTCATCCCCTCGGCCGCGCGCATGACGGTGGAGTGAGGGGAAAGGACCCATCCATGCATCATTGCCGGCGTGACGGAGGTGGGGGTTCCATGTGGAAGACAGACGGCCGCGATGCCAACGAGGAAATGGGACAGCGCCGGCGGGGGCTTGGAGAGGCCGACGGTGAGGTGGATGGTGGAGGGGCCTGGCGGCGCATACAACTCTTCAACATCTGCTTAGTTTCATCCAAGTTTCATCATGGTTATTATGAATAGATCACCCAAGTTCAGGTCCACAAGCAGTGGAATAATTGTCCTATTAAGACTCGCTTTCGCATGTTCTGTAATGTGTGGTGTGACTAGAGGAGGGCCTTTGAGTTCGAATTTGAGATTTTGGAACAGGGAAGTTATTTTAATGTTCATTTTCGAATGTGCTATGTGTAACATCTATTGCGGACCCGAGTCGGAGGTTGATGGGTTCAGGGTGCGATGCGTTGTCGGTGTCAAAGATGGTGGCATGGTTTAGAGGGGGGTTAGGGGCGGTTTAGGGTTAGTCATTCAGATCAAGCTGGCGTATGTGCTCTATGAGCATCTACACTCGGGCCTCTCATACCCGTCTCAAACGTCCGGACAGGCCGTTCGGTCACTGATGGTAAAAAAATTCAACCCAACCGGACATCTCAAACCGCGGACAAACATCCGGGCTGACCGGCACACCTTAAATCCAGCCCAAATATAGGATGGATATGAAGTGGCCTGGACACGCCGCGCGTCAGCCTGACAGGATCGGCCCACTACCGAACCCACAGATGTCCCACAAAGAACCCCAATCCGGACGCCTCGTTCCGACCTCTAGCTCACTCTCTCGCTCCGCCCTATCCTCTCCCTCTCTGATTCTGATCCCATCCACTACAATGTCCAGCTGCGGCAGTGACTCCGGCTCCGAGCTCAACTACGAGGAGGCCTTCCGCATTGCACTGGAGCGGTCCAAGGTGGAGACTGGCGGCAGCTCCAAATCTAGAGAGTCGCCGTAGCTCTCGCACCGGCGCAGCGCGGCCGCCGGAGATGGACCCTCCGAACCCCTGCGAAATGACACCAGGACAGCACAGTCCGCACCGCCCCCGCACCGTCTCCTTCCCCCGCCGCCACTCATCCACGCGGGCAGCGGTGGGTTCTAGTGCCCGCGGCGCCGGCCCGCACGCGCGCCGCGACAGGGCAGTGTGCACGGGAGAGGGACGCGGCGGAGCAGTCCGCACGCCGCCGCCATGGGATGGAGGCGGACCCTACCGAGGCCACACGGCTACTCGCATGGATCTACCTCTGGTCCCTCACGACGGCGGGGACGGATGCTCACCGCCTCTGACGAAAGAACACCAAGGCGCTCCGGCTTGCTATTGAGCAGTCGAAGCGCGAGGCGAAGAAGGTAGCGGCTGAGAAGGCTCGGGTCGCCAGGTTGAAGCGAGAGCAGGACAGGGCGGTTCGTCGGATGAAGGGTCTCATCGTCTTCTCCGACTCCGACTCCGACAACGGCGACTGCAACAGCTGCACCTCCTCCTCAGACAACCAAGACCCTCCACCAACCACGGAAGCCTACAACTGCGTTGGCGACCGGAAGGGCAAAAGGCCCGGCGAGGAAGTGGTGAAGCTCCGCCTGCTCCATCTTTAGTTTCAAGTTCTTAGTAATCTAGTTTAAACTTGTCCGTTGTTTATGTGAATTATGTGAACTTTGACGATATTTTGGAGATCCGTTGGTGATCTTTTGATGATCGGAATGTGCATTTCTATGTTCAGTTCTATGTCCGTTCAATGATTTACGTAGTTTAGTTCCACGTTGCATGCTTAGTGTGGATATAGGGTACCGGATATGAGATACACGGATGTGGACGACGAAATTTGAGGAGTGCCCGGTTAGTGCCTGCGGGTGCGTCCGCGAGCGTTTGAGGGCCTGGATTTGCTCACCGGGCCTTGTAGATGCTCTAATGACTGCATTTCTGGCTCAGGTATTTTTTGGTGCTGCGTCCATAGTGTTTCCGTAGATATGCATATTCACCCGAACGCCTGTGGGCTGTGGCTCTCTTGAAGAGACAAAAGTTTACGAGTGTGGGTGCACCGGCACACACTACCACCCCACGGTCCCTCGGATTGCGCTGGTGGAACTTACCCTACTACTGGCCCGCTTGTGCTCAAACTGTTAGACCGCCATCTGAACGAGAGCACTGCATTTCTGGAAAACAAGACAAGTTATTAGCTGAAGATGCGACCTCAACGTGAACCAACAACGGGAAGAAGGCACAGCCAGGTAGTAGCTACTTTACCGCGTACAAAGTACACCCTCCGTCCCACAATAGAAGCGTTTCAGCAGTTTAAATTAGACGCAAAAACGTCTTACATTACGGGACATAGATAATAGAAACAACCATTTCGGTTAGATGCACCAACTGTCAGTATGAACCAACCACCAAAGTAAGAGCAACTCCAACAGACGCGGCAAAACGCGCGCCCGCGCGGTAAAGGCTCCTTTTAGCGCGCGTTGGCTGGTTCCGCGCGCTCCAGCGATGGCGGGAACTTACCGCGCGTGGGAAGCGTTTGCGCGCGCGGGAGAAAGCGGCATGCGGCGTGGTAGATTTGGCGCGCCGCTTCGCGCGCTTATAAAATTCCGCGCACACACGTACGTAACGATCACGCCCTCGCCCCGCAATCTCGCCGCCGCCGCCGCTTGCCGCTTCCGTGCCACCACCGCGCCACCATGCCGCAAAGACCGCGGGTGCCAGGCTTCAGCGGCGTCGCGAAGCGCCTAACGGCCGGTACTCGCCGAGATACGGGCGGCGACATCCGCTCGCCTCGGGACGCCCGGAGGCAGACGACGCGGCGGCGTGGCGCTGGAGAGGCCCCGCCACGATGAACTTTCGGGACATCTACAGCGGCAGCGCAGCGCCGCCCTCCGCCGCGTCTCATCACCGACATGGACCGTGCCGACCACGCCGGCGGCGGCGCCGCCGCCTCTCGCCGAGGAGGACGAAGCTGCCATGGCGAGTGGCACCGTCGCCACCCGGAGGACGTCGACACCGAGCGTGCCTACTGGGCGGAGAGGACGGCAAGGCGCCGTGCGGAGCATGCTGACCGGCGTCACCGGAAGGCATTGGCGAACGAGCAGTGCGATATCGTTGGAGCAGGTGGGAGGTCGTTCTTCACGGCCAACGATGAACGTTGGGACGACATAAGTTAAAATGAGAGCTACACAAGAAAAAAAATTGTTATAAAATTAAAGCAAATCCTCAAGTTTTTGTTGCGTTTCTTCTGTATTTTGGGTTTGTGTAAATGAAAGAACGAGAGCTCGACTGGCCATGTACCAAATGAACGTGCATTGGGTCACGACGGACGGTCTGAAAAATGACGCAGTGAAGCGCACGTACGCTTGGAGTATCCCATAGTTAGATACCTATGTAAAACGAGCTCTAACAATCACCGGAGCTCCTCGGCCGTTAGATCAGTTTTACCAAGAGCTGCTGGCCATTCGATCTTGGCCCCAAGTGATGCTGTCCGTTGGATATTTCATCAATCGACGCGAGCCGTCGGATATTTTTACAGATGGCAAAGGTGGGTAATTTCCAGGACATGGTTGGGGTAAGATGGGGATTTCACGTGGTGGATCAGGCCCCCAATAAGGGGGAGAGAGCCGGTCTGCCATTCTCCTCTTCTCACTCCCCCACCCGCCCCTCACTCCCCTAACCCTAGCCTCTCCTCTACAACACAGCCGCATGTCTTCCTACCGCGCCTCCGCTGCTCCTCTACGCCGTCGGCGGCACCCGTCCTCCTCCCGCTTCCTCTCCGATGGTTGGGCCGCACTTTTCTCGACGTCGCCGCCGATTCAGCGTGCTCCCTCGCAATCTCCTCTGAGGAAGAAGGGCGACGGCCGCCGCCGATGAGGAGGACATCGAGATTGCGCTTCCCCTCATCCTTCTCCTGCTGCATCGTCTCCTCGTCGTGGCACAGCTCGACCACGCTGGTACGTGGCCCCATCCCCCGATGATTGGTTGGATCGATTTTCCACTCTCGATCTGCGACAGGTTTCGTGATTGCCTGATTTGTAGGTTCTTGAAGGCGGGTGAAGATCGGGCGGGGATGGAGGAGCTTGACATGGATGGCGAGAAGGCGACCATACCTGAGTTCGCCTACCCCTACTGCTAGCTACGAGGACCATGATGCCGCCTCCTTGTGCAGGAGACTCGAAGAGGAGCAGTCCTTCGAGCCCCACGTTGCGGTTTGCACCCCCAAATAACTTGCTGCTTCTTGGACTATTAATGAGATTGATGTTGTTCGTAGTGTACTTTGAGTTTCAGTGGCCTGGGAATATAGGTTGCAAATTTTTCTGTTCTGGCAAATGATTTTAGATGTGCAAAAGGGTAGTAGGTTTTTGGCATGGTCTTGGGTTAAATATTGATCGTGAACCCTATAAATAAAATAAGTTTTCACATGTGTTTAGCTCTAAGAAAATCATTAGCTCATCAAGTCGTTTGCTCGTCACATGACATGCCTCTTTTGTTGGTTCAAACATAAACTGAAAAGGCACGAGGCACAATCTGAAGTACTGAAAATTAGTAAATCATGCGCATACTGAAATAAAGAAATTGCTAATTTAGTTTTAGCACTGAATCTCAAATCATGCCTACAAAGTACTACTACTACTAAATCCGCGCTAATTCTACTACCAAATCCGTGCTAATTTAGTTTTTAGGAATTAAACTAATGAAGATGGAGGTGTCTTGATGTACATGTTGACCATTTGAAAGACTGCTTCCAATTTCTAAAAAGCTATATTTCTTTCCAGCGCAAAACTTTACTCAATTACAGCTCCATGTCGTGACTGTGGCGTGTGGACTTCTTGCACAAGTGCAACCTCTAACCCAGTGAGCTCATTCCCCCACTTTTTTTTGTTATACTGTATTGATAATACCTAAGAGTTTAGTTATTGTTTGTCAATTTTTGTAAGCATAAGGGTACAAAAGAGTTTAGTTATCTTTCTGTTATTTTCAACCTGTGATTGGCTGCAATACTTAGATGTGCATGCTAGGTTTTGATTTTTTTTCTATTTTGGATGATATTATTGTTGTAACAGCGGGCGATTTTTTCCTTCTCTTTACAAATCAGGGATAAGCTTATTATTCTGGTTATATGGCCCGAGTAGAACAAAGCTTGCATCTGTTGTTTTTATTCCTTTAAAATGTTTTCAAATTATTATATCATGATCCGTGCTAATTCTATCAACGCAATGGTGGAAGTCAAATTTATTTATTTTAAATCTTATCATTTCTCCCTGATCATTAATTAGTTCATGTACTTGATAAATCTAAACCTGGTGCCTTTTTTTGTAAACTAGGCATTTGGGTGTCAGAGAGATGGTGGCTGGAGATAATTGCCCGACAGATTCAGGTGTTCGCGAATGCTTCTGGTTTTAAATAGCCCTTGATGATTTGGACGGTACTCAGGGAGCCGAAGTTTGCTCAAGTAACGGATACAATCAAGGTAAATCAGAACTCAAAAGCTTCAGTAGCTTTGAAACACCTAGATGGTCCTAATTTAGGATGGAATTTTTGCATGCCTGAAGATTCTAAAGGCTAAAGAAGGATGCATCATTTGCTGAGTTAGTAAGGAAAAGGACAGTGGCGGCTCGCATGGTAAGCTGGCAGGCAACGATTCTCGTGGTTACACCCCGCGGATGGTGTGCCCAGTGACCTCATTTTTTCCATGGTTTCTCATTTGCTTTGTTACTAAGCAGAGATGAAGGCTGCGAATCTTGTTGCTATTTATGTTATTTCTTTGTGTGTTCTTACTCTTAGGCATGCACTAGCTTAGCATTTATGTTATTGATAGACTAGCACCAACATTTGATGACAGCATGTTTCTTTCACCTCCAATGAAGATAGATTACCGTTTTTGGCTTCATGACATTTGTTTTGTGCTAGCCTGCAAAACGTTTTATGTTATTTGGATATGTCAAACTTTCTATGAATAGTGGGAATTGGCCTATCCTCCTATTGAGAATCCATTTGAAAGGATGGTTAATGCCCGACAAGGCGTGCCCTTATCTAGCGGGTAACAAAGTATTGGTAATTGGTTTCTCAATAAATCACGGTAATCCTTTTGTATTGAAATATCTTGCAAACAGTACTTATGCTTCTTACATCCTTCCGGCTCTTTTCTCTTTGTTGTGCTTACTACTAAACTATGTGTGTTGAACAAAGCATGCCATCTTATTTCAGATAAATGATGATGTAGTTATGGACGCCTTCTAAATGCTACACCTGTGGTTCCCAAATTGGACCATATCTTTCCGCGAAGATATTCAAGTATATCATTTGCTTCATTCTCTCACGTCTGCCATTTAAACTTCCTCTCTTTGCTTCTAATCAATCTTTGTAGATACAGCTTTCTTAGTTTTTTATGCAACAACAGAATTAATAGTTGGTTGCTCTGTTTACCTTTGATGTCGGTTTCATCTATAAAAGGCACTCGCCTAGCTATTAGCATTATGTATTACAACAACCTACATGGCCTGAATTTGGCGTGGTGGTTGCTTCCAGTTCTAATGCAGTAGCTTGCCCATGATTCATGTTCTCATTGCCTTTATTTGTTTGTGTTTTTTGTGCTGTCATACAGATCACAAGTTGCAAGTCTGAGTGTCCTATTCAATCTATTTACTTAGACAAGATGCATTTATTTATGTCCAGATTTCTCTTGGAGATTATGGTCCATAGAAGATCTCATGTTAGAGAAGAGAATATTCACTATATCTGTCGATCTGGACAGTATGTATAAGTTTCTTACATGTTTATCCTTTAGAGTATTCCAAATCCCAGTTCTATGTGCGATCTTTTTCTTGAATGTACTCTTTTGTTGATTCGAAATATTTAACTGTGATCTTTTTTCTAAAATTCCTTGATTATGTGTCAGTGTCAAGGCATCTTTTGACCTTTTGAAATTAAGTTAACTTTGTACAATTGACGTATATCTTAGAAGGATGTGAAAGAATTTATTATTACAGTGTTGTACTGAACTTTGAAGCTTTTGGTGTATCGTGGTACATATTATAGGAAATGCATCAATGACATGTAATGAACCTTAATGCTTTTGACCTTTACATCCTGTCTAACATATATTTTGATTTACCGGCTTGGATATGACTGAATCAAGTTGGAATTTTGCTAAGTATCTACTATCTCCTACTCTTCGAGTAATGCCAGATTTTTGCATAATTATGTTATTTTATCTCCGCCCCTTCGACATTTCCATCATAGTTATATTTTTATATTGCCGGGTTAGCTAAAACGAGACTAAGGGGGTGCGACTGGCCGCACTCCCTATCTAGTACATATACAAGCCAAATGCAAAAAGAGGACCTGAGAAAATGTCCACAATCTAAATGCATGTCCGCCCCTGCTCGTCGATGGGGATCTCGGTGATGCGGACGGCGCGGAAGGGGCCCGGGTGGGAGGCGAGGACACGGGACACCAATGCGGCGGCGGGGGCGGGGGACGGGAGGAGGTGGGCGTCGTCGAGCGCCAGCTGTGCGGGCGGCGTCCTTGACGGGGAGGCGGGAGACGACGTTGCGCAGGAGGTCCTCGCCGCCGGAGGAGGAGGCGGCGGCGGAGAGGTGGGCGGCGGGGGAGACTGGGGAGGCCGGGAGGCAGCAGTTCATGACGTGCTCTAGGCCGGCGATGTCGCTCGTCGACATGGCGCCCGGTGACGGCGGCGGCGGCGACGGGAGAGGGGAAAAGTGTGGGTTTTCCCTTGGGGGAGCAGGTATCTGTCCTTCCTTCCGACCGAGCAGTGAGAACTGAGATAAACTGAGATCGCAATAAAAACAAAAATGATTTGATCTCACTGTACTCCACTTGCTAGGGTTTTGCGTCGGTGGGCCGAAGCGATCTGGGCCTTCTCCCTTATTTGTTTGTGCGAGCCATCAGCTACAATGCGAAATCACTAAGCGAAAGTCTTCGTTCTGAAAGAACACTTCATTTTCCCTGAGTCACGATAAGTGGCGCATACGCAGCGCGCCACTTGTCGCAACCCTGTAGTTTTCCTTTTTCGTAGATCCGTTTACTCAAAACGTTTTATCTCTTAAACCGTGCGTCCAAATCTCAAACCGTTTTCATCATTGGATTCCTCGCGTCGAGATCTTCAAAACTAGATCCCATGTTGATAGGTTTTAACGAACTTTTTTTCATGAAAAAAACCGGACTAAAAAAACCGGACGAAAAAACCAAATCGGGAGCATGGTTTTTTCCCTTTCTGAAAGAGGCACGCCCGTGCCTTTCACGAAATCACAACCGTGTCTCTCGGGGAAGCAAAACCGTGACTCTTGTGGAAGGAAAAAAAACAGAAAACAGGTTTTTCCCTTTTCAAAAAGAGGCACGCCCGTGACTCTCGCGAAAGCACAACCGTGCCTCTCGCGAAAGCAAAACCGTGACTTTCGCGAAAGAAAAAGAAAACAGAAATCACGTATTTTATTCCCTTTCCGAGAGGCACGGCCGTGACTCTTGCGAAAGCACAACCGTGCATCTCGCAGAAGCAAAACCATGACTCTCGCGAAAGAAAAAATACAGAAAACACGTTTTGTTTTTCCCTTTCTGAGAGGCACAACCCATGACTCTCGCGAAAGCACAACCGTGCCTCTCGCGGAAGTAAAACCGTGACTCTCGAAAAGAAAAAAAAAGAAAACGCGTTTTTTTTGTTTTCGAAAGGCACGGCCGTGACTCTCGCGGAAGAAAAAACGTGCCTCTCGCGGAAGAAAAACCGTGACTTTTCGCAAAAGAAAAGAAAAAAGTAAACGCGTTTTTTTGTCGAAAAGCTAAAGAAGACCGGGGAAAAACCAAAACGTCGAAAAAACAAAAAAAACCATTTAAAAAGCCAAAAACGCATGCGAAAAAATAAAAAAAAAACAAAATCTGGAGGGAGCGTCCAGAGCGCAACACGTGGCGAATGGCTGAGAGCGCGCCAAGTGGCGCTGATTGTTGCGAGGCTCCCGAAGGAGCGCTCGTTAACTAGTTGCTCCCGCTACAATGTGATATTCTAGAAAAATTTAAAGAGCCGCAATATGATTTTATTCTGAACTTCGAGTAAAAAAAATTCTTCCCAACTTATTGGTTATTTTCAGCAATTTACTGTGGTGAGAATCACCACCCTGTGCATGTTTATTTCAAACAAATCACTTTGTCATTGTATTAAAACTAGGTGGTATACAAATATGGATGCAATTTCTATTACTTCTAGTTTCTTTGTACTGACTTGACAGAAGCTATTTTTTTATTAATTTTATTAAGATCAAGACTTCTAAATATCTAATGCTCAATTTACATCACTTCAACACTTCCTGCACTCCCAATCGTTGCGCAACGCCACTCGCTAATGGCCACCAGAAATGCCGCCAAGCCGTTGTTGCTCTTGCTCACACATGATATATTCTAAAAAAATGGAACAACCGCAATGTGATTTTATTCTGAACTTCTACTACCCAACTTCTTAGTTATTTCGAGCAATTTATTGAGGTAAGAACCCCCACCCACACACACACACACATGTTTATTTCAAACAAACCACTTCATCATTGTATTAGAACTAGATGGTCCGCAAATCTGAATGTAATTTCTATTACTTTTGGCGTTTTTCGTACTGTTTTGACAGATAGTGAAATAACCGGAAGCTTTAAAATGTATGACGTGCACTTCATTGTAAAGCCTTTTAAAATTAATTTTATGAAGATCAAGACTTTTAAATATCCGCTGCTCAATTTAGATCACTTCAACATTTCTCCTTCACCCGCAATCGTTGTGCAACGCCACTCGCTAGTGGCCACCAACAATGCTGCCAAGACGTTGTTGCTCATATGCGGAGCAATGGCCTAGTCTACCCCTGTTGCACTTCTACGAGCCCTGAAGGTTGGTGTTGTAGGCGCATGTGAGCTGGTGCCACCCCTCATCGCCAATTGTTGTTCGCCTGCACATCACCTTTTTCGACCGTTGGCTCTAATAGTTAGTGTTTTTCTGTAGGAAATATGTCGGTTTAGCACCGACACCCCCTACCTGACGCGTCAAATGTCGTCACGCGTATGCAGAACACACGTGAGACACCAAGGACTGTGAATGTCCCTTGCCGATCCGTAGACGGGGCGCAAGGTGAGGATCTATCGCAACAAGAAATGCATGAGGGGACACAGCGATCTACCCAGATTTAGATCACATGGTTGCGCGTAATACCCTACTCCTGCTTTGTGTGTGGTTTTTGATACGTCTCTGTCGTATCTACTTTTTCAAACACTTGTGTCCTTGTTTTGGACTCTAACTTGCATGATTTGAATGGAACTAACCCGGATGACGTTGTTTTCAGCAGAGTTACCATGGTGTTATTTATGTGCAGAAACAAAAGTTCTCGGAATGACCTGAAACTTCACGGAGATTATTTTTGAAAATAATAAAAAAATATTGGCGAAAGAATCAAGGCCAGGGGGCCCACACCCTTTCCACGAGGGTGGGGGCGCGCCCCCTGCCTCGTGGGCCCCCTGGAGCTCCACCGACCTCAACTCCAACTCCATATATTCGTGTTCGTGGAGAAAAAAATTAGAGAGAAAGATTCATCGTGTTTTACGATACGGAGCCGCCGCCAAGCTCTAAACTCTCTCGGAAGGGCTGATCTGGAGTCCGTTCGGGGCTCCGGAGAGGGGAATCCGCCGCCATTGTCATCATCAACCATCCTCCATCACCAATTTCATGATGCTCACCGCCGTGCGTGAGTAATTCCATCGTAGGCTTGCTGGACGGTGATGGGTTGGATGAGATTTACCATGTAATCGAGTTAGTTTTGTTAGAGTTTGATCCCTAGTATCCACTATGTTCTGAAATTGATGTTGCTATGAATTTGCTATACTTAATGCTTGTCACTAGGGCCCGAGTGCCATGATTTCAGATCTGAACCTATTATGTTTTCATGAATATATGTGAGTTCTTGATCCTATCTTGCAAGTCTATAGTCACCTACTATGTGTTATGATCCGGCAACCCCAAAGTGACAATAATCGGGACCACTCCCGGTGACGACCGTAGTTTGAGGAGTTAATGTATTCACTATGTGTTAACGCTTTGGTCCGGTACTCTATTAAAAGGAGGCCTTAATATCCCTTAGTTTCCATTAGGACCCCGCTGCCACGGGAGGGTAGGACAAAAGATGTCATGCAAGTTCTTTTTCATAAGCATGTATGACTATATTCGGAATACGTGCCTACATTACATTGATGAATTGGAGCTAGTTCTGTGTCACCCTATGTTATGATTGTTACATGATGAACCGCATCCAGCATAATTCTCCATCACCGATCCAATGCCTACGAGCTTTTCACATATTGTTCTTCGCTATACTTTTCCGTTGCTACTATTATAGTCACTACAAAACCAAAAAATATTACTTTTGCTACTGTTACCGTTACTTCCATATTACTTTGCTACTAAATACTTTGCTGCAGATACTAAGTTATCCAGGTGTGGTTGAATTGACAACTCAACTGCTAATACTTGAGAATATTCTTTGGCTCCCCTTGTGTCGAATCAATAAATTTGGGTTGAATACTCTACCCTCGAAAACTGTTGCGATCCCCTATACTTGTGGGTTATCAAGACTATTTTCTGGCGCCATTGCCGGGGAGCATAGCTCTATTCTTTGAGTCACTTGGGATTTATATCTGCTGGTCACTATGAAGAACTTGAAAGACGCGAAAACAAAAATTTATCCCTCAATTACGAGGGGAGGTAAGGAACTGCCATCTAGCTCTGCACTTGATTCACCTTCTGTTTTGAGTAAGCTTGCGACACCTAAACCTGCTTCTGCTATTAATTCTGATATGTCGGATGTTATTGATGATGTCACTTCTGCTATGCATGATACTTATGATGAAACTACTTCTATGCTTGATACTATGGTGCCACTTGGTGAATTTCTTGATGAACAACTTGCTAGGGCTAGAGAGAATGAAATTATTGAAACCGATAATATTAATGAAAGTGATGATGAAGACTCTCCTAATAAATATGAATTACCTGTTGTGCCTGAGGGCTATGTTATGGATGAAGAAGCTACTAGAGATTTTCTTGCTTGCAATGATAGGAGTGATCTTAAGAAATTATTAGCTAAGCTAAAACAAAAAGCTCTGAATGCTAGAATGAAATATGATCCTGCTTATGCTACTTCACCTATCTTTGTTACTGATAAGGATTATGAATTCTCCATTGATCCTGATATAATTACTTTGGTTGAATCTGATCTTTTTTATGGCTATGAATCTAAAACTGTTGCGGCACATCTTACTAAATTAAATGATATAGCCACCCTGTTCACTAATGATGAGAAAGCTCGCTACTATTATATCCTTAAAATATTTCCGTTCTCATTAAAGGGTGATGCTAAGATATGGTTTAATTCTCTTGATCCTGGTTGTGTGCGTAGTCCCCAAGATATGATTTATTACTTCTCTGCTAAATATTTCCCCACTTATAAGAAACAAGTTGCTTTAAGGGAAATATATAATTCTTTGCAAATTGAAGAAGAGAGTATCCCACAAGATTGGGGGAGGCTTCTCCAATTACTTAATGCTTTGCCTGATCATCCTCTCAAGAAAAATGAAATACTTATTTTTTTTTTATAATGGACTAACCGATGCTTCCAGAGACCGCCTGGATAGTTGTGTTGGTTCTGTTTTCAGGGAAAGAAAACCAGATGAAGCTGGAATTCTATTGAATAATATGTTGACCAATGAAAATAATTGGACACTTCCTGAGCCAACTCCTGAGCCTATTCCTAAACCAACTCCGAAGAAAATGGGTGTTCTATTTCTCAGTCTTGAAGATATGCAAGAGGCAAAGAAATCTATGAAAGAAAAAGGTATTAAAGCTGAAGATGTTAAGAATTTACCTCCTATTGAAGAAATACACGGTCTTAATTTACCGCCTGTTGAAGAAACACATGGTCTTGATAACCCGACACAGGTAGTAAAGGTAAATTCTCTCTATAGATATGATAAAGCTGAAATCCCTCCTACTAAGTTTGCTAGCCAATGTTTGGATGAGTTTGATAACTTTATGGTTAAGCAAGAAGATTTTAATGCTTATTTTGGTCGAAAATTAAAACAAAATGTTTATATGATTGAACACTTGGGTGACTATATGTCTACAGTTAAAGGTGAACTTAAACTCATTAGTAAACATGCTTCTATGGTTACCATGTTGGAAATATGCCCTAGAGGCAATAATAAAAGGGTTATTATTATATTTCCTTGTTCGTGATAATTGTCTTTTATTCATGCTATAACTGTATTATCCGGAAATCGTGATACACGTGTGAATACATAGACCATAACATGTCCCTAGTGAGCCTCTAGTTGACTAGCTCGTTGGTCAACAGATAGTCATGGTTTCCTGACTATGGACATCAGATGTCATTGATAACGGATCACGCCATTAGGAGAATGACGTGATGGACAAGACCTAATCCTAAGCATAGCACAAGATCGTAGTTCGTTTTGCTAGAGCTTTTTCAATGTCAAGTATCTCTTCCTTAGACCATGAGATCGTGTAACTCCGGATACCGTAGGAGTGCTTTGGGTGTACCAAACGTCACAACGAATCGGGTGACTATAAAGGTGCACTACAGGTATCTCCGAAAGTGTCATTGGGTTGACACGAATCGAGATAGGATTTGTCACTCCGTATGACGGAGAGGTATCTCTGGGCCCACTCGGTAATGCATCATCATAATGAGCTCAAAGTGACCAAGTGTTTGGTCACGGATCATGCATTACTGCACGAGTAAAGTGACTTGCCGATAACGAGATTGAACGAGGTATTGGGATACCGACGATCGAGTCTCGGGCTTGTAACGCATCGATTGACAAAGGGAATAGTATACGGGTTGCTTGAATCCTCGACATCGTGGTTCATCCGATGACATCATCGAGGAGCATGTGGGAGCCAACATGGGTATCCAGATCCGCTGTTGGTTATTGACCGAGAGCCGTCTCGGTCATGTTCAGATGTCTCCGAACCCGTAGGGTCTACACTTAAGGTTCGGTGACGCTAGGGTTATTAGGAAGACTTGTATGTGATTACCGAATGTTGTTGAGTCCGGATGAGATCCCGGACGTCACGAGGAGTTCGGAATAGTCCAGAGGTAAAGATTTATATATGGGAAGTTGTCATACGGACACCGGAAGGTTTCGGGGCATATCGGTATTGTCTGGGGCCACCGGAAGGGTTCCGGAGGTCCACCGGGAGGGCTACCTCTCGGGGGCCACATGGGCTGCGTGGGGCAGGAGCCAGCCTGGAGGGCTGGGCCCCTGAGCCCATGCGCCTAGGGTTTGGGGAACCCTAGAGGCGCCTTGCTTGGGGGCAAGTCCCCCTCCCAGCCGCCGCCCCCTCTAGATCCCATCTAGAGGCCGGCCCCTGCCCCTTCCCCTATAAATAGAGGGGTGAGGGAGGCTGAACACCCAAGCCAAGGCGCAGCCCTCCCTCCCAACACCTCTCCTCCGCACGTGCTTGGCGAAGCCCTGCCGAGTATCTTCGCTGCAACAACAACACCACGCCGTCGTCGGCTGCCGTTGGAGCTGTCTTCCTCAACCTCTCCTTCCTCCTTGCTGGATCAAGACGGAGGAGACGTCGTCCGTCTGAGACGTGTGTTGAACGCGGAGGTGCTGTCCGTTCAGCACTTGGTCATCGGTGATTTGAATCACGACGAGTACGACTCCATCATCACCATCCCTTGAACGCTCCGCACTCGATCTACAAGTGGTATGTAGATGCAAACTCACTCCCTTGACTCGTTGTTTAGATGAACTCATAGATGGATCTTGGTGAAACCGTAGGAAAATTTTAATTTTTCGCAACGTTCCCCAACAAAGTGGCATCATGAGCTAGGTCTATCGTAGTTCTCTATTGCACGGGTAGAAGACAATTTGGTTGTGGGCGTAGATCTTGTCAACTTGCTTGCCGCTACTAGTCTTATCTTGCTTCAGCGGTATTGTGGGATGAAGCGGCCCGGACCAACCTTACACGTACGCTTACGTGAGACCGGTTCCACCGACTGACATGCACTAGTTGCATAAGGTGGCTGGCGGGTGTCTGTCTCTCCCACTTTAGTTGGAGCGGATTCGATGAAAAGGGTCCTTATGAAGGGTAAATAGAAGTTGACAAAATCACGTTGTGGTTATTCGTAGGTAAGAAAACGTTCTTGCTAGAACCCAATTGCAGCCACGTAAAAGATGCAACAACAATTAGAGGACGTCTAACTTGTTTTTGCAGCAATTGTCATGTGATGTGATATGGCCAAGTTGTGATGAATGATGAATGACATATTGTGATGTATGAGATCATGTTCTTGTAATAGGAATCACGACTTGCATGTCGATGAGTATGACAACCGGCAGGAGCCATAGGAGTTGTCTTTATTTTGTATGACCTGCGTGTCATTGAAGAACGCCATGTAAATTACTTTACTTTATTGCTAAATCGTTAGCCATAGAAGTAGAAGTAGTCGTTGGCGTGACAACTTCATGAAGACATGATGATGGAGATCATGGTGTCATGCCGGTGACAAGATGATCGTGGAGCCCCGAAGATGGAGATCAATGGAGCTATATGATATTGGCCATATCATGTCACTACTATATAATTGCATGTGATGTTTATTATGTTTATGCATCTTGTTTACTTAGAACGACGGTAGTAAATAAGATGATCCCTTACAACAATATCAAGAAGTGTTCTCCCCTAACTGTGCACCGTTGCTAAAGTTAAATCGCTTGGAAGCACCACGTGATGATCGGGTGTGATAGATCCTTACGTTCACATACAACGGTGTAAGACAGTTTTACACATGCAAAACACTTAGGGTTAACTTGACGAGCCTAGCATGTACGACATGGCCTCGGAACACGGAGACCGAAAGGTCGAACACGAGTCGTATGGAAGATACGATCAACATGAGAATGTTCACCGACGATGACTAGTCCGTCTCACGTGATGATCGGACACGGCCTAGTCGACTCGGATCGTGTAACACTTAGATGACTAGAGGGATGTCTAATCTGAGTGGGAGTTCATTAAAATAATTTGATTAGACGAACTTAATTATCATGAACTTAGTCTAAAACCTTTGCAAATATGTCTTGTAGATCAAATGGCCAACGCTCATGTCAACATGAACTTCAACGCATTCCTAGAGAAAACCAAGCTGAAAGATGACGGCAGCAACTATACGGACTGGGTCCGGAACCTGAGGATCATCCTCATAGCTGCCAGGAAACAATATGCCCTAGAAGGACCGCTAGGTGATGCACCCGTCCCAGAGAACCAAGACATTATGAATGCTTGGCAGTCCCGTGCTGATGAGTACTCCCTCGTTTAGTGCAGCATGCTTTACAGCTTAGAACCGGGGCTCCAAAAGCATTTTGAGCAACACGGAGCATATGAGATGTTCGAGGAGCTGAAACTAGTTTTCCAAGCTCATGCCCGGGTCGAGAGATATGAAGTCTCCGACAAGTTCTATAGTTGTAAGATGGAGGAAAACAGTTCATCGGTGAACACATACTCAAAATGTCTGGGTTGCACAACCGCTTTGTCCCGGTGGACATTAACCTCCGGATGAGGCGGTCATTGACAGAATCCTTGATCGCTCCCACCAAGCTACAAGAGCTTTGTGATGAACTACAATATGCAGGGGATGGTGAAGACCATCCACGAAGTATTTTCAATTTGAAGTCAGCAGAGGTTGAAATCAAGAAAGAACATCAAGTGTTGATGGTCAATAAGACCACTAAGTTCAAGAAGGGCAAGGGTAAGAAGAACTTCAAGAAGGACGGCAAAGATGTTGTTGCGTGCCTGTAAGCCGCTTGCCGGGAAGAAGTCAAAGAATGGACCCAAGCTTGAGACTGAGTGCTTTTATTGCAAGGGGAAGGGTCACTGGAAGCGGAACTGCCCCAAATACTTAGCGGATAAGAAGGCCGGCAACACCAAAGGTATATTTTGAAGGAAATATGCCCTAGAGGCAATAATAAAGTTATTATTTATTTCCTTATATCATGATAAATGTTTATTATTCATGCTAGAATTGTATTAACCGGAAACATAATACATGTGTGAATACATAGACAAACAGATAGTCACTAGTATGCCTCTACTAGACTAGCTCATTAATCGAAGATGGTTATGTTTCCTAACCATAGACATGTGTTGTCATTTGATTAATGAGATCACATCATTAGGAGAATGATGTGATTGACATGACCCATTCCGTTAGCTTAGCACTTGATCGTTTAGTATATTGCTATTGCTTTCTTCATGACCTATACATGTTCCTGTAACTATGAGATTATGCAACTCCGTTTACGGAGGAACACTTTGGTACTACCAAGCGTCACAACGTAATGGGTGATTATAAAGGAGTACTACAAGTGTCTCCAAAGGTACTTGTTGGGTTGGCGTATTTCGAGATTAGGTTTTGTCACTCCGATTGTCGGAGAGGTATCTCTGGGCCTTCTTGGTGATACACATCACATAAGCCTTGCAAGCATTACAACTAATGAGTTAGTTGTAAGATGATGTATTACGGAACGAGTAAAGAGACTTACCGGTAACGAGATTGAACTAGGTATTGGATACTGACGATCGAATCTCGGGTAAGTAACATACCGATGACAAAGGGAACAACGTATATCGTTATGCGGTTTGACCGATAAAGATCTTCGTAGAATATGTAGGAACCAATATGGGCATCCAGGTTCCGCTATTGGTTATTGACCGAGAATGGTTCTAGGTCATGTCTACATAGTTCTCGAACCCGTAGGGTCCGCATGCTTAACGCTTCGATGACAGTTCATTATGAGTTTATAAGTATTGATGTACGAAGGTTGTTGAGTCCCGGATGTGATCACGGACATAGCGAGGAGTCTCGAAATGGTCGAGACATAAAGATTGATATATTGGAAGCCTATGTTTGGACTTGGAAGGTTCGGATGAAAACAGGAAGTTATTCGGAACACCGGGGTTACGGAACCCCGGGAGGTCTATGGGCCTTGATGGGCCATAAGAGAGAAGAGGAAGGGCCGGCCAGGCAGGGCGCGCCCCCTCCCCTCTAGTCCGAATAGGAAAAGGAGAGGGGGCGGCCTTCCCTCTTCCCCTCCTCCAATCCTAATCCAACTAGGAGGGGGAGTCCTACTCCGGTGGGAGTAGGACTCCTCAGCGCCGCCCCCTAGGGTTGGCCGCCCCCCTCCTTGGCTCCTTTATATCTGAGGCAGGGGCACCCCATGACACACAAGTTGATCTACGGATCGTTCCTTAGCCATGTGCGGTGCCCCCCCACCATATTCCACTTCGGTCATATCGTCATGAGCTTAGGCGAAGCCCCGCGCGGAGAAGTCATATCGTCGCGGAGCTTAGGCAAAGCCCTGCGTCGGTGGAGCATCATCATCGTCCACCACGCCGTCAGGTTGTGGAACTCATCCCGACACTTTGCTGGATCGAGTCCGGGATCATCATCGAGCTGAGCGTGTGCGAGAACTCGGAGGTGCCGACGTTCGGTGCTTGGATCGGTCGGATCGTGAAGACGCACGACTACATCAAACGCGTTGTTATAACGCTTCCGCTTTCGGTCTCACGAGGGTGCGTGGACGGATACTCTCCCTCTCGTTGCTATGCCATCACCATGGTCTTGCGTGGCGTAGGAATTTTTTGAAATTACTCGTTACCCATGATGGCCTCCGAGCCTGATTTTATGCGTTGATGTCATATGCACGAGTAGAACACAAGTGAGTTGTGGGCGATATAAGTCATCTGCTTACCAGCATGTCATACTTTGGTTGGCGGTATTGTGAGATGAAGCGCCCGGACCGACATTACGCAGACGCTTACGCGAGACTGGTTTCACCGCTGCGAGCACTAGTTGCTTAAAGGTGACGGCGGGTGTCTGTCTCTCTCATTTTAGTTGAACGAGTGTGGCTCGCCCGGTCCTTGCGAAGGTTAAAACAGCACCAACTTGACAAACTATCGTTGTGGTTTTGATGCGTAGGTAAGAACGGTTCTTGCTCAGCCCATAGCAGCCACGTAAAACTTGCAACAACAAAGTAGAGGACGTCTAACTTGTTTTTGCAGGGCATGTTGTGATGTGATGTGGTCAAGGCGTGATGCTATATTTTATTGTATGAGATGATCATGTTTTGTAACCGAGTTATCGGCAGCTGGCAGGAGCCATATGGTTGTCGCTTTATTGTATGAAATGCAAAAGCCATGTAATTGCTTTACTTTATCACTAAGCGTAGCGATAGTCGTAGAAGCAATAGTTGGCGAGGCGACAACGCTGCTACGATGGAGATCAAGGTGTCGCGCGGTGGCGATGGTGATCATGGCGGTGCTTGGCGATGGAGATCACAAGCACAAGATGATGATGACCATATCATATCACTTATATTGATTGCATGTGATGTTTATCCTTTATGCATCTTATCTTGCTTTGATTGACGGTAGCATTATAAGATGATCTCTCACTAAAATTATCAAGAAGTGTTCTCCCGAGTATGCACCGTTGCGAAAGTTCTTCGTCTTTGAGACACCACGTGATGATCGGGTGTGATAGGCTCTACGTTCAAATACAACGGGTGCAAAACAGTTGCACGCGAATACTCAGTTAAAATTGACGAGCCTAGCATATAACAGATATGGCCTCGGAACACGGAGACCGAAGGTCGGCGTGAATCATATAGTAGATATGATCAACATAGTGATGTTCACCATTGAAACTACTCCATCTCACGTGATGATCGGACATGGTTTAGTTAATTTGGATCATGTAATCACTTAGATGACTAGAGAGATGTCTGTCTAAGTGGGAGGTTTTAATATGATTAATTAAACTTAAATTTATCATGAACTTAGTACTGATAGTATTTTGCTTGTCTATGTTTATGTAGATAGATGGCTCGTCTTTGTTGTTCCGTTGAATTTTAATGCGTTCCTTGAGAAAGCAAAGTTGAAAGATGATGATAGCAATTACGGACTGGGTCCGTAATTTGAGGATTATCCTCATTGCTGCACGGAAGAATTACGCCCTGGAAGCACCGCTGGGTGCCGTGCCTCGCTGAGAGAGCAACGCCGAAGTTGTGAGCGTCTGGCGAGCAAAGCTGATGACTACTCGATAGTTCAGTGTGCCATGCTTTACGGCTTAGAACCGGGTCTTCAATGACGTTTTGAGCGTCATGGAGCATATGAGATGTTCCAGGAGTTGAAGTTAATATTTCAAGAAAATGCCCGGATTGAGAGATATGAAGTCTCCAATAAGTTCTATAGCTGCAAGATGGAGGAGAATAGTTACATCGGTGAACATATACTCAAAATGTCCGGGTATAATAATCACTTGATTCAACTGGGAGTTACTCTTCCGGATGATAGTGTCATTGATGAATTCTCCAATCACGCCACCAAGCTACAAGAGCTTGGTGATGAACTATAATATGCAAGGGATGACTAAAACAATTCTGAGCTCTTCGCAATGCTAAAAGCCGCGGAGGTAGAAATCAAGAAAGAGCATCAAGTGTTGATTGTCAACAAGACCACTAGTTTCAAGAAAAGGGCAAAGGAAAGAAGAAGGAAACTTCAAAAAGAACAGCAAGAAAGTTGCTGATCAAGAGAAGAAACCCAAGTCTGGACCTAAGCACGAAATCGAGTGTTTTACTTTGCAAGCGACCGACTTTCGAAGCGGAACTGCCCCAAGTATTTGGCGGATAAGAAGGATGGCAAGGTGATCAAAGGTATATGTGATATACATGTTATTGATGTGTACCTTACTAATACTCGCAGAGTACTGGTATTTGATCTGGTTACATTGCTAATATTTGCAACTCAAGCAGGAACTACGGATTGCGAAGATTGGCTAAGGGCGAGGTGACGATCTGGCGTGGGAAATGGTTCCAAAGTCGATGTGATCGCGGTCGGCACGCTACCTCTACATCTACCATCGGGATTAGTTTTAGACCTAAATAATTGTTATTTGGTGCCGCGTTAAGCATGAACATTATATCTGGATCTTGTTTGATGCGAGACGGTTATTCATTTAAGACAGAGAATAATGGTTGTTCTATTTATATGAATAATATCTTTTATGGTCATGCACCCTTGAAGAGTGGTCTATTTTATTGAATCTCGATAGTAGTACACATATTCATAGTGTTGAAACCAAAAGATGCAGAGTTGATAATGATAATGCAACTTATTTGTGGCTTGCCGTTTGGGTCATATCGGTGTAAAACGCATGAAGAAACTCCATCTTGATGGGCTACGGAATCACTTGATTATGAATCACTTGGTACTTGCGAACCGTGTCTCATGGGCAAGATGACTAAAACGCCGTTCTCGGAACTATGGAGCGAGCAACTGATTTGTTGGAAATCATACATACCGATGTTTGTGGTCCAATGAATGTTGAGGCACGCCTTGGCGGTATCGTTATTTTCTCACCTTCACAGATGATTTGAACAGATATGGGTATATCTACTTAATGAAACACAAATCTGAAACATTTGAAAAGTTCAAAGAATTTCAGAGTGAAGTGGAAAATCATCGTAACAAGAAAATAAAATTTCTACGATCGGATCGTGGAGGAGAATATTTGAGTTACGAGTTTGGTTTACATTTGAAACAATGTGGAATAGTTTCGCAACTCACGCCACCCGGAACACCACAGAGAAATGGTGTGTCCGAACGTCGTAATCGTACTTTACTGGATATGGTGCGATCTATGATGTCTCTTACTGATTTACCGCTATCGTTTTGGGGATATGCTTTAGAGACGGCCGCATTCACGTTAAATAGGGCACCATCTAAATCCGTTGAGACGACACCGTATGAACTATGGTTTGGCAAGAAACCAAAGTTGTCGTTTCTTAAAGTTTGGGGCTGCGATGCTTATGTGAAGAAACTTCAACCAGATAAGCTCGAACCCAAATCGGAGAAATGTGTCTTCATAGGATACCCAAAGGAGACTGTTGGGTACACCTTCTATCACAGATCTGAAGGCAAAGTTTTCGTTGCTAAATTCGGATCCTTTCTAGAGAAGGAGTTTCTCTCAAAAGAAGTGAGTGGGAGGAAAGTAGAACTTGATGAGATAATCAGATCTGCTCCCTTATTGGAAGGTAGTTCATCACAAGAAACGGTTCTGTGACAACTACACCAATTAGTGAGGAAACTAATGATGATGATCATGAAGCTTCAGATCAAGTTACTACTGAACTTCGAGGTCAACCAGAGCAAAATACGCACAGAGTGGTACGGTAATCCTATTTCGAAGTCATGTTACTTGACCATGGCGAACCTACAAACTATGAAGAAGCGATGGTGAGCCCAGATTCATGAAATGGCTGGAAGCCATGAAATCTGAGATGGGATCCATGTATGAAAACAAAGTATGGACTTTGGTTGACTTGCCGATGATCGGCAAGCCATTGAGAATAAATGGATCTTTAAGAAGAAGACCGACGCTGATGGTAATGTAGCTGTCTACAAAGCTCGACTTGTTGCAAAAGGTTTTCGACAAGTTCAAGGGGTTGAATACGATGAGACTTTCTCACCCGTAGCGATGCTTAAGTCTGTCTGAATCATGTTAGCAATTGCCGCATTTTATGATTATGAAATTTGGCAAATGGATGTAAAAACTGCATTCTTGAATGGATTTCTAGAAGAAGATTTGTATATGATGCAACCAGAAGGTTTTGTTGATCCAAAGGGTGCTAACAAAGTGTGCAAGCTCCAACGATCAATTTATGGTCAGTGCAAGCCTCTCGGAGTTGGAATAAACGCTTTGATAGTGTGATCAAAGCATATGGTTTTATCTGAGACTTTTGGAGAAGCTGTATTTACAAGAAAGTGAGTGGGAGCTCAGTAGCATTTCGATATTGTATGTGGACGACATATTGTTGATTGGAAATGATATAGAATTTCTGGATAGCATAAAAGGATACTTGAATAAAAGTTTTTCAATGAAAGACCTCGGTGAAGCTGCTTACATATTGGGCATCAAGATCTATAGAGATAGATCAAAACGCTTAATTGGACTTTCACAAAGCACATACCTTGATAAAGTTTTGAAGAAGTTCAAAATGGATCAGGCAAAGAAAGGTTTTTACTGTATTACAAGGTGTAAGATTGAGTCGACTCAATGCCCGACCACGAGAAGATAGAGAGAAAATGAAAGATGTTCCTATGCTTCAGCCATAGGCTCTATCATGTATGCAATGCTGTGTACCAGACCGACGATGCTTAGCAAGAAGCTTGGCAGGAAGGTACCAAAGTAATCCAGAGTGGATCATGGACAGCGGTCAAGAACATCCTGAAATACCGAAAAGGACTAAGGATATGTTTCTCGATATGGAGGTGACAAAGAGCTAGTCGTAAATGGTTACGTCGATGCAAGCTTTGACACTCGATCCGGACGATTCTAAATCGCAAACCGGATCGTATTTTTATTAAACGGTGGAGCTGTCGGTTGGTGCAGTTCTAAACAAAGCGCCGTGGCGGGATCTACATGTGAAGTTGAGTACATAGCTGCTTGGAAGCAGCAAATGAAGGAGTCGGATGAAAGAGTTCATTTCCGATCTAGGTGTCATACCTAGTGCATCGGGACCAATGAAGATCTTCGTGACAATGGTGCAATTACCTTGGCAAAGGAATCCAGATTTCACAAGAGGACCAAGCATATCAAGAGACGCTTCAATTCCATTCGGGACCAAGTCCAAGTGGGAGACATAGAGATTTGCAAAATACATACGGATCTGAATGTTGCAGACCCGTTGACTAAGCCTCTTCCACGAGCAAAACATGATCAGCACCAAGACTCCATGGGTGTTAGAATCATTCTTGTGTAATCTAAATTATTGACTCTAGTGCAAGTGGGAGATGAAGGAAATATGCCCTAGAGGCAATAATAAAGTTATTATTTATTTCCTTATATCATGATAAATGTTTATTATTCATGCTAGAATTGTATTAACCGGAAACATAATACATGTGTGAATACATAGACAAGCAGATAGTCACTAGTATGCCTCTACTAGACTAGCTCATTAATCAAGATGGTTATGTTTCCTAACCATAGACATGTGTTGTCATTTGATTAATGAGATCACATCATTAGGAGAATGATGTGATTGACATGACCCATTCCGTTAGCTTAGCACTTGATCGCTTAGTATATTGCTATTGCTTTCTTCATGACCTATACATGTTCCTGTAACTATGAGATTATGCAACTCCGTTTACGGAGGAACACTTTGGTACTACCAAACGTCACAACGAATCGGGTGATTATAAAGGAGTACTACAAGTGTCTCCAAAGGTACTTGTTGGGTTGGCGATTTCGAGATTAGGTTTTGTCACTCCGATTGTCGGAGAGGTATCTCTGGGCCTTCTCGGTGATACACATCACATAAGCCTTGCAAGCATTACAACTAATGAGTTAGTTGTAAGATGATGTATTACGGAACGAGTAAAGAGACTTACTGCAACGAGATTGAACTAGGTATTGGATACCGACGATCGAATCTCGGGTAAGTAACATACCGATGATAAAGGGAACAACGATATCGTTATGCGGTTTGACCGATAAAGATCTTCGTAGAATATGTAGGAACCAATATGGGCATCCAGGTTCCGCTATTGGTTATTGACCGAGAATGGTTCTAGGTCATGTCTACATAGTTCTCGAACCCGTAGGGTCCGCACGCTTAACGCTTCGGATGACAGTTCATTATGAGTTTATAAGTATTGATGTACCGAAGGTTGTTCGAGTCCCGGATGTGATCACGGACATGGCGAGGAGTCTCAAATGGTCGAGACATAAAGATTGATATATTGGAAGCCTATGTTTGACTTCTTGAAAGGTTCCGGATGAAAACAGGAAGTTATCGGAACACCGGGGTTACGGAACCCCGGGAGGTCTATGGGCCTTGATGGGCCATAAGAGAGAAGAGGAAGGGCCGGCCAGGCAGGGCGCACGCCCCCCCCCTCTAGTCCGAATAGGACAAGGAGAGGGGGCGGCGCCTTCCTCTTCCCCTCCTCCAATCCTAATCCAACTAGGAGGGGGGAGTCCTACTCTGGTGGGAGTAGGACTCCTCGAGCCCGCCTCCCCTAGGGCTGGCCGCACCCCCTTGGCTCCTTTATATCTGGGGCAGGGGCACCCCATGACACACAAGTTGATCTACGGATCGTTCCTTAGCCGTGTGCGGTGCCCCTCCACCATATTCCACTTGGTCATATCGTCGCGGAGCTTAGGCGAAGCCCTGCGCCGGAGAAGTCATATCGTCATGAGCTTAGGCGAAGCCCTGCGTCGGTGGAGCATCATCATCGTCACCACGCCGTCAGGTTGACGGAACTCATCCCGACACTTTGCTGGATCGAGTCCGGGATCGCCATCGAGCTGAACGTGTGCGTAACTCGGAGGTGCCGTGACGTTCGGTGCTTGGATCGGTCGGATCGTGAAGACGTCGACTACATCAACCGCGTTGTTATAACGCTTCGCTTTCGGTCTCACGAGGGTGCGTGGACGGATACTCTCCCTCTCGTTGCTATGCCATCACCATGGTCTTGCGTGAGCGTAGGAAATTTTTTGAAATTACTACGTTACCCAACATATTTGATATACATGTAATTGATGTGTACCTTATCAGTACTCGTAGTAACTCCTGGGTATTTGATACCGGTGCCGTTGCTCATATTTGTAACTCACAGCAGGAGCTGCGGAATAAGCGGAGGCTGGCGAAGGACGAGGTGACGATGCGCGCGTCGGGAATGGTTCAGAGTCGATGTGATCGCCGTCGGCACGCTACCTCTACATTTACCTACGGGATTAGTTTTGAACCTTAATAATTGTTATTTGGTGCCAAGTTTGAGCATGAACATTGTATCTGGATCTCGTTTGATACGAGATGGCTACTCATTTAAATCCGAGAATAATGGTTGTTCTATTTATATGAGAGATATGTTTTATGGTCATGCTCCGATGGTCAATGGTTTATTCTTAATGAATCTCGAACGTAATGTTACACATATTCATGGCGTGAATACCAAAAGATGTAAAGTTGATAACGATAGTCCCACATACTTGTGGCACTGCCGCGTTGGTCACATTGGTGTCAAGCGCATGAAGAAGCTCCATGCTGATGGACTTTTAGAGTCTCTCGATTATGAATCATTTGACACATGCGAACCATGCCTTATGGGCAAAATGACCAAGACTCCGTTCTCCGGAACAATGGAGCGAGCAACCAACCTATTGGAAATCATACATACCGATGTGTGCGGTTCAATGAGCGTTGAGGCTCGCGGAGGATATCGTTATGTTCTCACTCTCACAGACGACTTAAGTAGATATGGGTATGTCTACTTGATGAAACACAAGTCTGAGACCTTTGAAAAGTTCAAGGAATTTCAGAATGAGGTAGAGAATCAATGTGACCGAAAAATAAAGTTCTTACGATCAGATCGTGGAGGAGAATATTTAAGTCACGAATTTGGTACACACTTAAGGAAATGTGGAATCGTTTCACAACTCACGCCGCCTGGAACACCTCAGCGTAACGGTGTGTCCGAACGTCGTAATCGCACTCTATTGGATATGGTACGATCTATGATGTCTCTTACCGATTTACCGCTATCATTTTGGGGATACGCTCTAGAGACAGCTACATTCACTTTAAATAGGGCACCGTCTAAATCCGTTGAGACGACACCGTATGAATTATGGTTTGGGAAGAAACCTAAGATGTCGTTTCTAAAAGTTTGGGGATGCGATGCTTATGTCAAGAAACTTCAACCTGAAAAGCTCGAACCCAAGTCAGAAAAATGCGTCTTCATAGGATACCCTAAGGAAACAATTGGGTATACCTTCTACTTAAGATCCGAGGGCAAGATCTTTGTTGCCAAGAATGGATCCTTTCTGGAAAAAGAGTTTCTCTCGAAAGAAGTAAATGGGAGGAAAGTAGAACTCGATGAAGTACTACCTCTTGAACGAGATAGTAGTGCAGCTCAGAAAATGTTCTGTGATGCCTACACCAACCGAAGAGGAAAATAATGATGATGATCAAGTTACTTGGATCAAGTTGCTCTTGAACTTCAGAGGTCCACAAGGACACGTTCCGCACTGAGTGGTACGGCAACCCTGTCCCGGAAATCATGTTGTTAGACAACGGTGAACCTTCGAACTATGAAGAAGTGATGGCGGGCCCAGATTCCAACAAATGGCTTGAAGCCATGCAATCCGAGATAGGATCCATGTATGAAAACAAAGTGTGGACTTTGACAGACTTGCCCGATGATCGGCGAGCGATAGAAAACAAATGGATCTTTAAGAAGAAGACGGACGCGGATGGTAATGTCACCATCTATAAAGCTCGACTTGTCGCTAAGGGTTATCGGCAAGTTCAAGGGATTGACTACGATGAGACTTTCTCTCCCGTAGCAAAGCTTAAGTCTGTCCAAATCATGTTAGCAATTGCCGCATACTATGATTATGAGATATGGCAGATGGACGTCAAAACAGCGTTCCTTAACGGTTATCTTAAGGAAGAGCTGTATATGATGCAGCCGGAAGGTTTTGTCGATCCTAAGAATGCTAACAAAGTATGCAAGCTCCAGCGATCCATTTATGGGCTGGTGCAAGCATCTCGGAGTTGGAACATTCGCTTTGATGAGATGATCAAAGCGTTTGGGTTTATGCAGACTTATGGAGAAGCCTGCGTTTACAAGAAAGTGAGTGGGAGCTCTGTAGCATTTCTCATATTATATGTAGATGACATACTTTTGATGGGAAATGATATAGAACTCTTGGACAGCATTAAAGCCTACTTGAATAAAAGTTTTTCAATGAAGGACCTTGGAGAAGCTGCTTATATATTAGGCATCAAGATCTACAGAGATAGATCGAGACGCCTCATAGGTCTTTCACAAAGCACATACCTTGATAAGATTTTGAAGAAGTTCAAAATGGATCAGTCCAAGAAAGGGTTCTTGCCTGATTGCAAGGTGTGAGATTGAGCTCGCTTAATGCCCCACCACGACAAAAGATAAAGAAGAGATGAGCGTCATCCCTATGCCTCGCCATAGGATCTATTATGTATGCCATGCTGTGTACCGGACCTGATGTAAACCTTGCCGTAAGTTTGGTAGGTAGGTACCAAAGTAATCCCGCAAGGAACACTGGGCAGCGGTCAAGAATATCCTAAAGTACCGAAAAGGACAAAGGACATGTTTTCGCTTATGGAGGTGACAAAGAGCTCGTCAGAAGGGTTACGCCGACGCTTAGCTTCGACACAGATCTGGATGACTCTAAGTCACAAACCGGATACATGTATATGTTGAATGGTGGAGCGATAAGCTGGTGAAGCTGCAAGCAGAGTGTCGTGGCGGGATCTACATGTGAAGCGGAGTACATGGCAGCCTCGGAGGCAGCGCATGAAGCAATTTGGGTGAAGGAGTTCATCACCGACCTAGGAGTCATACCCAATGCGTCGGGGCCGATCAAACTCTTCTGTGACAACACTGGAGCTATTGCACTTGCCAAGGAGCCAGGTTTCACAAGAAGACCAGCACATCAAGCGTCGCTTCAACTCCATCCGTGAAAATGTTCAAGATGGAGACATAGAAATTTGCAAAGTGCATACGGATCTGAATGTCGCAGATCCGTTGACTAAACCTCTTCCGCGGGCAAAACATGATCAACACCAGAACTCTATGGGTGTTCGATTCATCACAATGTAACTAGATTATTGACTCTAGTGCAAGTGGGAGACTGTTGGAAATATGCCCTAGAGGCAATAATAAAAGGGTTATTATTATATTTCCTTGTTCGTGATAATTGTCTTTTATTCATGCTATAACTGTATTATCCGAAAATCGTGATACACATGTGAATACATAGACCATAACATGTCCCTAGTGAGCCTCTAGTTGACTAGCTCGTTGGTCAACAGATAGTCATGGTTTCCTGACTATGGACATCAGATGTCATTGACAACGGGATCACGTCATTAGGAGAATGACGTGATGGACAAGACCTAATCCTAAGCATAGCACAAGATCGTGTAGTTCGTTTTGCTAGAGCTTTTTCAATGTCAAGTATCTCTTCCTTAGACCATGAGATCGTGTATCTCCCGGATACCGTAGGAGTGCTTTGGGTGTACCAAACATCACAACGTAACTGGGTGACTATAAAGGTGCACTACAGGTATCTCCGAAAGTGTCATTGGGTTGACACGAATCGAGGCTGGATTTGTCACTCCGTATGACGGAGAGGTATCTATGGGCCCACTCGGTAATGCATCATCATAATGAGCTCAAAGTGACCAAGTGTTTGGTCACGGGATCATGCATTACGGTACGAGTAAAGTGACTTGCCGGTAACGAGATTGAACGAGGTATTGGGATACCGACGATCGAGTCTCGGGCTTGTAACGTACCGATTGACAAAGGGAATAGTATACGAGGTTGCTTGAATCCTCGACATCGTGGTTCATCCGATGACATCATCGAGGAGCATGTGGGAGCCAACATGGGTATCCAGATCCCGCTGTTGGTTATTGACCTGAGAGCCGTCTCGGTCATATCAAGATGTCTCCGAACCCGTAGGGTCTACACACTTAAGGTTCGGTGACGCTAGGGTTATTAGGAAGACTTGTATGTGATTACCGAATGTTGTTCGGAGTCCCGGATGAGATCCTGGACGTCTCGAGGAGTTCCGGAATAGTCCGGAGGTAAAGATTTATATATGGGAAGTTGTCATACGGACACCGGAAGGTTTCGGGGGCATATCGGTATTGTACTGGGGCCACCGGAAGGGTTCCGGAGGTCCACCAGGAGGGGCCACCCCTCCCGGGGGGCCACATGGGCTGCGTGGGGCAGGAGCCAGCCCCTGGAGGGCTGCCCCCCCCCCCCCTTGAGCCCATGCGCCTAGGGTTTGGGGGGGGACCCTAGAGGGGGCTTCCCCCTTGCTTGGGGGGCAAGTCCCCCCTCCCTGGCCGCCGCCCCCCCTCTAGATCCCATCTAGAGGGGCCGGCCCCCCTTGCCCCTTCCCCTATAAATAGAGGGGTGAGGGAGGCTGAATACCAAGCCAAGGCGCAGCCCTCCCTCCCAACACCTCTCTTCCTCCGTGCGTGCTTGGCGAAGCCTCGCCGAGTCTTCTTGCAACAACAACACCACGCCTCGTGCTGCCGTTGGAGCTGCCTTCCTCAACCTCTCCTTCCTCCTTGCTGGATCAAGACGGAGGAGACGTCGTCCGTACCGTACGTCTGTTGAACGCGGAGGTGCTATCCGTTCAGCACTTGGTCATCGGTGATCTGAATCACGGCGAGTACGACTCCATCATCACCATCCCCTTGAACGCTTCCGCACTCGATCTACAAGTGGTATGTAGATGCAAACTCACTCCCGTGACTCGTTGCTTAGATGAACTCATAGATGGATCTTGGTGAAACCGTAGGAAAAGTTTTAATTTTCTGCAACGTTCCCCAACATACCACTCAAGTAGAACAAGTACTTAAAGCTCAGAATGATTTGCTCAGTGAATTGAATAGTAATAATAATGACTATGCTGTTAGAGTGGCTACTAGAACTGGTAAAATGACTCAGGAACCTTTGTATCCTGAATGCCATCCTAAGAGAATTGAGCAAGATTCTCAAAGAAATAATATAGATGCACCTAGTCCTTATAAAAAGAAGAAAAAAAATGATAGGACTTTGCATACTTCTAGTGAACCTATTGCTGAAACACCTGAGAATCCAAATGATATTTCTATTTCTGATGCTGAAACACAATCTGGGAACATGAACCTAGTGATAATGCTAATAATGATGTTCATGTTGATGCTCAACCTAGTAATGATAATGATGTAGAAATTGAACCTGTTGTTGATCTTGATAACCCACATTCAAAGAATCAACGTTATGATAAGAGAGACTTTGTTACTAGGAAACATGGTAAAGAAAGGGAGCCATGGGTTCATAAACCCATGCCTTTTCCTCCTAAACCATCCAAAAAAAGGATGATGAGGATTTTGAGCGCTTTGCTGAAATGACTAGATCTATCTTCTTGCATATGCGATTAACTGATATGCTCAAAATGAATCCTTATGCTAAGTATATGAAAGATATTGTTACTAATAAGAGAAAGATATCGGAAGCTGAAATTTCCACCATGCTTGCTAATTATACTTTTAAGGGTGAAATACCCAAGAAACTTGGAGATCCAGGAGTACCCACTATACCATGCTCCATTAAAAGAAATTATGTTAGAACTGCTTTATGTGATCTTGGAGCCGGTGTTAGTGTTATGCCTCTCTCTTTATATCGTAGACTTGATTTGAATAAGTTGACACCTACTGACATATCTTTGCAAATGGCCAATAAATCAACTGCTATACCTGTCGGTATTTGTGAGGATGTGCCAGTTGTGGTTGCAAACGTTACTATTTTAACGGACTTTGTTATTCTTGATATTCCCGAGAACGATAGTATGTCTATTATTCTTAGAAGACCCTTTTTGAATACTGCAGGGGCTGTTATTGATTGCAATAAAGGCGATGTCACTTTTCATGTTAATGGTAATGAGCATACGATACACTTTCCGAGAAAACAACCTCAAGTCCACAGTATCAATTCTATTAGAAAATTTCCATCGATTATTTTTGGAGGTTTTGAATTTCCTCTACCTACTGTCAAAAAGAGATATGATATTCTTATTAGTGGGGATGTGCATATCCCCGTTGAGGTAACATAGTGTTATTCAAAATTTCTCCAGTTCCATGTTATTCGAAATGAGTTTGTTAACAAGACCTGATCAACCTTGTTAGTAGATTCCTTTCGATGAGCATGAGATGGATGAAGTTAGAAAGCACAACCTTCTGTACCCTCCTTTTACTTTCTATTATTTAGTTGAAATAAAGTAAAATAGTATTTTTTCTGTCTATTTTCTGAATTATCTGTGCAATATAAAAATACCCCGAAAATAAAAGTTCTCCAAATGCCCAGAAATCGAAATATGATTTTTTCTGGAATATTTGAGAATATCTGGCACTGAGAACACAGCAGTGGGAGCAAGCACCTGGGCACGAGGGTCCAGGACGCGCCCCCTGCCTCGTGGGCCAAGGATGGCTCCCCTCCACTTATTCCTGCACCCACACACTTCTTCTTCCTCCCAAAAAAACCACCAACCAACTCAAGCACGAGTTCTAGCTCATGTTGCTGCGATTTTTGATCTCCTTGCTCAAAGCACCTCCCACAAAACTGCTTTGGGGGATTGTTCATTCGTATGTGACTCCTCCATTGGTCCAATTAGTTTTTGTTCTAGTGCTTTATTCATTGCAAAATTTGTGCTGCCTAGGTGACCATGTTCTTGAGCTTGCATGTTAAATTTATATGGTTCCAAGTAGTTCTAATGCATGTATAGGCCCTAGGCACTTGTAGGAGTAGTTGCTATCAATTTTGCTAAGCTTGGTTCACTTTTATTTGAAGTTACTAAAAATTTCAGAAATTTTTCAGAGGAGGAAATATGTTTAGAAAAATGTAGCAAGGTGGTTCTTTAAGGAAGTAAGGACCCAGGCTTGCAATGTGTGATGTTGATGATGAACCACCAAGGGACGCTCCAGTACGGGCTTGTGAATGGCCTTCAGAGGACTTCATGGATCAAGCGGGAATCAAGGAAGAATTTAACGCATATGTGCGTAACACCGATTTTGTGAGCTTCAAGGCAGACAAGTGTCGTCAGTACCACTATCTCACTAGTTCCTTTGTGAGGAGGTTTGAATTTTCATCATCACGCAATTCTCAAACTGTCATGTTTGATCTTTATGAAAATTCTTATACTATGGACTTAGAGGATTTTACCACTGCTTACAAACTTCCCCAATGGGGTAGTACTAGTGAACCTCGCAAATCTGAATTTAGAGATTTTCTTGCTAGTATAACTGTGGGAAAATCTAGAGACATAGCACAAGCTACCATAGGGAGCATTCATTTTCCTACTATACATTATTTTGCTCTCTTCATAGGTAGGTGCATAAATGGTAAGGATGAAGCATGTCACATGTGTGTCCCTGACCTCAGTATTCTCAGGAGTGCTGTGTTAGAAGATAAACATTATAATTTGGGAGCCACTGTTGCACGTAGGTTGCATCATAATAGATTTAATGGAGATTTCTTTGGTGAAATTTATGCAACCCGTTTAGCTAATTTTCTTGGTGTAACCATACGTGAGGATGATATTGAGTTACCCCTGCTTATTTAGATTATGAGGCTATGGTTCGTCATCGTTTTGTTTAGAGGAACGATCAGTTCCTCCAGTACCGACTAATCTTTGACAGACGACGCACCTATCACGTCGCTCTCCCTACTTCTATCTTCTTTGACTTTCAGACAAAAGAGAGATATTTTATAACCGGAGAGGAGGCGGAGGAGTATAAGAGGAGGGCTGAGATAGCTCGCCTCCAAGCTGCATCCCACGATGCAATGACTGATGCATCTCAGTACGACCCCAACTACAACTTTGGATATCCTCCAGGCCATCCGTGGCAATAGATCAACTTAGGCCAAAAGCCTAAGCTTGGGGGAGTACGTATTTCTCATCGACGTTACATTTATATTTACACATTCATTGCTAGATGTCGGTGCTCATACTCTTTCATTGTAATATCCATGCTAGTTTATTTTTTTTATGCTTTCTTCTTGTGTGTTCGAAAAATCTTAAGAAAACCAAAAAAATTAGTTGTAGCGTTTAGCTAGTTTACCTTTCTTGCTGTAGTACTAATAATTAAAAAGGAAAACCCAAAAAGATTTCCCGTTCTTCTTTTGCTTGTTGGGAGCTTTCCCATGTAAATAGTTTTATTTCTTTTCTTTCCTTTGGGGGTCGATAGGAGAAGACCATAATGAAAATATTGTAGTGGCTCTTATATGCATTATTGTTGATTTAACCGAGAGCCCATATTGCCTTGTCTTCTCCTGTTTATTGAATGCTCATAGATTCCAGCTTAGTCCAATGCACGTGCACTATTATTATTATTCGCATCATTCGGTTGTGCAACTGAAAGGCAATTATGACGATATATGATGGACTGATTGAGATGAGAAAAACTGATATGAACTCAACCTCTCTTATTTTTGTAAATATGATTAGTTTATCGTTCCTGATTCATCCTATTATGAATAAACATGTTTGCAATGACAATTAGAGATTATAGTTACTTATGCCATGCTTAATTAGCTAGGAGCTTATAATGGTTTACCTTGCATGTCAACATGCTATTAAAATGGTTGTGATGTTGTATAGTAGGGTGGTATCCTCCTTTGAACGATTCGAGTGACTTGACTTGGCACATGTTCACGCATGTAGTTGAAACAAAATCAACATAGCCTTCATGATACTTATGTTCATAGTGGATTATATCCTACTCATGCTTGCACTCAGCGTATATTAATTTTAATGCATGTTCATGACTGTTGTCGCTCTCTAGTTGGTCGCTTCCCAGTCTTTTGCTAGCCTTCACTTGTACTAAGAGGGAATACTGCTTGTGCATCCAATCCCTTAAACCCCAAAGTTATTCCATATGAGTCCACCATACCTTCCTATTTATGCGGTTTCTACCTGCCGTTCCAAGTAAATTTGTATGTGCCAAACTCTAAACCTTCAAATGAAATTATGTTTTGCATGCTCGAATAGCTCATGTATCAACTAGGGCTGTCTGTATTTCCATGCTCGGCGGCTTATTCTCAAGAGTAGTGGACTCCGCTCCTCACTCACTAGAAAATGGCTGGTCACCGGGATGCCCAGTCCCATGCTTTATGCAAACCAAATCAAAATAATTGCAAACAGAACTCCCCCGGGACTCTTGTTAGTTGGAGGCACTCGTTGTTTCGAGCAAGTCATGGATTGATGCTTGTTGGTGGAGGGGGAGTATAAACTTTACCATTCTGTTTGGGAACCGCCTATAATGTGTGTAGCATGGAAGATATCGCCATCTCCCGGTTGTTATGTTGACAATGAAAGTATGCCGCTCAAAATATTATCTATCTCTGCTTTAAAATCGAGCTCTGGCACCTCTACAAATCCCTGTTTCTCTCTACGAAGGGCCTATCTATTTATTTTTATGTTGAGTCATCACCCTCTTATTAAAAAGCACCAGCTAGAGAGCACCGCTGTCATTTGCATCCATTACTGTTAATTTATATTGGGTATGACTATGACTGGATCTCTTTTACCATGAATTGCAATGTTTAGTCAGTCCTTAATCTTTAAAGGTGCTCTGCATTTATGTTTTGCGGTCTCAGAAAGGGCTAGCGAGATACCATCTTGTTATATCATATCATGATTGTTTAGAGAAAGTGTTGTCGTCCGAGATTTATTATTATTGCTCGCTAGTTGATTATGCCATTGACATGAGTAAACATGAGACCTAAATATTATTGTAAATATGGTTAGTTCATAATCTTTGCTGAAAACTTGAATGCTGGCTTTACATATTTACAACAACAAGAGCAAACAGAGTTTGTAAAAAAGTTTCTTTATCACTTTCAGTCTATCAACGGAATTGCTTGAGGACAAGCAAAGGTTTAAGCTTTGGGGAGTTGATACATCTCCGTCGTATCTACTTTCCCAAACACGTTTGCCCTTGTTTTGGACTCTAACTTGCATGATTTGAATGGAACTAACCCGGACTGACACTGTTTTCAGCAGAATTACCATGGTGTTATTTATGTGCAGAAACAAAAGTTCTCGGAATGACCTGAAACTTCACGGAGATTATTTTTGAAAATAATAAAAAAATATTGGTGAAAGAATCAAGGCCAGGGGGCTCACACCCTTTCCACGAGGGTGGGGGGCGCGCCTGCCCCCTGGGCGCACCCCCTGCCTCGTGGGCCCCCTGGAGCTCCACCGACCTCAACTCCAACTCCATATATTCGTGTTCGGGGAGAAAAATCAGAGAGAAAGATTCATCGCGTTTTACGATACGGAGCCGCCGCCAAGCCCTAAACTCTCTCGGAAGGGCTGATCTGGAGTCCGTTCGGGGCTCCGGAGAGGGGAATCCGTCGCCATCGTCATCATCAACCATCCTCCATCACCAATTTCATGATGCTCATCGCCGTGCGTGAGTAATTCCATCATAGGCTTGCTGGACGGTGATGGGTTGGATGAGATTTACCATGTAATCGAGTTAGTTTTGTTAGGGTTTGATCCCTAGTATCCACTATGTTCTGAGATTGATGTTGCTATGACTTTGCTATGCTTAATGCTTGTCACTAGGCCCCGAATGCCATGATTTCAGATCTGAACCTATTATGTTTTCATGAATATATGTGAGTTCTTGATCCTATCTTGCAAGTCTATAGTCACCTACTATGTGTTATGATCCGGCAACCCCGAAGTGTTAATAATCGGGACCACTCCCGGTGATGACCGTAGTTTGAGGAGTTCATGTATTCACTATGTGTTAATGCTTTGGTCTGGTACTCTATTAAAAGGAGGCCTTAATATCCCTTAGTTTCCATTAGGACCCCTCTGCCACGGGAGGGTAGAATAAAAGATGTCATGCAAGTTCTTTTCCATAAGCATGTATGACTATATTCGGAATACATGCCTACATTATATTGATGAATTGGAGCTAGTTCTGTGTCACCCTATGTTATGATTGTTACATGATGAACCGCATCCGACATAATTCTCCATCACCAATCCAATGCTTACGAGCTTTTCACATATTGTTTTTCGTTTATTTACTTTTCTGTTGCTACTGTTACAATCACTACAAAAACCAAAAATATTACTTTTGCTACTGTTACCGTTACTTCCATATTACTTTGCTACTAAATACTTTGGTGCAGATACTAAGTTATCCAGGTGTGGTTGAATTGACAACTCAACTGCTAATACTTGAGAATATTCTTTAGCTCCCCTTGTGTCAAATAAATAAATTTGGGTTGAATACTCTACCCTCGAAAACTGTTGCGATCCCCTATACTTATGGGTTATCAGTTTTCTTTGGTGGACAGAGAGGTACAAGTCTTTCCCGGGAACGGGAAAAGCAGTGCACTCCTACTGGTGTTCTACCAAGTGTCCAACCCTTTTCTCAGTAGTTAGGCCCTCCTTTTTATAGTTCAAGGGGTACCACAATGGCTTTGTTGCTATGGAAAATGCCTTACTCTGACAGGGGGTATGCGCATTAAATGTCTGATGAATTGTCATCATCTTCTGGCTCTCGGAAACGATCAACCGTCTTTTCATCGCTGCTCAAGGTGGCGGCTTGGTCTGGTCATGCCACTCGCCAGTACAGATGTCATCCTCACGACAGGTAAACGGACGACTTGACCTTGGGGCTACTGTAACTCCACCGCCCAGGTTGCCTGCTCGCAACGTGCCGCAGAAGGTCTGCATTGGCAGAACCAGCGTGCCACCCGTGGAGCACAGTGGCCTGGCCCCTTGGGGGTCGGTTAGAATAGTCGTTGTCAGGTGGCATCGTTCTTGGGTGTTTTCGTAAACCTCATGCTTATCGCCTGAGGCTCTTGGAACTAGTCTTGAATGTTGAAGATCTTAACGAAAATCTACATTCCATTAGGAAGCTCTTTGCGAGAGTTCCTCCTTTAGCATGTATCCTCCCGGCCAGAAGAGCTGCTTGTGGTCCGTGCACGGCTGGTTCCATGAACCAGCTATTCACAGTACCGACACACGTAGAACAAAAGAGCGGGATCGGTCAAACATAACCAGATGTCTTTTTTTTATACGCTGAAAGAAACTTGCACATCCATTTTTACAACATAAACCCAACATGAAAACCAAGATTGCTCAACCCACTTTTACCACACCAAAATCTCAACGCTCCTAATTGACGGATCTTACATAATTGCATCGCTAATATATAACCCCAACACCCAAACCCTAGCGACCCCCACATATATAAGCCCCCGCCCTTCACATAGGATGCGTTTGGTTCCCAGGATAGCCCCGCGAGGACAGGGATAGCCCAATTTTTTCGGGATACCAGGTGTTTGGTTCATGAGCGAAAAAGAATATGGACAGCCAGATTCCTGAAATATTCGCTGAAAATCCGGCTCCGCACGTACGCGAGATTCTCGCGGATATGGACGTCCACCCCGCGCGACCGAAACGTTTTCTGCTGCCCTCGCTCATTCACCATCTCCTTTCTCTTCTATCTCGTTGCGGCGGCGGACACATCAGATCCAACAGCGACGGTGAAGGTGAGTGCGGCGCGGCATGGCTCTCTCCTTCCTTATCTTCCTCTCTGCCATGGCCTCTCTCCTTCCTCTCTTCTCTCCCTAGCTCGAGCTGCAAGACAGCAGAGGCCGTGGTGGCGGCGGCGGAGACATGTGAGATTAACGCGCTGCCGCCGGTGTCGTGCGGATCGAGGCAGTTCTCTCCGGCTGGTGCGTCCGCTGGCGACAAAGCGTGGGCATGTGCCTTTGGGAGAGAGGAGGCAAGGCTGCTCCCGTGCGTAGTGGCGGCTGCTCCTGGCGGACGTGCTTGCCTTGTCCCGATCTGGACTCCTCCCTTCTCAACAATGCTTTGAAGAATTTATCCCCAGTAAGAGATGATGTGATGCTAAATCGGTGCTTAGTAGGAACAATGCAATGCATATGTACTTAATCAAAAAGTCATCACAATTTCTATCCATCACTCATCCCTCAAACCAAACAAGAACTCGGCTAACCTCATCCACCCAACCAAATAGAAAATAGTGCTATCCCTGTCCAGCTGGTTGGGGATATCAGTAGCCACATTTGTCTGTCCATTGAACCAAACACATCCATAGCCCCGTCACCACCATACCCTCGCCGCGATGGCCACCAACACCCCAGCCGCAGAAGCGATGGCCACCAACACCTGCCCCGTCGTCTCTATGAAGGCTTCGGAGGGTGACATGGCCACCGTCCCAGCCGCCTTCGCCCTCCCCCTCCCCAATGTCTTCACTCTACCGATCCGCCAGGACGTCATCACCTTCGTCCACAGGCTGGCCCACCGCAACAAGCTGCAGCCCGAGCCCGACTCCGGCTCCTCCCGCAGCGCCGGACAGCGGATGCCGGACGAGTCGCCGCCGGGCGGGAGGGCGCGGCGGAGGCGGCGACACCGCGCGAGGAAGACGCGGCACCGAGGGAGCAGGCGTAGCGTGGCGCGACGAAGGCCGTGAGTGCGCACTCTGCACCACGCATTCGGTGCCTGCCTCGCGGGACGCCGACGGCTGCCGCGAGCGGGCGTCATGCCGCAGCCCCGACGTGTTCCAGGGCTCGTTTTGAGTCTGTTTGTTAAGTTTAGGATTGTTTTTTTCTAAGTCCAAAATCAATTTAACAGTAGATCGATCCATCGACTTAATTCTACGAGATGCGACTTTTGTAAGACGATCAAATGCGAATCCATGTCAATGAAATAATTTGATTCCCGCCTCGCAGTTACGGGGTCACATTTGTCATCTCGCCTTCCATTATGATTCTTCCAGCCCCTTTGATCCAAGCAACTAAACTGCAAAGTCTGAGAAATAATCTGACAGCTGGTTTGGCACCTACAGTAGCTTCCAGTTTCAGTTGGTGGAAATGAAATATAAACACATTCGTGAGATGATTTCATTTGGTCGGATTTGGATTCAAAACCTAATTTTCTTGTTTAGCTGCCATATCAATTTATGAAATGAAATGAATTTATGTGCTCTTGGCTGCTTTGAATTAGTATAATCATAAATAATCAAGGTGCATATCTCCATGTGTAAGTTCAACACATTTACATTCAATTCTGCAAGGACGGGTCAGTTGAGCATCTCCAATAGCAGACCTATTTTTGGGCACGAAAAAGAGTGTAGTACATTGTTGGTCCCTAAACTATTTCAGGGGTGTCATGTCGGTCATCATTCTATGAAAATCGGCATCTAGGTCCTCGAAGTGTAGTAAGTGTGTCATTTAGGTTCAAAATCTGTCCGACCCGCCTGACCGAACAGCTGGTGCAGTTCCCCCGTGATACGTCGGACAGGGGTCCCCGCAAGGTAACGGCCGGTGACAGAAATATGCAAATAAATTCCACAGAATGATAAATGTACTTCACTGCAAATAAGTTCAAATTCATGGTTTCAAAAAATGTTCGCGAATAAGGAAAAAATGTTCATGAACGATAAAAATGTTCATGAACGATAATTTTTAGAACGTGTTCGTGAACCACAAATTACTGAACATTTAAAGTTGCAGACGATAAATGTTAAAATGTTAGCGATATTTTTAAAGTCGTGAACATTTTTTCACTATTCGCGAACATTTTTTGAGACCTTAAAAATTTAAATTAATGAAAATTTTGGAAATTCATAAACATATTATCAAATTCATGAACACTTTTTTAACCCCGGATGTTTTTGTAAATCCATGAACATTTTTGAATTCACCAAAATACTAAAAATTGCTATTTTAAATTTTAAAAAATAATGAACATTTATGTAATTTGTGTAAACCTCTTTTTTCAAATTCATCATCCACGGACATGTTTTCCATATTCGAGAACATTTTTTGTAGTTCGTGAACATATTTTGAAATTTATCTTTGGCGAACAATGTTGGTGGTTTGCGAACATATAAATTGTTTTCTTTTAAAATTTATCATTCAAATTTTTTTAAAAAAAATCGTAAATATTTTCTTCCAAATTCTTCGTTTTTGGGAACATTTTTCAAATTCGTCATTCGCGAACATTTTCTCCATATTTGCAAACAATATTTGTGGTTTGCGAACATATTTTCAAACTTATTGTTCGTGAATGCTTTTTAAAAGTTGCAAACATTTATTTCATATTCTTGAACATTTTTTGTTGTTTGCGAACATATTTTCATATTTATCATTCATGAACATGTTTTTTTCTAATAAAATTTATCGTTCGCAAACATTTTCTTAAGGTCGCGAACATTCTTTTTCCAGATTCATTGTTCGTGAACTTTTTTTAAAATTCATCATTAAACATTTTTCCGTATTTGTGAACATTTTTCCATATTCGCGAACATTTTTCGAAACCATGAATTTGAATTTATTTGCATATTTCTGTCACCGACCGTTACATTGAGGGGCCCCTTTAACATGTCATAGGTCAACAGCACCAGCTAGCCGGTTAGGTGCGGTTGGACAGATTTTGGGCCTGAATAACACACTTACTGCACTTCAAGGACCTAGATGCCGATTTTCATAGTTTGAGGACCTACATGACACCCCAAAAATAGTTCAGGAACCTATAATGCACTTCACTCCACGAAAATGGTAGTGTAAAAATATTTGGGCACAGGAACGCGTTTTTGGGGCATGAGCAAGTGCATCTCCAACAACATCCCTAAAATAGGGCACCCAGATCAACCACATCAAATTTTTTAACTAACATTTGAACTACTTCGACCACATTTCATATTTCAAACAATGTTTGAACTAAGTTTAAACATGCTACATTCAACTAGCAACTTAAACTACGATAAGCAATACTACGAAGATTATAGATTGTCTCTGTCGATATCATTGAACCCATCACACAATGTTGACCACACCGGAGCCTCGTACATTCTTCTACTTCTTGCCCTGTGACAACGTAGGCCCTGCCTCGTCGTCGTTCTTGTGCTTCTCAGCCTCCTTCTTCTAGAAGAGCTCCCTCTCGGCTTGCACATACTCCGGATGTGCCCAAGAAAACGCCGCCATGGCCTCCCCGTCCCTCTCTCAGATCGGGCTCGACTCAGTTGTCACTGGTGGGCCGACGTGCTCCGCATCCGCCCGAGACTCATTCTCTAGGAAATTGAGCTTAGAGTGGCGGAGGCCGAGCCTCCATACTGCGATGTCGTACACGTGGGCGGCGAGGTCGGTCGTCGTGTACATGTCGAGCCAATACGGGTGGGCAGCGTGTTGAAACTCCACATTGTAGTTGTCGGACGGTCGACATTGCGCCCCGTTGAATCTGGCGGGAGCTCCTCCGCTTAGGTGCAATGGCGAGAAGGCGGCGCGCCTGGGGAAGCAACCAGCGGCTCAAGGGAGGCAGCGACCCGAAGAAGAACCAGCGACGGCGGCCCGGAGAAAAAACGGCGGCTCGGTAACCTTTCGCTACACGCCATGCCCATGACGAGGAGGGTTAGAAGGAAGTAGCGATCAGCAGCCTGATGTAGATGGCAATGAGTGCCCTCGCCCCTGGCTTCCTACAGTTTTTCCTGAGAGACACGACATGAATTTTGCAGGGAAGGGTTAGAAGGAAGCGGTGATCGGCGGCCATAACGTACTTCCTCCGTCTCATAATATAAAAACGTTTTTAATACTATAGTAGTGTGAAAAATGTTCTTATATTATGGAACGGGGGGAGTAGATGGCAAGGAGTGCCCTCGTCCCTGGCTTCCTGCAGTTTTTCCCCACCTCCTCACCCTTGTGAGTAAATTGCATAAAACCATCACTTTGAAGGCAAGGTCTGCAAAAACCACTACAATACATTTATTTACAAAAAACACCATCTCTTCAGTAATGTTTTTTGCAAAAAACACTGATCAACGGATATGGCTCGTTTAAGTGCGTTTATGACAGATGGGGTCTGTTTTCTGCCTACGTGGCATAACTGTTTAGGTTTAATGCGAAAAGCCCCCTAAAAAATTTCCCCGCTTCCCAGGCCCATCCCGACCACGACCCCACACCCGTCCCACGGCCGCCCCCATCCCGATCCTGGCAGAGGCCCCCGTCGCCGTTCCTGCACCGAGGGTGAGGCACATGACGCCGCCGTGGTCCGTCCCCCCCCGCCGAGGAGCGGCCTTCCACCATGCACTGGCGAGGGCGAGGCACAGGTCGCCGGAACCATGCGCCGGTGATTTGACGGAGCCGGTGTCCCCCGCCCCTTCCTACCCAGGCCGCCGTCGTCATGCCCCCAACCGGATCCTGCCACATCAGCCTCCACTGTCCCCGCCAGGCACCGGATCAGGCAGCAGGGGCGGGCTGCCATTCCTCAACGCTCTGGTGACCGCGAAGATGGCCAGCACGTAAGGGATCGCGACGGGAGCGGCGTCCTCAAGCCATCACCAGAACGCCTCCATGGCCGGGAGGAGCTCGTGGGCCTTGCTCGCAACCGTGGCCACCACGAGCGGCCAAAAGCCGGCGACGGCGTTCTGCACCCACTGCCGGCGACGACAGATTGAGAAGCGGGGGCTAATACCTTTTTCGTTTTTGATTTAGGGGTGTCTATGTAAAATTCTAGGGTCTAGTTTGTAATTTTAGATTAAAATCTACCTGGCACAAAAAATCATGCCACGTAGGAAAAAAACGGGCCCCATCTGTCATAAACTCACTTAACTGAGCCTGATCCGCCGATCAGTGTCTTTTGCAAAAAAATTACCGAAGACATGGTGTTTTCTGCAAAAAAAATGTATTGTAGTGGTTTTTGCAAACCTTGTCTTTAAAGTGGTGGTTTTGTGAAATTTACTCCATCCTTGTTGATTTGGCAGGCTGGGGAAGAAGGGGAGGACTTTCTCTTCCTGAGAGACACGACATGAATTTTGCAGCTATGAAGTGCGGCAACGGCGGTCGCCTTCGAATTTTTTTTTAGGGTCGCCTTCGATTTGTTCACGACACGGAGAAGAAAAAAATGGGTATAAGAGGAGATAGAACGAGCAGGGCCGAGAAAAATCTGGAGGCCCCCCATGTGCATGGCCCCACAGAACTCGTGGGCCGTGGCATACATGGGAGCGTTCGGTAGCCCTAAAAAAACATGGGAGCGTTCGGCGAAGCATGAGATCAGGTCGGCCGATCCAGATCCCCATATGATCTGAGGTCGTTCGGAATCAAATGAGAGTGAAGTTGGCCCATCGAGATTTTGGCCCAGCCTAGAATAATCTTGCAGAGCTGAAAATCTGGCATGTAAATGACAAATAAGCAGCGTCCACAAGTCCCATTTAGTTAGCTCTAACTAGCTCCATAGTTTATTCCCCCAAAAAAATATTGAACTTTTAGATCATTAGTGGGTTTAAACGGGATCCAGTTTATGTCCCTACTGAAAATGATCCTCTGCCAAGGCAAGGTCTTTGGTACCCACTGAATATTCACCCCCAAAAAAAAATAGAATATCTGAATAGTTTACAACAGCCTTTTAAACCAGGAAGGCAGCCATGTATGCTTTTAGGAATCATCTTTACCTGATAATAATGCAAATTGGGTTTCTTTCGTCCGTCATGATATTTTTCAGAAAAGTCTCTCTATTTCAAAAAATTCAACCCGCCGCCCGGATTTAAGTCACACCCGAACCGTTATTTTACATTTTTCGAAACCCCTCCAGATGTTTTAGGTAATTCATCCGCAGATCATATTTAAGTCAAACAAATGCTTTTTAAAATCATCCATATCTTTTAAACCGTAACTCCAATTTAAACATGTTATATATGGAATTTGATTAGAAAAATATGTAGAATATGAATATGAGATTATTTTTACCTGTTATAAGTATTTTTAAAACCAAATGATTTTCTAAATTATCTGTATCTTTTAAACAGTAACTTTGATTTTAACATATTATATATGAAATTTTATTAGAAAAATGTGTGGAATCTAAATATGATGTTAATTTTACCTGTTAAATATTTTAAAAATATTGTTATAGAAGCAAACTTATAATTTATAGTGCAAGATCCTTTTTTTTCATACCGACGGCGGTCTAGATTGCAAATAAACACCCCACTATAACCATATAGGGAAAAGAAAACATCGATAACTACACATGCATACCTCCGAAAAATGACGTAGGAGAAAACAATAGATTTCTCATCGCGAGAGATCGCGAGAGAGAGAGAGAGAGAGAGAGAGAGAGAGAGAGAGAGAGGGAGAAAGACGCCTTAGGATTAACCATATTCAACACACGTTTTTTGTTGTTTTGTGTGAACACCGAGGCCATCGCCAGCGAGGGTGAGAAGGAGGATAAGCGGCAACACAAATATGATGCCTCGCAAAAATAAAGAAGATGGACCTATTGTGGTCTTGAGTGATGGTTGTTGAGTTAAGAGCGTGTGTTATGTTTTCTCCCGTTGCAACTCACGGGCTCTTTTGCTAGTAGGGGAAAAAGAAGGAACAAGTCACTCTGTACAACATTTGGATCAGATATATATTTGTTTATCTTTATCTATCGTTGGTCGTCGTGTCTCCTGCAACTATACATCTCGGCGCCTTCATGGTTTTTACAATGAATGAACAAGTCATTTACAGTGAAATGGTGTGTGGGTCATGTTCAGCAAATGTGGGCCCTGTCCTGCCTCAAAATTAATTTCCTTCTCAGTTAGTCTTCTAAATTTACAGACTCATGGTCATGGGTTCGCTCGCATCTATCGTCTCACCTTCCTTTATGATTCTTCTTCTAACTGAGAAATAATCTGAAACAGATGGATGGCAATAAATTGCAAGATGACCGAACCTGGACGAATAATTAAGATGAAAAAAGTATACTCTACCTTCGAATATTGTCTCAGGAGAGAAGAACCATGCTAGTCCAAGGACACATCACTCAGGAGAATCCTATGCAGCTCGACCACATCAGATTGGTTGAAGCTTCGACAGCCATAGTGGCAAATAGTCTGGCTGCTGCACAGAACAAAAAGGTTCAGTGCTTCACTATTGAGCAGTACGACAGGAACCTCAGTATCCACTTATGATTTACAGAGATTGAATGTAAACAAAAGTAAATGCGTCTATATGTTTGGTTTAAGCCTTAAAACAAATGCTTTCTTTTACATTCTCCATTAGTTTTGAAGTGTCGTGTCAGCTACTTCTACTTATTGCACAAGTTTAAAACAAACGAAATCTTACTGTATAATGCAAAGGCACAACTTGGCATCAGTGTGATGTGCTAGTGGGACCAGGGTTTTTTTTTGTTGAGTAGATGATTGACATGGTGCCTCAAAAGGCAGCAGTGTCAATTGAGTCTAAATCATTTTTTCCAAGAAAAAAAATTAAGCCTGAATCTGATCAGTGAGGGAATCTTATTAAGTCTCGACATTTAGAAAAAATGTCAATGATGATCTCACAGATGACAGAAGCATACAAACACTCTCAATAAAATTACCAGCACATAAATATCACTGAGCTACATACCGTACAATCAGTAGTCTACCGCACTTGATTCTTGTCAGAACCTGCAGAATATTTTAAAAGGTAAATAGACAAATAAGAGTCCAAGATAAGATCAATACTGTGATGATCATGTTTGTTCAGTCAACCGAGAGAATCAGAGACTTACTGAATATGCTTGACTTTGGTGGAAGCCAATTCCCTGATTTCTTTGATTTTGGCTCCTTCATGTGCCATATTTTCTGTGTTTTTTCACTTCTAACTGAATGTCTGCTGGATTCTCCCACCAAACTTGCTCTCTTTTGTATCTTTTCATGATATATGGCTGGCGGAGAAAGTTTCAACGGGGGTACAGTCTCAATATGAAAAGACTTCTGACCTTTCTGGAGATTGTTCAGTATTTCAAACTGCAAAAGGAAATATCATGGCAAAAACTTTAGCTAGTACTCTAGAAGTACAGAGTATAGGGTCAGATCCATTTTATCACCATTGAAAAACTAGAAATTAACTTAGATTTTTTTATTAACTAAATTTAAAGTATTAGAGTGGACACTAAATTCTACGTATATCATTGACCAAAGCATAACCAAGTACACAGCTGATATAATATCTAACACAGATAACCAAAACAGGATGTAATATTATATTCATTACGAGAGAGATATCACAAGTTATAACTGGACCAGGGCTTCCAAATATCACAAGTCAAGTTTTTGGAAAGCGCCTGGTAATAATAGAGAAATTTATTATACTAGCAGAAAAGAAATATCTCAAGATATTCCTACCCGTGACATCTGGTGAAGCCCACGAGATCTCTCAACATGATCTGTCTCGTGATTATGATGGACGCCATATGGTACTTCATGCTCAACCACGGGATACTTGGGTAGCCCATTCTCAGCTATTATAGGTGATTTGTTCTGGGCTTGTGTGTCACTCATTGAGAGACAAACTGGACATCCATCTTTAAAATCCTTATTGGATGATTTGCTTTGTTCAGACTCACAGTGAAGATGTGTTGCATGTCCACAACTGAATACTCGAACTGCTGAAATAGCACCTTCTTTAGAAAGTGAGCAGTTGCATACACAACAGACAAAAGTCTGTGGAGCAAATCCATGACAAACCCCTCTCTTTAATAAGCTCAAGGTATAGAACGAATCATCCTCGATAACTGACTTAGCTGTTTCCTGCAAGCAGGTGCGCAAGGTATCAGAGGCGCTATAATTTTTACTACTGGATAAAATACAGAAGAAAATAACCAAAGAAGGTGATGAACTCGTTTCACCATAGTTAACTTAACTGGTCTTCCATATAGAATAGGAAATATTGCAAGAAAATACTGAAGAAACAACATTTAATTGAACAAATTAAAAAATTAGTTCAAGATATCATTGTCTCGACACTAGTTAGATCAGTAGGAATATGTTAATTGAACCATAAAGTGTATAGGCGCTTTACGGCACTTGGTTCATGAATTTAGCTAAAAAATGTAATATTAAAAGCCTTGGGTTATTTTCAATCACTTTAAGCACTGAAGCTTCAGGACAAGGGATACAAATCAACTTGACATAACTCTGCTCTATTGCAATGGAATATGTAATTTGTTATGTCAAAGATAATGGCCTATTGCCCAGTGATTGGTGTTTTGCAAAGCATCAAACGCCATGCATGTTATACTTACTAAGTAAACGGCAAAGGAAGGAAAATCAGTATGTGTGTACCAGTATTCTTTTTTCGTAGAGATACATAGACAGCATTCTATGTATGACAAGTTTAAAATCACCAAACTCTTGACTTCCATTGTCAGATAATAGCTTTGCCATAATTGCTGGCAGGGGTATATACCCAGCCATTGCCTCAATTATCTCTCCAACAAATTGTGAGAAAACTCTCCGCAGAGTATTCAAACACCTTTGATAAGCTGAATTCACCATTTTTTGTGAGAATCCTTTTCCTGTTGGATGTCCATTTGTTGTTTCACCACCCACAGACCAACAACCTTTTCCATTTACAACCTTGCTTCCATACAACTTTTTCAGTGGATCTGAGAAACTGCACCAACAACATAATGGCATTAGCAGAAATTGTATCTACCAGCACGATAGAGGGATATTCTGATATGATGGCCCCTCAACAAACTAAAAGTGTAGCAATACTTTACACTGCTTGACAGATATCTATCAGTATTTAATAATAAGCCTTGCTTGAGATAATTGAACAGTATTAGTTTCGAGAATGGCATAAGATCAGCAGTCAGTACATTTTAGGATCATATTCCTAGCAATCTGTACAACTATACAAGGTACAAGTAGGGTGTGATCCAAATGTTTTTAAGCATCCGTGAGATCAGACTCACAAATTAAATTCCACCCCTGCAAAATACCTCAGAATTGCATCAGTTACAAGAGAGTGAAAAGTTAATCATCACTTAAGTGAGATTTAATTGATCCTATGTTATACTCTCACTTGTTCATGCGCAGCTCCTGTGGCAGTGCCCCAGGCCAATGACCAATAGAGACGATGCCTTAAGTATTTGGACAGTGCACATGCTAAATTACTAGTGAAAAGAGAACCATATCACATGATTCACATCTACCAAATAACATATCGCTACTAACAAAAGCCAACAACGACTATCAAATTTCTAGCTATAGATCCAAATAATAGGACAAAATGCCAATACGTTGCAGTGAGAAATGTTTTTGAAAGAAAGTATTTATGTATATAACTATATATTGGCACAACTTACGAGTCAACCAGTTGAAACCAAAGTAACTGAGACTCCTCTGGATCTAAACGCTGTGAATTCCTTTGGCACAATCCAATGGAGGAACGTAACACATCAAGCACAGGACGAGCCTGAATGAGAATATCAAATATGTTACCAACTATACAACAGAGGATACAAATATAGGTTAGTATTTCAATGGGGCACAAGAAAAAGGACCTCGCTCATGTTTAGAACAATGTCTGGTTGCTCAATTTCAGAGATACTCTTTGACGATGTCCGAGAGAACGCATTTTCCACCGAAGTGATAAACTGGTTAACTTTCTCATCTAGTCCAGCTAGAACAAGTTCCAACGCGCTTGCAACATCACCAACCCTCTCTTGCAGAAATGCAGCAGCATCTGTAACTCCATAATCTAGACAAAGGAGCAAACACCTCTCCAATCTGTAACTATCGAAAGTCTCCAGAAACTTCAGAACTGACCTTGGTTCATACTGACACAGAAGCTGTGCAAGAAGGCGTATTTGATTAACAAAAAAAGGATGATAATCTCGCAAAGCATGTGCTGCCACTAAAAAAACTTCAACCTAACAAATTGCATCAGTAAGGTCAACTTTGCACCTCTTCAGAAAAGTGGCAAAATTTGTACCATTCACCGTAACAAAATGAATAAACAGCAATTGACATATTGGTTTGACAACAACGTTTCAAATATAATATCGGAGTCTAAAGCTCCAAAAAACTAGAGTGCAATACTGCCCACGAATATGTTCTCAAGGAATCCTCTGGTTTTTCCAACCGTGATATCTCACCAGGACTCAATCATTGTAACCAAACAATCAACTCTAGACCTGAAGTACAAAACTGCGCCCAAGGTCAGCCAAATACAACTACAAGGACACAATGATACCATCAGACTTCGAAGTCCATGTGAAGTACCTGATGACCGTATCTTAGTTGCAAGGAATTTTTTGCTTCTTGGTTTCATGTCATGATATTGACTTAGTGTTCAACCAACTGCTGATAGTTTGTTCAGATTAGAACATTTTGTGCAGTATAATGGTCAAGGTTCAAAATAGTGCTGATTCCACACTGGCGCCCCTCGAAGGTCGCCTAAGACCACTGCCTAGAGGTGAACCATAACCAGGCTCCGGCTAGTGAGTAGGCAATGTTTAACATCGCCTTTTGGAACATTTATAATGGTTAACGTTAAGCAACTTTGGAATATTGCTTGATATGTCTAACAAGGGAGTGCTACTAATACCAAAGCCTGTAAAAAGCAGCTATGTCTGTGTTGTATTTGCAACGCACATACTGCTCAATGATTCAATATAACGGTTATGGCAAATCACTGCACTACCAGTTGCTGATAGATTGTTCTCCCAGTACAACTTTTGTGACACTATAGTGGTGAAAGGCTCTATTAAAGTCTACACTGATGGCTTAAGGCTCCAACCAAAGGTATTTCATTATGGTCAAAAAGCTCTATTTCAAATATACTGATGTTAAAAATCTGTCAAAAAACGTACCTCCAGATAGAGTTCAACTAACTTATCAGTCATAGAAATGGGATTGCGGTCAAACAACTTTGGGAGATTTGATAATCTCTGAAGATAATCTTCGAGTTCGCCAGAGTACAGACTTTCAACAATTTCATAGTTTCTGGCAGTAAGTTCACTGAAGTCAAGTTTTCCTGACAAGTGTACTTCGATTGCAGTTTTCAAGAAAAGAAAGAGGCTGCGGTGATCAGAATGAAGCTCTGCCAATATTTGCTGGATCTCATCGTGGAAATGATCAATGACCAAGACAAATGCACACTCCCTAAGAAAATGAAAGGATAGGAGAGAAATTGAGCACATTCGGTAGAAAGACAAGCCAGCAAGTGAAAATTTAAAGGGGAAGAGTATTACTAGTTAAAACATTAATTAACAAGCTCACCTGCTTAGATTGACTAGCTCAGCAAAACGAGATATTACTGTGGAACGAAACGACAAAGCTTCATCACTTGCCAATAGAAGTAACTTTTTGTTGATGAAGATAAATGCATGGTATGGTTCCATTGTATCCTTCATGTAACTATCTAAAGCAGACAAATTTTGATTTCTGGCTGTATATATCATGCCACAGGCCTGTATAGTAACAATACATTTACAGTCATAGGCTGAAAGATATTTTTGAGCAGCAGGGCTATATTATACAGGTGAACTTTCCAAAGGTAGTAGTGACAAACCTGATGAAAATGGGCATCTAAACAAAGATTCAACACATAATCAGAATTCCAGTCAGTTTGAGGAACCACGTTGAAGAGCTGAAGAACTTCTTTCTGAGGTGGCATCTTTTTATCATCGTATGATGTAGTGGATGACGTGAGGTATTTAAGAATGTGCTTGAGAACTCTTTGAGATGCATTTGCCCTTTTATGGGAAACAAGAAAGGACACAAATTCAATGATATGACCAAAGTCACTCACTGAAGGCCAAAGTTCCGATTCTTCTGACTCAGCAGTACCCACAACAACGGAATGGATCGCCTCATTTTCTAAACCAACAATATGAATGATGGTGTCAACTACACTTTGTAACAAAATATTTTGACTATCTGGGCTTTCAATATCAGTATCTTCTTCATCCTTAGATACAGATGCATCAAGAGTACTAGAAGTAGGTTCAAAATTCTCTTGTGCAAAAGCACACTTGACAACTTCCAAAGTAGCTTCTGTATCCATCCATAGTAGATAGCATATGTTTGGGCATTTTCCAGAAGAAGAACTAAAACCCTTAAATACTTCAGAAGTGAGCATTTTAGAGTCCTCGAGCATGAATTGCAGAAGTTCTTTTCTCACTGCATGAAGCTGAGCTCGGGGAATTGTTCCATGCCCTGCAAAAATAGATCATGTGATAACATATCATGGAGTTGAATTGTCTTATAAGAGGATCCTATATAGCATTAGCATGTTCATATGTATTCCTAGTTCAGAACATAATCCTGTTGGAAGTATGCAGATGTTCCCGTGAAGATGACACAACACCCGCACCTTATAGTAAATCTAAACTTTCCAATTTTAGAAAATCAAAATTGAAGCACATAGTTTTACTAACACATTTTACAATCTACCAGATTCAAGGCCCACCAACAGCCCAACAGCACAGGAAAAACAGTCTAAGGTCAACATTAAACTAGCATAGAATTTATGAAATAGTAAAAAACATGCGGTGAATGGCTTCCATTACTAACCTGGAGGAAATGCTAAGCCCTGGAAGCAATACTTCAGATAAACAAGCATCCTGTAGCTGTTAAAGTGAAAATATGGTAAGATACTGGCCTTCCACATAGCACTAGTATTTATATATTCTAAAAGAAACACCAATTGCATATACAAAACTAGGCCGCTAGCAGTATCAAACAAAATCAAGCAAGTCTAACCAAGCCCTTTGAAAGCATGGGATGTTTTTTGCTTAGTATCAACATTTTTGTTCACACTCATGCATGTCATAGAGAAATCTCAGGGGAAACATAAAGATGCATTTCAAATGAAGATTCATGTAAACTGCAATGATAACCAAGTAACTAATGCTAAGAAAATTATCAAATTCTGATTAACCAATTTACCAGAACATGTAGATTGCAATGATAAAGATTCATGTAAATTGCAATGATAACCAAGTAAATAATGCTAAGAAAATTATCAAATTCTGATTAATCAATTTACCAGAACAGATATTCAATCAGGAACTTCAAAATAACACAAGTATGCTCAAATCACATATCAATAACTTGAACATAATGTGTACTATTATCTCATCTATACGAACAAGGTGATTGATTATGAGCGAGTTTAATACAACTCTTACTGGCAAGAGTATGACATACCAAGTAGAAGTAGCATCTTTTCGAGTAGCATTCTGGATGACAGATAGAAGTTCCTCTAGAGGTGTACGGAAATCATTCAACCCTTGGTTAAATAAATAAATTAGGGCACCATATAACCCATGCTCACGACACAGTCTGACTACCTGCATACAGAACAAGTAGAACAATATCATGCGGATGCATAATCGTACAAACACATTAGTCCAAACTACAAAAACGGTACCAGAATATACTGAAAAGGGTTTTTTCTTGGTCAATGAATGTAAACAATGACAATGAAACATGTCTGATAAAGGTCTACAAATGTACCTCTTACACTACTTGGATGCAACTTTTATGTATACCTGATTAAAATCCAGTGATGAAATATCCATATGAAGAATGCATTGTTCGACTCGCTGCAACCATCCTTTGCCACTATAATGCTCTACTAGAGCTTGCATGATCTACAAATCAAATTGGCATAAAAGTATAATCATTTGCAAATTCATGTGCTAACACTAGAAAATCCTCGGTGGCACTCACCTCAGGGGGTAAAGAACCCAGCATATCTTTCAATATATATGGCTCTAGTACCTCCAGAAATATACCTGTTATTTATGTCATGTCAGCCTTTTCAAGTTATAGCAGTAATTTAATAACAGAAACATGTGCGTGCACAATCTTATCAGCAAACAGATAAATTGACATACGCAAAACATTTCTTAGACTATACAGCATGAAAATTAATATAAAATCCTCTAGAATATTCCTTTAAAGACTGGAATCTTCAAAAGTGCAAGTAAAATTATTCCAAATTAAATGGAGTCAAAGCAATAAAATTAGGAAAAAATGCCTGGCTATGCAACTAGAGCCCATTAAAGCATCCATCAAAAGAGATCTACAGAATGCCTGCAACTTAGAACGGAAGCAGGAAAATATCTTCCTTTGCGTTCTTGTAGAAAAAATAGAAGGACCACAGGATGTATCAACAAATGATCTAAAGAAAGATGTATTAAACACGGAAGGGAGGATTGCGTCAACTTCAAGCATGAACAGAATAAACATCAGACTTAAGCAAAATAAGAAGGTTGCTAGTTCTTATGAGTTAATTAGAACAAGCCTACCTCCACTTTGGGCAGCAACAAACTTAGAGAAGACTGTATCAAACAAGATGTCATTCCGCCCAATATGAACACAAAACTCGACTGCAACCCCTCCTACACGAGCATATTGTTCTTCTCTCTGTGTCAGCAGGGATCTATCGGCGTCTATCAGGCCATCTGCTGCTCCCCCCTTTCCAGTATGATTTGACAATGCAATTGAAATATATTCAAAGACATAACCTATATATGACAGTAGCAACTCTACTAAATACGGCATTATGGCTCCCCTTATAGAATCAACTGTTCTCGGAAGATCAACAACACCCTGTGTGTGACCGTCATAAAGCTTCATTGCCATGTCCAGTGCACCCATCCAATCACCAGCCATCTTTAGTGCTTCAATCCGCTCTTTCCATGGAAGAAGTCGCGAAACTGTAAGAAAGCTTGGGCCAAGAATATATACTGTAGCACCTCTTACTGCTACTGAGTTGTTAAAATGCCTCTCAGGGTTGCCAAACCTGTTAGAAAAATGTGTATGGTACAGTATGCTGTCATCGAAGACAAAACCATCAAGAGTAAAGATAGTCCTGCGAAGCTCACTGCCATCTTTTGAGAACAAACAGAGCTGCCCTTTCAAGTTAAGGACAGCTAACATCTGAATGAAAAAAAAAGTAATTTGATTTTACAACTGGGAAAAAGACATAGACTAAAAGAATGACCAAAAGGGGAGACTTTTGCATGCCTGATCATTTAACCAGGCAACGCCAACAGCGGCACTATCAAGCTTCCAGTCCTTATGTCTGATCATCTTTGATTTAACAAATTTTGCAACTTGTACTTGACGGTCCCATGCAAGCGCAAGCCAAGATACTCGCTCTTCATCTATAGTATTGTCATTTTTAGCCCAAGAAACCAAAATTTACCAATATAAGGAACTACCAATCATTGTCAATGTCTAAGGAGGTCTAATCTTACCAATTGGCGATGAATCAGTGGAGGACGATGTGTATTTCCATGCAGCATAAGCAATTGACCCTTCGCGTGCTCCTTCTGGTCTAGAAAAGGTCTCAATATGTTCAACGTGGTCAATGATGGTACGGAGTCTAACCTAACAGGAGAAACACATAACATCATAAATCAGTACAAGAGTCACGGTAACTGTAGTTAACAAGATAACAGAGTGAAAAAATTATAAAATGTTTGCATTATTAAATATATCATCCGTACCACAAGAGCATGTTGATGCATAATGAACATGACTGTAACACCATCCTCCAATGGAGAAGAGCCTTCATTGAAAAACTTCCATCCAGAATCTACTCCAACTACACCTCCCATCATGCTCCCAAGACCACCACTGGAGGAAGTTGGTAGGTTGCCCTGCGTAGATGAGTTGCCAGAACCAAAGGGTTCATCCGCTAGAAGAGGACAGGCTGAGAGCACGATTCCAGTGTTTCCATCAAAAAGGCGCTGGCAAAGTGTAGCTATGTTTTGTCAGAGCAGTCATATATTTAAAAGGGGATCAAGTGGGTTAATATGTGTACAATGGAAAGAATGATGTTGCTTCATACCTGAGTTCCCTTAACAGTCAAGCGATTAATGACGGGGATAATAGAGAATGTGTGCAGAAGAACAAGCCCCTTTGAATCACCAGTGATGGCTTTAGATTGGCGGATAAAGCAAACATGCACTACAGCTCCTGTATGTTCACCATATATGACTTTTGCTGCAGTAGCCTTCTGTACATCCCACATTGTCATATGACCATCACCATATCCTACCAGCAGAAGATCCCCTTGCGGGTTAAAGCACATGGCAGTCACTGGTGATTGGGTTTTCTCACCTTGGTTCCAAAAGAACAGCATCTGAAATAATAAAAGCAATCTTTACAGACCGAAAAATCAAAGTGACATACAATTCCCAGGACATCAGAACCACTAATCTATAACAACTGTCCCCATTTCAAATCATAACCAGTATTACGGTTTTATTATTTTCCACATTTGAGTTCGTCCAACAAGATTTTTGAATAGCAAATGGCTACAGGCTTATAAGATTAATAGCTATATGTGCAGCCACTGAATTATTATATGACTGACAAACACATGAAAATGTGCAGTACACCCCAATCCAGGAGATTACTTTTCAAGTTCATGTACTATCTTGGAAAAATATTAATTTTCAGCAAGCAAGCAAGAGAAGAGAACACAAGGGTCAATTTTTCAGAGATTAATCGGTGAACTGTGGAACAAAGTTATCACACAATCAATCAGCTTTTTAAATAGAAATTATGGCAAATCAATCAAAGTTGGCGTGATTAGATTCTGGCACAAAGGAATAGTTTCTTTAAATGTATGAATATTTGAGTACGGAGCCATCTAATAAAAATACCAAGGTGACCCTTGTCTTCTTTTGTTGCCATCAACTGCTAAGACTATAAGTGGGCCCCACTATGAAGGATGTGGTACTGTTTGGCCTATTTTCCACAGCCTTGACTTAGTGAACTTTGGACATAAGTATGAGAACAGGGAATAGGCCTCACAAAAAACTTGGTGTGTACATAAACCCCACATGGTCAACTTCTGGCAACACCATAAAACACGCAGATCTGACAGGGTGATGCATAAGTCCTGCTGACAATACCAATGTACAGCAACAGATGAGTATTTTTTATATTCTGTGCTGCATGTAGTGTTTTCTTCTTTGTTCCCTATTAAACAACCAGGTGGATTACCGGAAATAACAAGCTCCACTGTGTAGATTTATTCCAATGTGTTACTGTCACTGATGCATAGCATAGCAGCAACTGGAATTTCAGTCATGTTAATAGGGCTCAGATGACAAATGAGCCACTTGAGCAGATTCCTTGTGGGGACCTTATTCTACCTCTTGTTTCTGCTCCAAATCTAAGATTCTGTATGCTTTTGAAATTCTACCTAAATGCCATGTTTGTATTCAAGTCTGGTCTAGGGCAGTGATGGGAACACCACATGTTTGCATGTCAAGTTCAATATCATTATTTGCAACACACTGAATCTGGATTGAGTTAATTATACAAGATGTAAGTGCAACCCTGATCACAAGACTTATTTCAGAATGATGGTGCACAAATACAATGTATGGCCATCCCAGTAAAATTGGTATGACCACATCTTTTTCCCTCTCAAATTTCTCAAGTCAAGGAAGGTGTGAAGTCCAGCAAACTGTAACACCAAGTGATGCCTACAACTCTTGCAAAATTGTGACCCCAAGTAGTGTCTACGACTCAGTGTTATCTAATGAATCGTCTTCAAGTCTATACCACATAATACTGAGACATCTTGAAGTCCAACATGTGAAGCATGCCACTAAACCATATAGTGTATTGACCAAAACAAGCAATATGCACGCCAGCACCAAGGAGGCAATGACTAACCTTTGCATCTGTATCATCAGCTTGATGGATGGAGTATTTGCTTGGGACGATGATAACAGATCCAGTGGACATGCCCATGGCAATATAGCTCCTATGTACTGCTAAGACCTGGGGAGAGCCATGGTCCTGTCTAAAAGACGGAGATGACATGGCACGAGTTATTGGGTTGTCCACCTCAATCTGCATGTAACCAATAGCTGGTTGCCCCTTCCCAATCCCCTCCAGGTGCATGGGTTGCGCTGCTGCTCCCTCCTCCCAGTGCTGCCCAAATGAGGCCTGTCTCTTCTCAAGCTCCTCAGCCCGCTCCAATGGTTTCATTGGTACCTTGGGCCTTTTCTCCGCATGTTTTTCAGCCATCCTGCTGATCTCCAACCTCTCTTCGATCGCCTTATCAATGATGCGCTCAGATTCCAGTTGCTCTTCCAAATCAGTGTCAGAACTTTCAACTTCCAGACCATCATCAGTCTTTTCCTCGGAATCTGACCCATCTTGATCCACAATCTGACCAGATTCCGCCCAATTTCCGTCACTAAGTTGCTCATCACTATTTTCTTCATCAACAAGCCCAATTTGACTCCCAACTTGATATGTTTCTGCCAAATTCTCGTTCTCCACAGCAACAGAATCGACATTGCCTAGGTCCACCGATTCGGAGGGCTCGGAATTCTCTTCAGTCCCCACTTCCCCATGCTTGTCCTCTTCCAATTCTTCACCCCCACTCCCACCGACAGCTTCCTCGGTCACCCTAGCAACCACTTCCTCACTGACCTTCTCAGCTACTTCCTCTGCTTCGAAATTTCCAGTGGAAAGGATCCCCTCCGAGGCTTCGGAGCCGGAGCCCTCGTCGAGGAGCTTCTCGATGGGCGCGGAGGCCGTGCGCCGCGACTTAATTGCAGCCGCGTGCGGGGTGAGAACGGCGCGGGAGGCGGCTGCCGCCGCGGCCAGGGCGGCGCCGGGCTTGGGGCTGGGGCGGACACCCCGGAAGAGCGAGGGGAGCGGCCTCGCCGAGGAGGTGGATGAGGAAGCAGCGTTGCTCGAAAAGGTCCTCGAGACGAGGGAGGAGAGCGTCGCCGACGGCGACGCGGATGTGGATCTCCCGGGGGAAGCGGAAGGCGATGGCAGAGGAGATGGGGGAGAAGGTTTAGGGGGCGGCGGTGGGGCTTTGATACGGGTTAGGGGTTTGAGGTTGGTGGCGGGCGTACGGGTTGGCTCGTCTTCGCCTTCGGAGTCGGAGGAGGAGAGGAGGAGCAGCAGGTCGTCGACGGCGCGGCGGTGATCGGCGTCGGCGTCGGAGGCTGAGGAGGAGGCGGGAGACGACGGGAGGAAGGCGTCGAGGTCGAGCTCCTGAGCCGGTGGCCGCGGCGGTAGCTGGGTTGCCATCGCCGGCGACGACGACGGCATGAGGGAGATGGTCGCCGTCTCGCCGAGGTGCGGTGGTGCGGAGCTTGGGAGTTGGGATGCTTTCGGTTCCGATGTTGCTTCGGTTGTATCAAGTCCGTCAGGTGCCGAGTAAGGCCTACACGGGCCGAGACCATACGCATTGCGCGGGCTCGAAAGGCTCGTGTCCTAAGCCCAGATCACATATCCTCTAAAAAAAGGGGGGGAATGCTATCCGAAAACGTAAGATATTTTATGTTCCTAACTATAAAATCTAAAAAGTGCATACGCACTGTTTGGACAGAACGAGCGGCCGGCTCCTGGCCGCTCGATCTGGCTAGTATCGTCGCCTGCGTGGCCAGGTGCCACCTGGTCGGGGCGCGTTCCCAAGCGCGGTCTCCAACCTCGCCTCTTACATGCGCAGCTCCTCCTCGACATCCAGCGTCTTCCATTATCGACCCCCACCGTCCGCATCACCGTCAACGCCGCTGACCACCCGTCCGCCTCGGATCCATCCATTCGGTGGGTGGTCGTTGCCGCATCTGCTGGAATATGGTTGCTCGGTGGAGATCCGTAGCAGGAGGTCCAGGAGGGGAAGGAGGTAGCTGCACCGGGGAGGTCGCCGTGCTGCTCCTGGTGGTGGTGCTCCTCGTTGTCGGCCTCCAGCCCCTGCTGCTGGTGATGCTATGACCAGTTGCGGCCCCTCCTCCCCCGACATCGCAGATCACCAGATCGAAGTGGCATGGTCGAGAGAGGTAGAGGTCGAGGTCGTGGGGGTGGGGGAAGGCAAAGGGGGAGGGGAGGGTGGAGAGAGGAAGAAGGCCGGAGGCGGAGAGGGAGGAGGGCAGTGGCGGGGAGAGCGGGAACAAGTGCTCGTTGCAACAGATCGCCGCCCGCCGTTTGTCTGTGTTCTCTGGCCATCGCGCCGCCCTCTGTTGCATACCGAGCGGCCTCTCTCCCGCTGGTTGATTGCACGCTGCCAGCGCTTTGCCCAGTCCCGATCGACACGAGGCTGCCATTGCGGTCGAGCCCACAATCTACAAAGCGGATCCTTTTGTTCATTCTTTCTCTTACTGATGATCCTAATCCTCCAAATAGAGAGAGAAATGAGAAGTGCTGGAAGCCTCCTTCGCAAATATTTCTTGCTTAGTGACTTATTCTCCAGACACACTACATACTTATCCTCCAACTTTGCTTTGGGTCCGTCAATCTAAACAGTGCATCAGTATGTGGGAGCATTCAAGAGCAAACAAAACGTCGGATTCATCGCGGGGGAGTTTTTGTTGCATAGCTCATTTTGGTGCTATTGTAACTTATGATGCGTAGATAGATCGATCCAATGGCTTGACAGTGGATCAGAACTATTGTATCACTTTTTTCAGATATATTGATCTTCACATTTTTAGTTGGCATCCGCAGTGGTTGTAGTTGCACACATAGCAGTTCTCAGTTGGATACGACAATTAAAAAGTTGCACAACACTGAACCTTTTTCCTACGGTGGTGAAAGTGGAACAAAATACATTGTACTAAATACACAGGGCATTCATTTTTTTGGCATTTATAGTAATTCTTGTTGCGCATAGTTGTTTTCGTCGGAGACGATCATTACTATAGTAGTTGTAGTTGCACATATAGTTGTTCTCAGTTGGGTTCTATCATCGAAAAATTGCACACATGGCAATCATTTTTTTTTGACATCTATAGTAGTTTTAGTTACACACATACTCCCTCCGTTCCCAAATATTTGTCTTTCTAGCCATCTCAAATGGACTACAACATACGGATGTATGTAGACATGTTTTAGAGTGTAGATTCACTCATTTTGCTCCGTATGTAGTCACTTGTTGAAATCTCTAGAAAGACAATTATTTAGGAACGGAGGGAGTAGTTGTTTTCGGTTGGACACGATTATTGGGAAGTTACACACACCACTACTAGGAAAAGGGCTATAGATAATATGGACATTAATGGCGCACCACGCGTGTGGTGCGCCACTACTATATACTAATGGCGCACCATGTGTTGATGTGTCATTAGTGTCCAAATACTAATGGCGCACCACATCCTCGGTGCGCCACTACTAACAATTTTTTTTTATTTTTTTTCAAAACTAGTAATGGCGAAATAAAAAAAATTCAAAAAAATTCAAAAAAAAATTAGTAGTGGCGCACCGTGGGAGTGGTGCGCCATTACTAGTAATGGCGCACCACAATGACGCACCACTCCCACGGTGCGCCATTACTAACTTTGATAAAAAATTCCACCGAATGCACCCCCTGACCGTCTTTTCAGTTTAAAAAAATAAAATAAAATGATGGAAATGTCAAAAAAATAAAAGAAAATAAGTTTCCCATGTGATATGTGGTCTACTTGCTGGGAAAATTTACAAATATGAATTTCGACTTTATTTGCAAAATCTCTCTGGAATTTGTAAAATGGCATAACTTTTGCATACGAACTCGGATTAAAAAGTTTTTTATATGAAAAATCATTTACTCGAAAAGTTACATCCGAATTAAACTGGGGGAACCTTGTTCGAGATTTTCAGAATCCTCAAAAACCTAACAGAATAAAAGATACAGAGTTTTTAAGATCTAGAGGGGGGAAATGGAAAAAAAAAATTCAAACTTGCCAGTGGCACACCATTTGCTAGGTGCGCCACTAGTAACTGAAAAAAATTGGTTTCAAATTTTTTTTTGGAATTTTTTTTTCAAAAATGATCGGGAAGTTTGAAATATTTTTTAAAATTTTATCATACTCATGAATATGAACAAAGTCCTAAACATCAACAAGGTTTAATAGGATTGATATGATAGATATATCAACAAGTGCCTGTTAAGTGAGGTTGTGCTGGGGTTGGATAGAATTGCGAAGTTAAGCGTGCTCGGGTTGGTGTAGTGTGAGGATGGGTGACCTTTCGGGAAATTTGACCACTTAATGCGATTTGACTTGAGACTAACATATTGAGCCGAGATTAAGCCATAGTGACCCGAGATTAAGAAAAAAACAAAAAAAAAATGAATTTTAAAAAAAAAATTCTGAAAATTTTGAAAAATAGTAATGGCGCACCGTGTGATATACTAATGACGCATCCCTGGTGCGTCATTAGTATTAAATTCTAATGGCGTGATGCTAGTGGCGCACCTGTAGTGCGCCATTAGTAGCCAAAACAGGTGCGCCACTAGCAGGCATTTTCCTAGTAGTGCACAGTGATCAATTTTGTTGGCATCTATAGTAGTTTTAATTGCACACATATTTGTTCTCAGTTGGATAAGATCATTGGGAAGTTGCACACACATCGATCATTTTTTGTTTGCATCTATAGTACTTCTAGATATTACGCACATAATTGTTCTCAGTTAGATACGGTCATTCAGAAGTTACACACACGGTGATCATTTTTTGTTGGCATCTATAGTAGTTCTAGTTGCACACATAGTTGTTTTCAGTTGGACACGATCATTGGAAAGTTGCACACACAGGGTTCATTTTTGGTTGGCATATATAGTAGTTCTAGTTGCACACATAGTTGTTTTCAGTTGGACACGGTCATTGGAAAGTTGCACACACGGTGATCATTTTTTGTTGGCATCTATAGCAGTTCTAGTTGCACACATAGTTGTTTTCAGTTGGACACGATTATTGGAAGTAGTTGGGAGGGACAATAGAACTAGTTGCACAGAATCTGCTAGGCAGTTGGCCAAGGCAACAGATAAAGTTGCACATCTCACTGACATGGATTTGTTGAATGGTGAAAAAATGGACATCCATGAACCATGAGGGTGCAGAAAAGTTGTCTACAGGTGAGACCTTCAAGATGCACATCTCACTAGTTGGGGTGGGTGGGAAGGGTGCTAGCAATGAAAACTACACATCCACGGGTACGAGGAAAAGTTACACATGCACATCAACCGTTAGGTAGTTGGCTGGGACAGTTTCCGAAGTTGCATATCCACTGCTTGGCAGTTGACCGAGGTAGCAAATAGTAAAAATTGCACTTTCATCTAGAGGAGAAAAGTTTGCACACCGACTACTAAGCAGTTGGATGGGGCAGCTGACGAAGTTGCACATCTCACTTGATATTAGGTAGTTTGAGGCGAGGTGTCTTCATTGAAAACTGCACATCCATGGATAGAGAAAAAGTTGCACATCGACTATTAGGTAGTTGCACATCAACAACTAGCCAGTTGCACAAAATGGGGATAAAATTGCACAAAAAAAAGTTCGTCAAAATATATCCATGCGGGATCTTGTTTCGAAGAGCACATCACGAGGATTTTAGTGGTGAAAGCGGATCTTAATTTTAATGTTTGTTTCAAAAGTTATGGCCCTTTTAAGAAACAAAAATTGAAAAGCAAACTAGATTGTCAACTTCCTTTTGTGTACAAGGAACCATGTACTTTCTTTTTCACTAGCCACTCTGAAGCTCTACCTAAAAACAAATAATTGCTATATTTTGTAGATTATTAGGGGACCAAAACTTCCCGTTTTAGGCCGGCTGTTCGCAAAGTGTAGCGAGTAGTCGGCCGCTCGCTAAACCGGTTCTTTTATGTTTCCCAGCAAACGCATCGGCCACCGTTGGATGAGAGCGTGAATCTTAAAGCAGGGGATTGTTGCCACGCCAGAGGAAAAAAACGTTCGTTGAGAATGGCTCATCCTCGAACAAGATGACAGCATACATCTCATCTCATCTCTGTGTCAAATCCGAGAAAACTCCACATTTCAATCCCGAATTAACCAGTCGGTTTGATTTATCACCCTCATCTTTGAAACCGGTCGAAGTGCACCCTCAAGTTACCACATAGTTCAAAAGATGATCTTTGACTCAGTTTTGGGTTGGTTAACCAGTTTTGACCCAGTTAAAGCTGACTATGTAGCCAACTCAACAGCCATCAGTATGGCTGTTGAGTTGGCTACCTAGTCAGTTTTTTAGCATGGTTGTTGAGTTGGCTACCTAGTCAGCTTTTGACTCGGTAAAAACCGGTTGACCATCTCAAAATGAAATCGAAGGCTAGTTGAGGGTTGAAACGTGGATTTTTCTCGTCAAATCCCTATCCCATTTACTTGCTGCGACGCCGCCGAGGGAGAGCTGCTCGTCTTCATCCTCCGCGCTTGATTTGGAGCTCGCGCCATTTCGCACATAGTGCGGTCCTAGTTGCCCAAACACGCACCCTCTGGTTACCCGCATGCCCTTTTGTGCCTGCACGCCTAGTTTTTCCATTTCATCCTTTTAATATTGTTTTTTTATTTCATTGAGAAAAAGTTTTCAAAAAATACACATTTTTAAAAATATTCACAGATTATAAAAAAATTTCATGAGTTCGAAAATCGTTCCTAATTTCAAACAAAAAAGATTCACGAAATAAAAATGTTCATGAATTTGAAAATTATTCTGATTTTTTTAAAAATATCCATGCTTCAGAAAATGGTGGTAAATAAAAACTTGTTCCCCAATTTCAATAATTGTTTGTCGATTTAAAAAATGTTCACAAAATCATAAAATATTCGCATATTTGAAAAATTGCTCTTAAACTTCTGAAAAATCTCATGAACTAGAAAAATGTTCTCAGGTTTCAAAAAACTAGACAAAAAGGTGCGCTCTGCCCAGCTATAACCATGTTCTCCATGTACATTTTATGTAGGTTTGGGTTATGCATTGTTGGTGATGGTGGATTTGAACGTTTGTCTATGTTTATCCGCAAGATCCTATTCATGGCCTATGTGTCCCCTTAGGTTATGAATATTTTGTGATGGGGGCAAATCCTGTTCTCCGCATGATGCGGAAAATAATAGCCTAATCGCACATGCGAAGAATTCATGCGCATGACCGTACATTTCGGTGACTTTTCACGTTAGCGCCACACACGCATAGTTTTCTTTTGGCTCTCAGCCATTTCTGCCAAATTTCTTTCAGTTTAATCTTTGTTTTCCATTTTGTAGTTTTATTTTCCACCTTTACAAAATACCTAAACATTTTTAATGTGTGGACATTTTTAAGCACATGCAAATTAGACATGTAACAAATGTCCGTTTCTGAGCCCAGACTCATCAGTACCGATCAAGAAAAAATTCTCAGAAAATTCATAAAAAATCCAATTTTTGTATGATAGATAATTTGATGCGTGAGGTGCGCTCCAAATTTCAAATCATTTGGACATATGAGTAGCACTTAGCAAAAAAAAAAGGGTCTGAATAGTACATGAAAAGAAAACTTTTTTACAGACCCCAAATTTGTCTTTTTTGCCGAGAGCTACCCAGATGTCCAAATGATCTGAATTTTGGAGAAGACCTCACACACCAAATTATCTACCGGATTTTTTTGAATTTTACTGCTATTTGTTTTAAATTTGTTCTTCAGCACGGGTGCAGATGAGCTTGGGCACCTAATCGCTGCTCTCGACATGTGAACATTTTAGAAATGCACGGTCATCTTTTGAACACATAACCATTTTAAAAAACACATGAACATTTTTAATCGCACGAACATCTTTAACACATTAATGTTTTTGTACATGAACATTTTCTAAAAGAACATGCATATTTTTTGTAAACATTCACATTTTGAAACAAGATAGACAATCTTTTGAAGTATACACTTTACATTTCCTCTATAGCTCATGTGAGAAAACAATGTATATACCTTTTTTTTGCAATTGGGATAAATGAAAGAAAAAAAATGGAAGTAACCATGGGCGCATGTGGCCATATGTGCCCAACCCTTTCCCTGCCCTATATTGTCTTGTTGAAGCACTCGTGTATATGGGAGATCCTATTCGTCGCCTTTAGCAATGGGTTGCCCCAGAAACATCCACACAGGCGGCTTCCACTCAAAGAAAAATCTGAAGTTGCTGTGTCCGAAGAAAAATAAACCAATTGAAGAAAACCATGCTCCTAGCTATGAAAAACTTGGTTGACAAAATTGTGTACCCGACTAGTAAAAGACTGTTGAAAACCGCATTACAACATAAAAAATATCTAACCAGTTTAAAAAGCCATGTTCCCAGCTCTTGGAAAACCTAGTTTAGATTTTTGAAATGCTCTTAGTTTTTTTTAAATCATGGATTTTAAAAAGGTGTTCATGGATTTTAAAAGATGTTCATAAAATAAAAATATAGTCAATTTATAAAGGTTTTAATGAATTTTGAACAATATCTAAAAATTTGGAAAATATGAATGAATCAAAAAAACCATAAAAATCAAGGAATGCCAAAAAAAAGAAAACCAGATAAAAAAGAGAAAAGAAACAGTCAAAAGAACCAAAGGAAACTGTGCCGCGAAAAAACATACAAAATTGATGGAAACCGTGCGCTACCCATTTTTTTCTATTGAAATGGAAGCTCGTGGGTTGGTCACTGATGAGACCGCACACAACAGGCTCAAATGCAGCCAGCTCTACCACACAACCGTGGCCACATCCAGTGGTACATTGCGCAGAATCTGACGTACGGGGTACACCACAGTAAGATGGCCCACTTGCCAGCCACTGCAAATCTGCAGATGGCCTGAGCGATGGCCTAGGTAGCCACGGTTAAACTTGTAGAGGATGTTCACGGATATGAATTTTTTTATCAATTTGCAAATTGTTACCGTATTTCAGTAAACATCAGAATTCAAAAATTGTTTGCGATTTTTGAAAACTTGTGCATGATTTTCAAAAATGTTCACAAACTTGAGAAAACATTCCTCCGCCGCCGGATCAATCTCCACAAACTTGGCTTTTTTTATGGTGGTTGCTGATAAAGAAGCATGAAATAATAAATGAAAAGTATAACATAAATAATAAGAGAAAGATGAAGGAAAAAAACAAATAATGCATAGCTGCCCCAAGAACCACCCTGGCCAGGTCTCGTAGGGGGGAAACCATGTAAGGCAAGAAACGAGAAAAAAGCGGAAAGGATCCTTCCAAACCAAAAGTAAAGCTAATAAGGGCATCTCGAATGTTGGCCTCCCAAACTAGACACCACATTCATCTGCGGATCGGTGGGGACCAGTCCACGGACACTGATGCGGAAGCCGCCATCAAACCCTGCCCGCATACATTCCAAATTAAAGTGAATTTTAACAAACTGGATGATTTCAATATAAACTGAACGAAAATATTTACATTTCAGACATATTTCAACAAAACAGTATCGGACTAGCATAGGATATTCTAACCTAGTCTATTGCGGTCGAGGTGGAGCCCGTTTGCCATGACATGTCTTCCCCGTGTCCGACAGCAAGATCACTGGCCCGTCGTGAGCCCTAGAGCTAAATGCTTCAGCGGGAGGGGAAGAATAGCTTTTAGGTGGGAGAAGACGGTCGCGGTGGCCTATGCCCCCGCGAAGAGGGAAAGTCACGGGTTGTGTAACCTGGCAATATGGTGGTGGTGGCCTTCCTGGGACCCAAGCGGCGGCGACTTCCCATGGTCTTGTTGGGGAAGGTTGCATGGAAAACAAAAAAAATCGTACGAAACATCCAAGATCTATTCTATGGAGATGCTAGCAAAGGGGGGGGGGGTCTACATACCCTTGTAGACCAAAAGTGTTAACAATTTAGAGATCGTGGTTGGCGTAGTTGTACTCCCTCCATGATCCAATCTGATCCAATGTTGAACGAACGACACCTCTGAGGTGTGCACACGTATGGCTCAGTGACGTCTCTGCCTTCTTGATGCAGCAAGAGAGGGTGGAGAGGTAGATGGAATCTAGGCCATCATGATGATATGGTGGTGGTGGTGGCAGCGAAACTGCAGCAGGGCTTCACCAAGTGTTTGCACGGAGGAGATGGAAGGAGTTAGGGAGAGGCGGCGACCAAGGCTGTAAGGGCTGCTGCCCCCTGCGCCTCCCCACCTTTTATATATGCGTGGGGTAGGGGGCTGGTGGCTTGCCCTCCAAGTCCCTAGGGTCGTTGGTCAACGGGGGGAAGGAAATCCCCTCCTTTCCTTCCCCACTGATCAATATCCCCCTTTTTAGAGATCTTGATCTTATCCCTTCCAGGTATGATCTTATTCCTTCTAGGGGGATCTTGGTGCGCCTAGAATAGGGGTGTGGGGCCTTGTCCAACTACCCATGTCCATGTGGGGCCCCCATGCATGTGGCTCATTTCGGAACCTTCTAGAACCTTTCCGGTACAATATCCAAAAATCCCAAACATTTTCTGGAACCCTAAATATGACTTTCCATATATAAATATTGACCTCCAGACCATTTTGCATCTCCTCGTGATGTACTGGATCCCATACGGGACTCCGAACTACTTCCAGACTTCACCATATGAATATCCCAATACCACCGTAGCGTTACCGAACGTTAAGTGTGTGACCATACGGGTTCGAGAACATGCAGACATGACCGAGACTCCTCTCCGATCAATAATCAATAGTGTGACTTGGATTCCCATATTGACTCCCACATATTCAACAAAGATCATTATTGGTTGGACCACAATTTCGAGGATTCAGTTAATCCCGTATACATTTCCTTTTGTCCGGCGATATATTACTTGCCAGAGATTCGACCGTCGACATCGCCATACGTAGTTCAATCTCGTTACTGTCAAGTCTCTTTACTCGTTCGGTAATACTCCCTCTGTCCCAAAATAAGTGACTCAACTTTGTACTAAAGTTAGCACAAAGTTGAGCCACTTAATTTGGGATGGAGGGAGTACAACATACATGTGACTAAACTCATTAGTCGCATGCTTGCAAGCTATTCACGATGTTGTATTACCGAGAGGGCCTAGAGATATCTCTCCATCATACAGAGCGACAAATTCCAGTCTCGATCCATGCAACCCAACAAACACTTTTTGAGATACCTATAGAGCATCTTTATGATCACCCAGTTACGAAGTGGCGTTTGATAACCCACAAAGTATCTTTTGGTATTCGGGAGTGACATGATCTCATGGTCTAAGAAACAGATACTTGACATGAATAAGTTGTAGCAAATAAACTAGGTGATGCGATCTAATGCTAAGCTTATGGTTGGGTTTGTCAATCACATCATTCTCCTAATGATGTGATCCCTTTATCAAACTAAAACACATGTATAAGGTTAGGAAACCTTAATCATCTTTGATCAACAAGTTGGTCTAGTAGAGGCTCACTAGGGACACAATGTTGTTTATGTATCACATCTATATTTAAGTTTCTGGTCAATACAATTCCAGCATGGATAATAAACATTTTTCATGAACAAGTAAATATGATAATAATCATTTTATTATTGCCTCTAGGGCATATTTCTAAGAGTTATACCTTTCCTCGTTGTCGGCTGCAATCGCGGACGTGTCAACTTCATAGTTGTGGCGGCGGGGCTTGGCCGCCGCTGATTTGGCGTCGTCGTCGTTGTTGCCCTGGTCAAATTCCTCTGCCGCCGCATCAATCTCCACGAACATGGCTTTTTTTTCTCTGCCTGTCGACACGGTGCCGCCATCGCTTGAAGTGGATTTGGCAGGCGGCAACGTAGGATAGCTTGTCCTGGAGAACACAATCCATGGTGATGTCGGCCTGGACCGGCAAGGGCGGTGTTGTCTGCTCTGAAGAGCTTGCCGACAAGCCAGGCTGGCTCGGCAGACCACCTAGCCGGCTGCAATGCCGGAGAGCTCCTTGAGAGGCCAACCCACAGGGCTTTGGAGCACGAGGCCATGGCGTGTGCTACAAAGAGGAGATGGAGAGCGAAGGTATGGTGCGTCTGTTACCCGGTGCCTGGCCACGTTCAAATAGCGGGCTTATGCCAGGCGCCATGAGGCGAGGTGTTTAATGTCGTTCGGCATGCGGACGGACATGTGGCGCCCTGGTTTCTCGGCAGATGCACTGGTTTAACAGAGGTAGGCGGGCGGACGGATGTCGTTTAATGCGGAGCGAAGGTGCGTGCAGCAGGCGGCTCTCTTGGCCGAAGCGCCGCTTCAATGCCAGTTCCGAGGTTGAGTCCGTTGTGCGCCGGCATGAATGTGGTGTTGTTGCTCTGGAGGGGCGCTAACCGCTTCAGACGAGAAAGGGCACGAGTGAGGAAAAGGGTTTGGGATGGGCCAGGGTTGTTGGAAGCGTGCGGTAGTGGTCCGGACACCCACAAAGCCCCTGATATGCTTTCGGTTTGCGTGAAAAAAGACGTCCATATATATTGGCCAGCGGGCAGATACACGCCCATGTAAGATGGCAAAACACGCACGAACAACGCAGTCCAGATAGATGTGGGTGGTTTGAGGGTCCGTATTGAAGATACTCTAAGACGCACATTAGTAGCGGAAACTAGAACCCTAAAAGAAAGCATGCATGTTGCTTTGCACGAATCATAACACAAAGATCGACGAGCTTCACAAGCCGTGAATAGGAAAACATGGGCCTTGCTTTCCACGGATCATAATATGAACTTGGGCAAAGCCGTAATAAATATGGGTGGAACTTATACGGAAAGGAGCAAGTCTTTGTCAACCAGGGTTTGTGCACTTTACTCCCTCCAATAAATAAGCACAATCGTCATAACATGTACCATATAATATGATTTTAGTCATTTTATTTAGTTGTCTCTTTACTAAATTTTCTCATAGTAAAACATGCATTCAGTTAATACTAAGTAAACCCCCCAAAACACATACTAATTAAGATCATACAACAACATATCAGTAGGATAAAATATAGGCGGGACCCATACATGTTGGTTGATTAGAAAGCTTAAAAAACCATCCTTGGTTGGTCATAAAGCATCAAGTTTCCACCATGGGAGACTTAAACACATACATGCCACAAAGAGGAAACTTCAAAGTTTCTACAACGAAAGACTTAAACATTCGATGACACAATCCCATTAAGACAATCACAAGACTTGAAAGTTCAAAGTGCACACCATCATAAGTACTAAGCAAGGTATAGGAGAAGAACCCAGGCAGGTTGGTTGATCACAAAGATCAACAAACAATGTTAGGCTTGATCATACAACTTTAGGAGGAAAAAACCATGTGAGACCCCACTGGCCAGCTTGGCGTTGCGGTACTGCAGCACTCCCTGAATGCAATGGCATGATCATCCCATTTCTCATGTTGTATATACCAGCATCATGAAGAGGATTTGTAGAAGACTTTGGACAAGGATAATCGCAGATGAAGTAGATGCAATCCTCTTGGGATCCACTGCATTCTCCTGCAGGCACAGCCTTGGAGCTTTGCCTGCCAAGAAAGAGTGCATGACCACCAAGATCACTTACCATTCTCCACTGAGCAGGGTTGCTTTGCAAGTCTGCCTCAAGGACCGTAAATCCACGAGTGTAGTCATTACATGAAACCTTGTGAGGTTTGTGAGCAGTGTGTAAACCGTTGAACCATCAGTAGTTTATTACCACATTCAACTAAATACAGCAATAATCCACGCACACCCTTCTGACAAAAGTATGCAGGTGATCGAAGATAATTGCCAATAGTGTCAATTACGCATTTGATGTTTGGACCACCACAAATGTTCTCGCCAAAATCAATGGTGAAAAGCTCTGTAAAACTCAGACACCACATAGAACCTTCCATGGAAGAATCCAAAGTCCAATAATATATGTCGGTCCCAATTACGTACACCCTTGAATGTGTAAGATGTAGCAGGCGGTTGGATGATACAAAGATTGGGGGAATAATCTTTGTCAGGGATCAGTGCAGCAACAACGAACTTCTTTGATGAGTCCATGTCTGAGGGCTCCACCAACTTATAGGAAACTGGTACATGAGTCCGTTCAGTACGATCATCTATCTCGCTCTGCCAAATGGTGACTAGATTAGGAAGACCCAGTGTCGTCTTTGAGAAAGGGTCCAACAATGAACATACTCCATCACTGCTCATGAGTAATAATCCCTTGTCAATTGAGCCGTGCCATTGAGCACCATGTGGTAGAGGCAAGCGGTGAACCTCGTTTCCTGAGATGCTGAGGAAGGTTCCATCGGGGAGGGTGAGCCAGGGGAATGGGAGGGGAAGGATGTGCAATATACTATTGGAGCGCCATGGGTGACAAACTGCTCTCAGGCGAACACGGTCGGCTAAAGAAGGGAGGCGCTTAAGGACAAGGCCCAAGAGTTCTGGTGGAAGATCTGACCAAGGTCCAAACTGTGCAACCTCCATCATGCAAGTCTATAAGAGAAGACAAGACATGTGATTAATAGTTTAGCAGAGTATATAAAATGTAATGAACATGCTCCCAGAAGTACTATTATACCAAAGGCGACCACAGAGCATTAGATTTGAGCAGGAAACTAGTAAAACAACACATTAGATAAAAAATAACTAGTAGACAATATTATCTAGCCTCACACTTCATATTAATCAAATATATATTATGCTTCTTGAACTTGGTGACAACAGCAAAACCATGCAGTAAAGTCAGTACTATCTATTTGTTGTAACTAGAACTAATTAAGCTAACATGTTTTTGAAAAGAAGGCGCATGCCTAAGAGATAAAATATGATCATGTCCCCTGACACCACCAACAACATCATGAGTATGTAGAACTAGTAAGGAATAATGGTCTTATAATTTTCTTATGCAATTGCCTAACTTGAATGAGCTACTCACTATAGTATATATCCTCTTTCTTTTAGATGAGAAAGCCAGTGAGTGTTCTATGAAATAAAATATGTTGATAAAGTCACACTTTTTCATGTACATGGTCAAGCAATGGCAGGTTGGAATCAGAATTAAGTATGTACATATTACCGAAGATTTGTATTTTTCACAACACCTTAGAACTCTAGTATGAAAACTGGCTCAGCTAGAAAAAACAATGGTTAGGTAAAGCCGAAGAAAGAAGTGCCAAAAATAATTTTAAAGAAAATACTAAGGTGATTTTAAAGAATAAAAAACATGTAGAGGTCAACATCGGAGGCAAGTGTTTTCAAACATTTGTAGTTTTTAGATCATGTAAGAAACTAATCACGCAAATTTAATACCTTCAGTCCAATCAAATGAACTAAAAATCAAAAGTAATGTGAATATGAAAACTTAGTTCATTTGGTTGAACTAAGGAGGGTCAGAGGGTACTCTCAAGGTCCCAAATTTGCATCCAGGGGATAAGCTACATTACAAAGATTTGATCAATTAGAGAAATAAGTTCAAAACAACCTTCTTCATATATATAAAACGGGCCTCCCTATGGTTCAGTTAGAAAATCATTTGAGCCCATTGGATTTGAGGCATCGGATTCAAATGAACAACTAGATTGTTTCCTCTACATTCAGTTGTTTTATGGATCAGGCAAACAGAGTGCACGAATCCTCCCACCACCCCGGTTTCTCTCCCATGTCGCGCAACCAGCAAGGTCCTATCCGACCCCTCCCTTCTTGAGATCCACAATTACCTAATCCAAGTGGAAGCAAAAGGCCTCCCCTCCCCACCCACACCAATCAACCCTCGTCATCATCTCTATGGAGGTCCTAGATCGGCCTCGATGGGGCAAATCCTCCACCCATCCAACATGAAATAGACTGGCCCAATTGTGATTTTCAGGCAACTGATAAATAACCAATCTAGAAAGAACTAAAAAACTGGCTAGGCAAAATTGCAATCTTGAAGAAGATCAAATAGTACCCCTACCCCCAAGAACATGCAGAAACATTTACATATTTGCATGTTCTTACATAGAAAATACAGATCTACCAAAAGGATTGATCCATTAGGTAAAGAATCGATTTCCCCAACCAACTGAAGTCCCAATTAAGAATAATCAGATAGAGGGGGTAAGGCGAGGTTACAACTTACCATAAATTCTTTAGTGCCCTGGTCGTCGAGAGGCGGGGAGGTGTAGAAGTCACCAATATCAAAGCCTTGGGTATCGCCGGGGATTGGACCATGGCCATGGGTGGGAAGGGGAGATGCCATGGAGAGCGGGGCGTTTGGAATTGAGGGACTATATTGCCAATAGTTTTAGGTAATTTATTATGAAGCTACTTGTATCGCACACACTTTTGGCATTTTCTTAACACTTTCTAGTAGCTGTTGTAAAGTTTATTGACATATCGAAAAGGCAATAATATTATTTTATTCATGCCAAAATAATTTGGGTCAGTCATGTTGTCACGAGATGTGTTTCACAACACATGATTATTGGCTAGTGAAGTGGCTGTCACGTGTATGACGCCTCCGATTCAATCGTACACTAATCATACATGCAAATGTATACGATCAAGATCAAGGACTCACAGGAAGATATCACAACACAACTCTAGACACAAATCAGAATAATACAGGCTTTATATTAAAAGCCAGGGGCCTCGAGGGCTCGAACACATAGCTCGATACACAAGAGTCAGCGGAAGCAACAATATCTGAGTACAGACATAACTTAAACAAAGATGCCTTAAGAAGGCTAGCACAAAAGCAACACGATCGAAGAGGCAAGGCCTCCTTCCTGGGACCTCCTAACTACTCCTGGTCGTCGGCGGTCTCCATGTAGTAGCATCCATCGGCGGTGGCATCTGGCTCCAAGGATCCACCATCTGGTTGCATCAACTGGAAAGAAGAAAGTTGGGGGAAAAGGGGTAGCAAAGCAACCGTGAGTACTCATCCAAAGTACTCGCAAGCATCAGATCTATACTAAGTAAGCATTGGTATCAAAATGGAAGGTTTATATCTGTGGACTGAACTGCAAAATGCCAGAATAGAGGGGAAGGCCTAGCCTAATGAAGACTAGCGTCTTCAAGCAGCTCCGAGCATCTTGCAGCATGTAGGAGAGTAAAGAATAGTAGTTTTATTAACAAACATGTTGTAACATTAGTGCCCAGAGATCCTTCCCTGACTCCCTGCGGGAAAGCAATCTCGGAGCCACATATCGCAAGTATCCATTTGTAGTTGTATAAGATCAAGATATAAGTCTGAACGTCCGTTATCGTGGACACGGATATTAATAGATAATCTTCCCTTCAGGGGTGCACCACGTTACCCAACACTCTCGATCACTCTTGCCGGACACACCTTTCTGGGGTCAATGCCCGGCCTCGGAAGGTCAACACGTCGCAGCCCTACCTAGGCTCAGCAGAGAGGTCCCCGACGGTCTACATCCTAAGCACTCGGGGTCTTGGGCCCATCGCCCATGATACAAAGATTCGTCGTTAGGCGACGATGGGACGAGCACCACCTCATACTGGATGGCACTCACCCGACAGGCCCACGATGCTGAACTAGACGTCTGACAAAGCTTCGGCTGATACTACGACGTCGAGGCCCATAACTATTCTCGCGTGGTGGTTAGTGCGTAAAGGCCAAAGGCCAACTCAGAACAAATATCCAAACCATAGTGTATTATTAGCTTGCAGAGACGAGCAGAGACTCACGATAAGGTGACCCCGTCGCCCCGTCTCGTGGAAATACGACAAGGGCTAGCCCAGCCCACTCGGGGGTGGCCTGCCTGCCCGGCCGTGCCTCGTAACCATCTTGCGGGTGCTCTCCGGGCCTGCCCGATTTCCACCAAGGTCTCAAGTAAAGTCAAGGTAACCATGTGTTCAAACATCAAGGGGAAAACCCAAGGAATCATCCACAGTGGATTCCACTCAATGTAATCATCAAGGTAAACGTAAAAGGAACCACCCTCGAGGCCACACTTGAGGGGTTGCATGACAGAACCATATCAGGAATGGTGAAGGAGAAACCACCCTCGTTGACCACGACCGAATAGCTACAGTACAGAGATCTCATCAGGAGTGATGTATGAGGTGTCACCCTCGGCACTCGATGGTAACTCTGCAGAGTCGAGCAACAAAAGGGCGTGATGTGATGTGAGGTGCCGGGCTCTGGTTGTCGATCACGTCGATCGAGTCGTCAATGACGAAGCAAGGGCAACAAGGACAAGGTGGGGGTCACTGATGGATCACTAGCCAACCTATACTAAGCAGTTTAGGATAAGCAGGTAAGGTACAACAGCAGGTACAAAAGCAGGCTATGCATCAGAATAGGAGCAATCAATTACAGTAGCAAAATCTAATGCAAGCATGAGAGAATGGAATGGGCGATATTAGGATGATCAAATGGGGGGGATTGCCTGGAAGCTCTGCTGAAATTACTGATCGTCAGGGCGTAGTCGTACTCGGCGGCAGCGTCAGTCTCGAGGTCTACCGGAGAGAAGAGGGGAAGAAACAGTAAATACACGGCAAACAAGCACAACACTAATCATGACAAGACAGAAAAAACGGTGCTCGAGGTGTTCTAACACAGTGCTACGCGATACCGGAGAAGAGGGATAATATCCAAGAAAGTTTTCCCGGAGTTAGGCATTTTCAGACAGACGAATCAGAGGAGAAAGGTTGGATGTTCGCTATGCTAGAGACGTGTGGGGGACAAACAGATCACATATTTAGATTCGTCTCGTCGTTCTGAGCAACTTTCATGTAGAAAACTTTTTCATCCGAGTTACGGATTATTTTCTATGAATTTTTAAAATTTTAAATTATTTTCTAATTTTCTGGAATTATTTTAATTCGTAAATATTTTAATACGTAATTGCTAAGTGTACACAGAGAAGTGTACACGGCAGTGGCTTTAGTGGCTGGCAGGTGGGGTCCAGTTGACTGCCTAGTCAGCAGTCAACTAAGACCGTTGACTAGTCAAAGGGCCCAGGGGACCCAGATGTCATTGACTGGGTTATCCCAGTCAGCAATTTGACGGGACCAGCGGGACCCAGGTGTCATTCACACATATTTTAGCATTTTCTTTTTAAGTGGAAATTTAGAGGAGGGGGTCCGCCTGCCATAGGGTAGTAGCTAATCTAACTAGTAATAATTAACCCTAAACTAATTGAATAGGGGCCGGCCTCACACACACATACGCTAATTACAAAGGGCCGGCCATAGATAGCAAGGACATAGCCAGCCATCGGGTTGTGTTTGCCATGGCCTCGCGTGAGCTCAACGTGGTTGAGCAGCAACGGCAGCAGCTCAACGCGGCAACAGCAGCGCAGCAGAGCATCAGCGACTAACGGGCAGCAAGCAACATCAACAGTTACGGGAAGCAGCGGCAACGCTACATCAGAAGCAGTAACCGGCAGCAGCGCAGCTGGGCGCTGCTAGGCCACGGCGGGCACACGCGCGGGCGAGGCGCAGGGCAGCAGACGCACAGCAGTAGGAGCAGCAGCGGCCACGGGCGGGCGCGGGGCGCGGCCCGCAAAAGGAGCACACGGGAGCAGCACGAGCGCAGAGCCAAGCAGGGGCGCATACGCGTATGCTGAGCTTCGGCCATGGCGGCCGCTGGTTCGTACAGGAGACTACGGTGACGGATCGAGACAGGGATGAGGGGGATTCGGAGGAGGAGCTCACGGCGAATCTGTAGGGGAGGGCAGCGGGCTCGGGGGAGGCTTGTAGGCGGCGAATCAAGCGGAGAGGCGGCGACGACCGGGCGGAGAAGACAGTTGGTGGTGACGGTTCGAGGGCGTCCCGGCTCGATCTGGTCCTCGGGACGGACGAAGCTAGCCGCCGCGGACCTCCTGGACGTCGACGTGAAACTTGGGGAGGTACCGGTGCACGCCGCCGCCGACGACGCGGTGACGGCAGCGGCGTCGGGCGCGAGTGGCAGAGGGAGAGGGGGCGCGAGGGAAAAGGGATTAGGGTTCGGTGGCGCGAGGGAGGCGACGAGGTAGTCTTATAGGCACCCAGGTCGCCGGGGTAGTCGCCGGATGGTCGCCACGGCGATGGCCGGTGCCGTGGCGGCCATCGGTGTTGTCCACGCCTCCTCTGTGAACAGAGGAGGGGGGAACGGGGGCGCAGTGGGCCGGCCTGGTGGGAGGAGTTGCTTCGGCCGACTGGGCCAAGTGGCCCAGCGAGGATTTCCTTTTATTTATTTTTTGTTTGTGTTTTGTTTTGTTTTTATTTATTTTCTTTTCATAGTTTTATTTAATTTCCATAATATTTTAGTTTAGTTAAAATACAAAAGTAGTTTTTAAATTAGTATTAGTATTTATGCCACTGCCACAAAATAATTTGGCACAAAATAAATTAGTTTAGAGTTTTTATAAATTAAAAAGCATTTATATAATTTCCTTTAGCCACTGTTTTATTCACAAAGGGCATTTAAACACTTTACAAAAGTGTTGAGTCATCACCATAATTAGTTATGGAATATTTTCCACATGATAAACATTTTAGTTTGCATGTTGACAAAATTGAAATTTTGGTCTTGAATTGAATTATAATTTGAATTAGGCCTTGGATCATATGAGGATTAGCAACAGTAATGTGATGACATGGCACCACTACGAGGGATTACTGTAGCTTAATTATCCGGACGTTACAACGTGTCAGGCAATTCCCCTCTCTTTTCAAGATGAAAGAAACCCGTTGTGGTTTTGGTCTTGACAAAGCCATGAATGGAAATAAAGTCCAAAGCACGATGAACACCAATTTTTCTCTCCTTTCCTCTTGCCCTTTTAGCGTGCACATGTTTGGTTTGTGGTTGCCTCCCTTCATTGAGCATATAGCTCCAATGTGTGATGTTGTCTTGTGGCTTCGATATTGTACCACTGGAAAGTAATAAAAAATAACTATTATCCCAATTAACTTGCTCTTGCTATTTTTCAGTTCACATGAGCCTTAACCAGCCAAATTATTTCTTTTCTTTATCTTTTCTAGGCATAATATCCATGTTCCATATGAAGCATTACTTTTGTTTGGTTATAAACTGGAATAGTTTAATTTTAGCAACCATTTCTAAAAATAAGGAAATTTCTTTGATTACAATCTTCCAATTCTAGGACCCAATTTTGCATTTCACTCCTGGGCCTCCAATTTCTAGAGATGGCCTTATCAACCATACATATGAAACTTATTAAGCAATTACACCTAAATGTATCCCACCAATGAACAAAACTTACATAAATCTGGGCTTCTACAATGTACAATTGTCTTCTTGGGCTTCTACAAAAATATGAACTCGTGTTGCCTTAACTAAGTGAAGGCGCATTCCATGAAATTCTTGTGATGTTGGGATGCAAAACCTGCCCCTTCTTATCTAGTGTCATCGCAAAGAAACAACTGGCCATATTAGCATATATAATAAGCAGTGTCGTGAAAGAAACTGGCCTGATTGACCAAAATTGTCATGTGTTGATATCGACAACTAGATACCATTTTGTCTTGAGTATCTCGTGAACACATCTCCTGGCGCCTCAAATATGAAGACCACATATACGTGGATAATAGATGATCTTTCAGCTGTTGTTAACACTTCCTAGTTAAATAGTTCTGAAAATATGGGGAAGAAATTGATTATTTTGGAGGAAACATAAAGCCAATGAGAAAAAACATGTCCCATAACATTTTAATGTCATATCAAGTTTTACGATTGATTTATGATCTTTCTCTTACCTAGATGTAATCTGAAAAAGGTTGCAGGTGCATAACATTTGAATTTCATGACACAATATTAGATATTTGTATATCTACGTTTATTCCTCTCGCTTTTCTAATGTTTAGCTACCGAATCATCATGAATTACACCATTGTATATGCGGTGATCCTGAGAATTATTACACGACATAAGAATAAAAACAAATGATGTGAAGATCAAAAGGAAGAGTCAAGGAGCATTTCTTGAAATAAGTATATCATGGCCTCTGTTACCATATACTATCAGAACCTTGAATACGACATCCTGATCATTTCTAACTTTTTCATCAAATGGGCATTGCCTCTTAAAATCAATGCAAATGGCAATGGAGGGCCTACCACTTCTCTCTTTGACCTAGAGGTCCCATTGTGTAAATTATAACATTTACGCATGAACCTTTCACCTCTAGAGCTTTGAAATACTAAAATGCGAATAAGTTGTTCATAATACAAATAGATTGGATGCCCAACTTAATTAGCACCGGACATTATAAAGCATTGTACATTGCCACACAAGAGGAAACAAAAGAAGCACTACCAAGCACTAATCTAACTCCCATGATGCAAGCCAAAGAATAAAAATAGTCATAAGTTGATAATTGTCATGGGAAACCACGACCACCTATGGGACTAGGAGCCCCTTTTGGTTCGGCAGGGGGATGGGCACATTGCATAAAGAGCGGATAAGCGCAACATAGCACGACAGAGATCACACGGGTAGTTTTACCCAGGTTCGGGCCGCCGCGATGCGTAAAACCCTACTCCTGCTTTGGTGGGTTGAATGGTGGACTATGGTGGAAAACGCAGTGCTCTTGCCAGGCAGGGTTGCTTCAGGGCGCGAGTAGCTGCACGCGTATGAGTGTACATGGGTCCGAATGGCCGAAGTTCCGAACCCTTTCTACGGTTGCCATGGGCCTCCTTTTATAGAGCAAGGGGTCACCACAATGGCAAATCAGTCTTTGCATACTGATTAGGTAGCAAACAGTGCTATCATACCTACTTCTGCAGGTGGACATAGTACATTAATTGCGCCGCTTAGTGTCACATCACAGCATGCCCGGCGAGCCTTGCTGGGCTGCTTTGCCAGCTTCACGCCTGCTTGCTTGACACGTCTCAAGATGGGTGTCAGTTGGAGGTGTTTTCTTGTAACGCCCTCGATGCGGCTATATCTCCCACGTGTCGAAGCACGACTTAGAGGCATAACCGCATTGAAAGCAATGTCGCAAGTGAGGTAATCTTCACACAACCCATGTAATACATAAGGGAAAGAGATACATAGTTGGCTTACAATCGCCACTTCACACAATACATGGGTAAAACATTACATCATACAGATACAATCAAGGTCCGACTACGGAACCAAAATAAAAGAAGACTACCCCACATGCTACACAGATCCCCTGATCGTCCCGACTGGGCTCCACTACTGATCAGCTGAAACGAAACAACACAAAGAACAAGATCATCATCGAGCTCCTCCTTGAGCTCGGTGCATCACCGCACGGTTTCATCGGCACCGCAAACTGGTTTGAAGTATCCGTGAGTCACGGGACTCAGCAATCTCACCCGCGAGATCAAGACTATTTAAGCTTAAAGGTAGGACAGGTAGTGAGGTGGAGCTGCAGCAAGCGACTAGCATATGTGGTGGCTAACATACGCAAAAGAGAGCGAGAAGAGAAGGCAAAAGCACGGTCGAACAACTATGATCAAGAAGTGATCCTGAACTCCTACTTACGCCAAACATAACCCGAAACCGTGTTCTCCTCTCGATCAACCCCAAAAGAGACACTCACGGTTACGCACACGGTTGGTGTATTTTAATTAAGATCAACTTCGGGTTTTCTACAACCGACATTAACAAATTCCCATCTGCCACATAACCGCGGGCACGGCTTTGAAAGTTCAAACCTGCAGGGTGTCCCAACTTAGCCCATGATAAGCTCTCGCGATCAACGGCGAATAGACCTTCTCCCGGAAGACCGATCAGTCTCGGAATCCGGCTACAAGACATTTCACAGCAATAAAACAAGTCCAAGAAGACCGCCCGATGCGCCGACAATCCCGATAGGAGCTGCACATATCTCGTTCTCGTGGCAACACCGGATAAGCGAAGCGCACAGAACCGACGTAACCCATGTTGCCAAGGGATGGTCCCAAGACGGTGCTCTAGTTTGGACCAACACTTAGACAAGCATTGGCCCGGGGCTGAATAAAGATGACCCTTGGGTTAATTACTCCCAAGGGAAATGTAGGTGGTGGTGAGGCAAATAGTAAAACCAATGTTGGGCCTTGCCGAAAAGTCTTATTCAAAGCGAACTGTCAAGGGGTCCCATAAATCACCCGACCGCGTTAGGGATGCAACAATCCGGGAACATAACACCGATATGACGGAAACTAGGGCGGCAAGAGTGGAACAAAACACCATGCATAAGGCCGAGCCTTCCACCCTTTACCAAGTATATAGATGCATTAATTTAATAAGATAAAATTGTGATATCCCAACAAGTAAACATGTTCCAACAAGGAACAACATCTCCATGTTCCAACAAGGAACAAACTTCATCTTCACCTGCAACTAACAACGCTATAAGAGGGGCTGAGCAAAGCGGTAACATAGCCAAACAACGGTCTGCTAGGAAAAGATGGTTAGGGGTTTGACATGGCAATGTGGGTGGCATGATATAGCAAGTGGTAGGCATCGTAGCATAGGCATAGCAAAAGAGCGAGCATCTAGCAAGCAAAGATAGAAGTGATTTCGAGGGTATGGTCATCTTGCCTGAAATCCCGCAAGGAAGAAGAACGAATCCATGAAGAAGACAAACGGACGATGACGAATGAATCCTCACAACTCCGGAACGAAACCGAAGCTAACGAGAGAAGCAAACCGGAAAGAAGCAAACAACATAGTAAACAACCAACACATAAACATGGCATGATGCACAACCAAGTATGATGCATGACCGGTTTAAATAGCATGGCATGGCAATATGCACAAACAATCCTACAAATTAAGTGGAGCTCAATATGCAACGAGTTGCATATTGACGGAACACCACATCACTTATTTAGTTTGATCTCGATTAGGGAACCAACAATATTAAATGTTATTAAACATGGCAAGAGGTGAAGCATATTGAAACTACCTATCTAGGCAAGTTTAAATGAGGCCGGAAACAACAACAACAATTCCGGAAAATCCTCATATGCATATTATGGATTTGGAACAGATCTGACCTAAACACAATTTTAGAGTTGTTAAACATGCAAAGAAATGCTACCATGTTAAACTAGGCATTTTCCACCCCATTTACATATAAAGAACATTTAATTCGAGTTACGGTTAATTAGTTATGAAATAAATCATTTTAGCATGGCATTTAAGCAAAATTAATGCAACCAACAATTATAAGCATTTAAATGTTGTTATCATGATGCGGATGACATGTGCAAGTTTATGCAATTTTATGAAAACGCTGACAGGAGCATTAAATGAAGCATTATGTCCCCGTGGTGGAAGAAAGGGGTGCCACGGCAACATATCGGATCCGGTAGCTCACGGAGATACCGATGCAAAAGGAAGGGGTGACGGAAGCGAGTCATCCAAGATGGTGGGGTGATCCCGGATTCCGGGTTCCCACGGAACGGTGGCATGGCAAAAGAGGGGCATCGCAAGGATGATTCGGACACGGTCGGTCATCTCGGGTTATACCTCCGAAACGTTCAAACGGGACGGGTCGAGTTTCGTAGAGGGAAGTAGTGGTTCACGTTCTTCGAGGGAAGTAGAGGAAGTAGTCGTTCTCGCGATGTAGTGGAAGTAATCGTACACGGCGACGGTAGAGGAAGTCGTTGTTCACGTTCGAGGGTAGTGGTACATCTCGCCATCGGAAGTAGTGGTACACACGAAGGTAGTCGAACTTGACGGTTCCGTTACAGTGTCTTCGACGACGGTAGTTGTACACGTTTCACGGGTTTTCGGCGACGGTCGTCGTACATGGTTCGGAGTGGTACTTGCAGCTACGGACTTGACGAATCCGAGGGCTTCGGGGTCGACGGTAGTGGTACATGTGACGTCGGGGTACTTGTTGTTACGGTTCTTGCGTCCGTAGATGTACGCGGCAATCGTAGTGGTACTTGTCGCATCATCGTGTAGTCGGTCTTGTCATCTCCGAAGGGGTACTTGTCGTTTGTCGGGGTACTTGATGGTCTCACACGGGGCAGCAACATGGCAGTCTTGGTGTTCCTGGTCTTGCATTGCAATCGAACTTGGCGTCAACAAGGCCATGGAGGGGAACTTGGCGAAATCCACGAAGCTGAGGAGACCGGGGCTTGGCGGCGGGACCCCAGCAGCAGAGAGGCGCGGCCATGGCATCGGGCAAGGCTCCCGAGGTGGGGCGCCGGAGTTGAAGATGCTGCAGGAGGGGCCGGAGAGGAGCACCGGTGGCGCGGGCGCGGCTCGGGACGGAAACAGGGAGGCGACGAGGAGCTCCTGGTGGTGTGGCAAAACCGCAGCAGGAGGACCTGCGGGGAGGGAGAAGGCGGAGGACGGAGGTCGCGTGGACGGGAGGAGAAGGGATGGCGGCGAGCTACGGCCGGCCGGGCGCGGGCCGCAGCGACGGGCATGGTCTCGCTGGTCGGCGCGAGGGGGCGGAGGCGCGAGGCGAAGGAGAGGTGGCGTGTGATGCCACAGTGGAGGAGGCGACGAGGAGATGGATGATGGCGGCCATGGAGGAGAGGAAGGAGTACGAGGGAGGAAGAGAGATGCGGCGAGGGAGATGGGATCGAGGGAAGGACGAGGGGAGATGGGGAATCGGGCAGGGAGGCGACGGCCAAGGGAGGACGAGAGGAGGAGATGAGGATGGAGTCGGGCTAGGGTTAGAGGGGGGTCGGTGGGCCTTGGGAGGCCGGCTGGGCTGGTGGAATGGGCCGCCTGGTGGAGAAGGAAGGCCAGGAGGGGAGGCGCTAGGTGGGCTGGGATCTCTTAGAGGCCGGCTGGGGTCAAGGAGGAGAAAGGCCAGGCGGCTGGGCCTTGCTCTTCTCTCTCTCTTCTATCTTCTTAAGGAGAAAACAAATAAAGAGAAGAAAAGAAAGAGAGGGTTAGGGAAAGGACTTGCGGGCGCGGATAATTTTCCCGGACTCATAAAAATGCGAGGAATTTAACAAAAATGATCCAAGGATTTTTGGTGGAACTCCGGAAAATGATAGAATAATAATGGCAAGGTTTTGAGGTCAACTCGGAGGAGAAAAAAGGCATGGGATTTAATATGCAAGTGTGTTATGATGATTCCAAAATAATGGAATATTTTTAATATAGCTCCCTAATATCGGGAGGATAGGTTATAAAGAGAAGTCACCCTTCCCTCGATTTAAATGGATCGAAAAATCCATACAATTTATTTAGATGAGTTGCAAAAATTAATGAGATGATGGCATGATGACATGATGCAATGCAAGAGATGACATGATGAATGCACAACACAAAACAAATCACATGGCAAAACTCGAAACCCCGAAGGCAATCAAGCTCCGGTCTTGGGGCCACAACACTCCACCACTACGAGAGGATCTCGTCCCGAGATCTAGGATGGCACCGGAGAAAAGCGGAAGAGGAAGAGGTAAAACTAAGTTGCTTCTTTGACAAACGAGTGAAACCATGAACCTTGAGAGGTTGAGCGAAATGAAAGAAAGAACAGAAGGAAGATGACCAAGGTTGAAAACAATCCGTTAGAAAAGAGAAACAAGGAACATTACGATAACTTGAAGGTTGAAAAGGCATAAATCAAGAGTTTAATGGAGAAGATCGAATTCGAAACCACTCCGTTTAACACAAGATGAGAGAGGAAGAATGATATAATTAGGGCAGCACTCCGACTGAAAATGGAAGGAATTGAACATGAACTTGAGAAGATGGGATGATACTTGATGACATCAACAACATACTGCCTCCGGAACTATTGAAAGAATGGCACAAAGGGTTAGAAAGATTTCAGACAGCTCTCCGGTTGAGGAAGCAGGCAAAACTTGATAAGATGATAGAACTCGAATGAAAACATGACACTCCGGTTAAATGGATAAGCCAGAAAAAGAACATGATCTTGACAAAACGAGGTGATGGGTCGAAGAGAGCAACATCACAATGCCTCCGGAAGAAAAATTGAAGATAGGTCGTTGGAATAAAGGAATGGATAAGAAAATGACCACTTCTGCCACAAATGAACTTGGAAAAGCACCCTTGCAAAGAAGAATTGAACGGAGTTGTAGGAAAACCAACAACGAAATGAATAAGCTTGTAGTGGGCTTATGGAAACATCTCCACATTATGAGGTGAGCTTCTGCCACCAACGGAAACAAACGATTGGATTGATATCAACAAGGAGACAAGAAACTTATTACACCGGGAGGACAAATGAAGAACTTGGGTCCTTTATAAGCACCATAAATAGCAACAATCCTTAGGGAAAGCTTTAGGTGAAATATAGCCCAAGATAACTCCAATGAAGAGATTGATGGATTTAAAATACCTCATTCTTGACAACATGTGAAACATGAAACACGAACTCAAATTGTCGAGAATGACATAACACCACCTCAAATGATAAGGTAGATCAAATTGCACTTCGAAATGCAAGAAGAAGAATACTAGAACTCCTCAAAACAAAACATGTGTTGAGCACCATGTTTATTTTAGAGTATAGCTTGACGGATCTTAACTCCGCGAGAAATCTTGATGAACAATTGGAGAAATGAAAAGAAACCTTGAGGAAGCACCATGTAGAGCCTCCACGAATAACTCCGGTAAACAAAAGGATGATAAAAGAAAGAGAAGTTGACAACACAAGGTGAAGCCTTGCAGTGTTAAGATGAAGCTTTGAAATGATAACAAAGGAAGTGAAATCTTGAACAAACCACCATGATAATTGAGAATGAACGTAACAAAGGCACAATTCACCGGGAAGAATTGTAAAACGAATAAAGATGCTTGACAGAATTTAGATATAAGAGATTGAAGAGATGGCAATCTGACTAGAGAATACTTGAATGATGCACCGATAAGATTTGGAGAACGAGAGCTGAAAGCTGGAATGAATAACTCTGAGATGATGGGCTCCGAAGAATCAAACTGAAAAGACTCCTGAAATGCCCCGGGTGGGTTAAAAGAATTCTCACAACCGAAAATAATTATGAGAGGATGGCATCAAGCTAAAACCATGAATCTTGAAGAGAATGGAGCAAGATTAAAGAGAAACTCTTCTTCGGTCTTCAAAATTCGAGAATGACGACGAGAAACACCACCATGAATTATTGAAGCACTCCGGAATGAAAATTAGGGAGGTTGAACCAATCAATGAAAATAATTTGGAAGATCTTGAGAGAACCAAGACTGATGATAATCATTCTTACGTCAAACTTAGAAAAGAATTTGGAAATAGCTTCGGAAAGAATTAGCAGAGTCAGGTAAGATCCTGGAAAAAAAAACCTGTGGGTTAAGGCCCACTCAAAAGAACCACCGTTGAACAATTGCTTGAAAAGAGAGATTGCACCGGTAGAATTAAATGGCTTGAATGAGGTAGCATCCTCAAAAGAACTTGAGTGAATTGAGAATGGAAACTAGAATCTTCTGAGATATCTTCAACACTCCGGAACAATTGAATAGCGAGAAGTGGATGATTAAGAGATGCACCGACATGAGAAAGCATTTGAAATGATGAAAAGAATACGATCAACACTGAAAACTTGACTTAAATCCACCGGAGAAGAGAATTAGAATGGAACAATGATAAGGTTAAAGCTTCCTTAGCGTCTTCATGAGAAATCACCGGATAAAACATTAAAGGAAAAGAATGAAGAAACTTCACTCAATAAAAAAATGGATACTTGATTAAGAAATCTGAGTCCTTGAAGAAAAAGGGTTGGGAGGGCGGGAAATCAAAACAACTTGGGTCGGATGAAACGAACACCGTTGAGAAAAGCTTAGAATTGATCTTGCGAATGTTGGAATGATCGGATTCACTTGAAGAGAAGCACGCCGGTTGGAAAAGAATTAACATGACAAGCTCAGTGATCAAAAGGATTAGTATTCACATAGCAATATGAGAACACCAATTAGAATAAGGTATGGAATCAACACTTGACTTCGAAGCAACTCGAATACCACAAATAAAACAAAACAAAGGATTTGGCTTGCAGAATAAGCCGGAACAAACACATGATAGAGATTTCGCCCAAAGTGTTCGTGGTGGGGCCCACACGGACACGACGTATAGCGGACGTCACGAATGACAAACAAGACGCCCCGAATCAGCATAGCCAAGGATTCTTTAAGACGCCTCGCGACCATCGAATCGACCGTGAATGGGCGGACCACTAGACGCTGAACCCCAATCTCAAATCATACATCCGTCGGAAAGAATATCCCGTAAGCTACTAGAATTCCCACCTATAAACTCCCGAAACTTTCTGGTTATGCAATCTGGTGTTGGGGATACAGGGACACAAAATATATCACCCAAACTAACAATACCTAGATCCATTGTATCCATCCGTCAACACATAACCAAGAAATCCTCGAAATCGTGGTACCTCGACCTTCAAAAACATCTGTTATACAAGTCATGGCAATACTCCCTTCTCGCCACAAGATCGGGCTATCGGGTTATCTCACCAACAACTGCACAAAAGAGATTTCGATGTCGGCAAAACTCGTATTCCAGAATCGCAACGATAAAATTGTGACGACAACACCTCGAGCTCAACTCCCGGACACCGCCACAACCCCTAAATGACAGGAGGCACCAAGAACAATGTTCTCGCCACAAAACCATCGAACGATTCCAAGATACCCACGTGATCCTAAAAAATTTTTTAGTGAAATTTGAGGAGAGAATAGTCAAAACTCTACGTCGGGATACCTCACCAGAGCGACGAAGGACTGGGAGTAAAAAGAATCTACTCTCCGATATATATAATCCTAAGGCTCAAAACATTTTCCATTCTAGACTCAACAACGCCAAACAAACAATCAAGTAGGGGGCTCCTAAGTCGGGAAGGCTCGATTACCAACTTGTAACGCCTCGATGCGGCTATATCTCCCACGTGTCGGGCACGACTTAGAGGCATAACCGCATTGAAAGCAATGTCGCAAGTGAGGTAATCTTCACACAACCCATGTAATACATAAGGAAAGAGATACATAGTTGGCTTACAATCGCCACTTCACACAATACATGGGTAAAACATTACATCATACAGATACAATCAAGGTCCGACTACGGAACCAAAATAAAAGAAGACTACCCCACATGCTACACAGATCCCCTGATCGTCCCGACTGGGCTCCACTACTGATCAGCTGAAACGAAACAACACAAAGAACAAGATCATCATCGAAGCTCCTCCTTGAGCTCAGGTGCATCACCTGCACGGTTTCATCGGCACCGCAAACTGGTTTGGAAGTATCTGTGAGTCACGGGGACTCAGCAATCTCACACCCGCGAGATCAAGACTATTTAAGCTTAAAGGTAGGACAGGGTAGTGAGGTGGAGCTGCAGCAAGCGACTAGCATATGTGGTGGCTAACATACGCAAAAGAGAGCGAGAAGAGAAGGCAAAAGCACGGTCGAACAACTATGATCAAGAAGTGATCCTGAACTCCTACTTACGTCAAACATAACCCAGAAACCGTGTTCTCCTCTCGATCAACCCCGAAAAGAGACACTCACGGTTACGCATTACGGTTGGTGTATTTTAATTAAGATCAACTTCGGGTTTTCTACAACCGACATTAACAAATTCCCATCTGCCACATAACCGCGGCACGGCTTTGAAAGTTCAAACCCTGCAGGGTGTCCCAACTTAGCCCATGATAAGCTCTCGCGATCAACGGCGAATAGACCTTCTCCCGGAAGACCGATCAGTCTCGAATCCGGCTACAAGACATTTCACAGCAATAAAACAAGTCCAGAAGACCGCCCGATGCGCCGACAATCCCGATAGGAGCTGCACATATCTCGTTCTCGTGGCAACACCGGATAAGCGAAGCGTCTGAGAACCGACGAACCCATGTTGCCAAGGGATGGTCCCAAGACGGTGCTCTAGTTTGGACCAACACTTAGACAAGCATTGGCCCGGGGCTGAATAAAGATGACCCTTGGGTTAATTACTCCCAAGGGAAATGTAGGTGGTGGTGAGGCAAATAGTAAAACCAATGTTGGGCCTTGCTGGAAAAGTCTTATTCAAAGCGAACTGTCAAGGGGGTCCCATAAATCACCCGACCGCGTTAGGGACGCAACAATCCGGGAACATAACACCGATATGACGGAAACTAGGGCGGCAAGAGTGGAACAAAACACCAGGCATAAGGCCGAGCCTTCCACCCTTTACCAAGTATATAGATGCATTAATTTAATAAGATAAAATTGTGATATCCCAACAAGTAAACATGTTCCAACAAGGAACAACATCTCCATGTTCCAACAAGGAACAAACTTCATCTTCACCTGCAACTAACAACGCTATAAGAGGGGCTGAGCAAAGCGGTAACATAGCCAAACAACGGTCTGCTAGGAAAAGATGGTTAGGGGTTTGACATGGCAATGTGGGTGGCATGATATAGCAAGTGGTAGGCATCGTAGCATAGGCATAGCAAAAGAGCGAGCATCTAGCAAGCAAAGATAGAAGTGATTTCGAGGGTATGGTCATCTTGCCTGAAATCCCGCAAGGAAAAGAACGAATCCATGAAGAAGACAAACGGACGATGACGAATGAATCCTCACAACTCCGGAACGAAACCGAAGCTAACGAGAGAAGCAAACCGGAAAGAAGCAAACAACATAGTAAACAACCAACACATAAACATGGCATGATGCACAACCAAGTATGATGCATGACCGGTTTAAATAGCATGGCATGGCAATATGCACAAACAATCCTACAAATTAAGTGGAGCTCAATATGCAACGAGTTGCATATTGACGGAACACCACATCACTTATTTAGTTTGATCTCGATTAGGGAACCAACAATATTAAATGTTATTAAACATGGCAAGAGGTGAAGCATATTGAAACTACCTATCTAGGCAAGTTTAAATGAGGCCGGAAACAACAACAACAATTCCGGAAAATCCTCATATGCATATTATGGATTTGGAACAGATCTGACCTAAACACAATTTTAGAGTTGTTAAACATGCAAAGAAATGCTACCATGTTAAACTAGGCATTTTTCCACCCCATTTACATATAAAGAACATTTAATTCCGAGTTACGGTTAATTAGTTATGAAATAAATCATTTTAGCATGGCATTTAAGCAAAATTAATGCAACCAACAATTATAAGCATTTAAATGTTGTTATCATGATGCGGATGACATGTGCAAGTTTATGCAATTTTTATGAAAACGTTGACAGGAGCATTAAATGAAGCATTATGTCCCCGTGGTGGAAGAAAGGGGTGCCACGGCAACATATCGGATCCGGTAGCTCACGGAGATACCGATGCAAAAGGAAGGGGTGACGGAAGCGAGTCATCCAAGATGGTGGGGTGATCCCGGATTCCGGGTTCCCACGGAACGGTGGCATGGCAAAAGAGGGGCATCGCAAGGATGATTCGGACACGGTCGGTCATCTCGGGTTATACCTCCAAACGTTCAAACGGGACGGGTCGAGTTTCGTAGAGGGAAGTAGTGGTTCACGTTCTTCGAGGGAAGTAGAGGAAGTAGTCGTTCTCGCGATGTAGTGGAAGTAATCGTACACGGCGACGGTAGAGGAAGTCGTTGTTCACGTTCGAGGGTAGTGGTACATCTCGTCATCGGAAGTAGTGGTACACACGAAGGTAGTCGAACTTGACGGTTCCGTTACACAGGTCTTCGACGACGGTAGTTGTACACGTTTCACGGGTTTTCGGCGACGGTCGTCGTACATGGTTCGGAGTGGTACTTGCAGCTACGGACTTGACGAATCCGAGGGCTTCGGGGTCGACGGTAGTGGTACATGTGACGTCGGGGTACTTGTTGTTACGGTTCTTGCGTCCGTAGATGTACGCGGCAATCGTAGTGGTACTTGTCGCATCATCGTGTAGTCGGTCTTGTCATCTCCGAAGGGTACTTGTCGCTTGTCGGGTACTTGACGGTCTCACACGGGCAGCAACATGGCAGTCTTGGTGTTCCTGGTCTTGCAAAGGCAATCGAACTTGGCGCCAACAAGGCCATGGAGGGAACTTGGCGAAATCCACGGCCGAGGAGACCGGGCTTGGCGGGACCCCAGCAGCAGAGAGGCGCGGCCATGGCATCGGGCAAGGCTCCCGAGGTGGGGCGCCGGAGTTGAAGATGCTGCAGGAGGGGCCGGAGAGGAGCACCGTGCGCGGGCGCTGCTCGGGACGGAAACAGGAGGCGACGAGGAGCTCCTGGTGGTGTGGGAAAACCGCAGCAGGAGGACTCTGGGAGGGAGAAGGCGGAGGACGGAGGTCGCGGGACGGGAGGAGAAGGGATGGCGGCGAGCTACGGCCGGCCGGGCGCTGGCCGCAGCGACGGGCCGCTGGTCTCGCTGGTCGGCGCGAGGGGGCGGAGGCGCGAGGCGAAGGAGAGGTGGCTGGCGATGCCACAGGAGGAGGCGACGAGGAGATGGATGGATGGTGGCCATGGAGGAGAGGAAGGAGTACGAGGGAGGAAGAGAGATCTGGCGAGGGAGATGGGATCGAGGGGAAGGACGAGGGAGATGGGGAATCGGGCGGGGAGGCGACGGGCACATGGGAGGACGAGAGGAGGAGATGAGGATGGAGTCGGGCTAGGGTTAGAGGGGGGTCGGTGGGCCTTGGGAGGCCGGCTGGGCTGGTGGAATGGGCCGGCCTGGTGGAGAAGGAAGGCCAGGAGGGGAGGCGCTAGGTGGGCTGGGATCTCTTAGAGGCCGGCTGGGCTGGCGGAGGAGAAAGGCCAGGGCGGCTGGGCCTTGCTCTTCTCTCTCTCTCTTCTATCTTCTTAAGCAGAAAACAAATAAAGAGAAGAAAAGAAAGAGAGGGTTAGGGAAAGGACTTGCGGGCGCGGATAATTTTCCCGGACTCATAAAAATGCGAGGAATTTAACAAAAATGATCCAAGGATTTTTGGTGGAACTCCGGAAAATGATAGAATAATAATGGCAAGGTTTTGAGGTCAACTCGGAGGAGAAAAAAAGGCATGGGATTTAATATGCAAGTGTGTTATGATGATTCCAAAATAATGGAATATTTTTAATATAGCTCCCTAATATCGGGAGGATAGGTTATAAAGAGAAGTCACCCTTCCCTCGATTTAAATGGATCGAAAAATCCATACAATTTATTTAGATGAGTTGCAAAAATTAATGAGATGATGGCATGATGACATGATGCAATGCAAGAGATGACATGATGAATGCACAACACAAAACAAATCACATGGCAAAACTCGGAAACCCTGGAAGGCAACTGAAGCTCCGGTCTTGGGGCGTCACATTTCTGTAGGAAGTGGCCGCCATGTGGCAGGAAACAACCACTTAGTCACTTGGGGTGTCGTGGGGAACCACGGCCCCCTATGGGGCTACGAGCCCCGTTTGGTTCCACGGGGGGACTGATGTCTACTACACAACCTTCTTCTTGTAGACGTTGTTGGCCCTCCAAGTGCAGAGGTTTGTAGGACAGTAGCAAATTTCCCTCAAGTGGATGACCTAAGGTTTATCAATCCGTAGGAGGCGTAGGATGAAGATGGTCTCTCTCAAACAACCCTGCAACCAAATAACAAAGAGTCTCTTGTGTCCCCAACACACCCAATACAATGGTAAATTGTATAGGTGCACTAGTTCGCGAAGAGATGGTGATACAAGTGAAATATGGATGGTAGATATAGGTTTTTGTAATATGAAAATATAAAACAGCAAGGTAACAAGTGGTAAAAGTGATAAAAACGGTACTGCAATGATAGGAAACAAGGCCTAGGGTTCATACTTTCACTAGTGCAAGTTCTCTCAACAATAATAACATAATTGGATCATATAACTATCCCTCAACATGCAACAAAGAGTCACTCCAAAGTCACTAATAGCGGAGAACAAACGAAGAGATTATGGTAGGGTACGAAACCACCTCAAAGTTATTCTTTCCAATTAATCCGTTGGGCTATTCCTATAAGTGTCACAAACAGCCCTAGAGTTCGTACTAGAATAACACCTTAAGACACAAATCAACCAAAACCCTAATGTCACCTAGATACTTCAATGTCACCTCAAGTATCCGTGGGTATGATTATACGATATGCATCACACAATCTCATATTCATCTATTCAATCCAACACAAAGAACCTCAAAGAGTGCCCAAAGTTTCTACCGCAGAATCACGACGAAAACGTGTGCCAACCCCTATGCATAGGTTCATGGGCGGAACCCGCAAGTTGATCACCAAAACATACATCAAGTGAATCACGTGATATCCCATTGTCACCACAGATACGCACGGCAAGACATACATCAAGTGTTCTCAAATATTTAAAGACTCAATCCGATAAGATAACTTCAAAGGGGAAACTCAATCCATTACAAGAGAGTAGAGGGGGAGAAGCAACATAAGATCCAACTATAATAGCAAAGCTCGCGATACATCAAGATCGTGCCAAATCAAGAACATGAGAGAGAGAGATCAAACACATAGCTACTGGTACATACCCTCAGCCTCGAGGGTGAACTACTCCCTCCTCATCATGGAGAGCGTTGGGATGATGAAGATGGCTACCGGTGATGGGTTCCCCCTCCGGCAGGGTGCCGGAATAGGGTCCCGATTTGTTTTTGGTGGCTCTGGAGGTTTTGCGGCGGCGGAACTCCCGATCTAATCTCTGTTCTGGAAGTTTTACGATACGTAGGTATATATGGGTGCAGGGGGTACGTCGGTGGAGCTACGGGGGCCCCACGAGGCAAGGGCGCGCCCTAGGGGGGTGGGCGCGCACCCCACCCTCGTGAGCACCTCCCGTATCTTCTGACATGGAGTCCAAGTCCATCAGGTGGGTTTCCTTCCAAAAATAACTTCTCCAGTTGATTTCGCTCCGTTTTGACTCCGTCGATATTCCTTTTCCTCAAACACCGAAATAGGCATAAACAACAAATCTGGGCTGGGCCTTCGTTAATAGGTTAGTCCCAAAATAATATAAAAGTGGATAATAAAGCCTAATATTGCCCAAAACAGTAGATAATATAGCATGGAGCAATCAAAATTATAGATACGTTGGAGACGATCAAGCATCCCCAAGCTTAATTTCTGCTCGTCCTCGAGTAGGTAAATGATAAAAAGATAATTTTGATGTGGAATGCTAGTTGGCATAATTTCATTGTAATTCTTCTTACTTGTGATATGGATATTCAGATCCAAAGATTCAAGACAAAAGTTCATATTGACATAAAATAATAATACTTCAAGCATACTAACTAAGCAATCATGTCTTCTCAAAATAACATGGCCAAAGAAAGTTATCCCTACAAAATCATATAGTCTGGCTATGCTTCATCTTCCCCACACAAAATATTTAAATCATGCACAACCCCGATGACAAGCCAAGCAATTGTTTCATACTCTAACATTTTCAGAACTTTTTCAATCTTCACGCAATACATGGGCGTGAGCCATGGACATAGCACTATAGGTGGAATAGAACGGTGGTTGTGGAGAAGACAAAAAGGAGAAGATAGTCTCACATCAGCTAGGCGTATCAACGGGCTATGGAGATGCCCATCAATAGATATCAATGTGAGTGAGTAGGGATTGCCATGCAACGGATGCACTAGAGCTATAAGTGTATTGATGAGGACATCAATACCATTGTTACACCCACAGCCCCTACTGCTACATATACTGGACCAATTACTAGAGCTCGCGCATGCCAACTAAATTATCAGGTACTTTCGTTTCTTGGTAATGATTCTAATGTTCATGAGAATATGATGCTGCCTAAATTGGATACATTTGTTTTGCTTACAAATGAAGGCCCTAGCTTGGAGAAGGATGGACATTGAGCAAGAACAAGCATGGAGATAATGCCATGCTAAGGAGAACAAGAACGGAGTTACAAGTGATGATTCCAGGACTTTGAAGCCACCCTAATGAGTGCATGAGGCCTTGGACGAAATATACAAGATGCCACTTCATAATATTCGTCCATAGGCTATTCTAGGTGCTGCGTCACCTTATTATTGGGCCAGGCCCATGTAATTTCGAAATACTTAAGTATAGGCTGTTTTAGAGTCCGTATGTGTGGGGAAACAAGAGTTAGGGTTGATTTCGACCCTCCACCAAGGGCCACGAAATTCCCCTCTTCCTCCATATATACAGCCCTTAGGGCACCGCTTAGACCTTGGGTTTTGTTTAGATTAAAAGTTCGACATAGCTACAACTTCGCTGCATTTCGCTTGTGTTCAACGACTGCACAAAGGCGCCACAGAACCCCACCTTGATCAATAAAGCTTTCATCTTATATTCGCAATATCCAGATTGCAATCTCAGTTTCTTGCTTGTTCTTCGCTTGCTCGCAGGAAACAGACCCTCGTGGTCAGGTTGATCGTGTTCGGTGTGGTCAATAACCTCTCGGAGTTGGTTTAGCGATTAAACCACCTCAAAGTTATTCTTTCCAATTAATCCGTTGGGCTATTCCTATAAGTGTCACAAACAGCCCTAGAGTTAGTACTAGAATAACACCTTAAGACACAAATCAACCAAAACCCTAATGTCACCTAGATACTTCAATGTCACCTCAAGTATCCGTGGGTATGATTATACGATATGCATCACACAATCTCATATTCATCTATTCAATCCAACACAAAGAACCTCAAAGAAGTGCCCAAAGTTTCTACCGAGAATCACGGCAGCGTGTGCCAACCCCTATGCATAGGTTCATGGGGAACCATAAGTTGATCACCAAAACATACATCAAGTGAATCCGTGATATCCCATTGTCACCACAGAATCATCGGCAAGACATACATCAAGTGTTCTCAAATATTTAAAGACTCAATCCGATAAGATAACTTAAGAAAACTCAATCCATTACAAGAGAGTAGAGGGGAGAAGCAACATAAGATCAACTATAATAGCAAAGCTGCGATACATCAAGATCGTGCCAAATCAAGAACATGAGAGAGAGATCAAACACATAGCTCTTGGTACATACCCTCAGCCTCGGTGGACTACTCCCTCCTCATCATGGAAGCGTTGGGATGATGAAGATGGCTACAGTGATGGGTTCCCCCTCCGTGAGTGCGGAATAGGGTCCCGATTTGTTTTTGGTGGCTCTGGAGGTTTCTTGGCGGAACTCGATCTAATCTCTTTCGGAAGTTTTACGATCGTGGGTATATATGGGTGCAGAATGCGTCGGTGGAGCTACGGGGGCCCCACGAGGCAAGCGCGCCCTAGGGGGTGGGCGCACCCCCCTCGTGAGCACCTCCGTATCTTCGACATGAGTCCAAGTCCATGGTGGGTTTCCTTCAAAAATAACTTCTCCAGTTGATTTAGCTCCGTTTGACTCCGTCGATATTCCTTTTCCTCGAAAACGAAATAGGCATAAACAACAAATCTGGGCTGGGCCTTGGTTTAATAAGTTAGTCCCAAAAATAATATAAAGTGGATAATAAAGCCTAATATTGCCCAAACAGTAGATAATATAGCATGGAGCAATCAAAAATTATAGATCGTTGGAGGCGTATCAAGCATCTAAGCAATTCCTGCTTTAGTCCTCAGTAGGTAAATGATAAAAAGATAATTTTGATGTGGAATGCTAGTTGGCATAATTTCATTGTAATTCTTCTTACTTGTGATATGGATATTCAGATCCGAAAGATTCAAGACAAAAGTTCATATTGACATAAAAATAATAATACTTCAAGCATACTAACTAAGCAATCATGTCTTCTCAAAATAACATGGCCAAAAAGTTATCCCTACAAAATCATATAATGAGCTTGCTTCATCTTCCCCACAAAATATTTAAATCATGCACAACCCGATGACAAGCCAAGCAATTGTTTCATACTCTAACATTTCAGAACTTTTCAATCTTCACAAATACATGGGCGTGAGCCATGGACATAACACTATAGGTGGAATAGAGCGGTGGTTGTGGAGAAGACAAAAAGGAAGATAGTCTCACATCAGCTAGGCGTATCAGCGGGCTATGGAGATGCCCATCAATAGATATCAATGTGAGTGGTAGGGATTGCCATGCAGCGGATGCACTAGAGCTATAAGTGTATTGATGAGGACATCAATACCATTTTACCACAGCCCCTCTTGCTACATATCTTTGGACCAATTACTAGGCTCGCATGCCAACTAAATTATCGGTACTTGTTTCTTGGTAATGATTCTAATGTTCATGAGAATATGATGCTGCCTAAATTGGATACATTTGTTTTGCTTACAAATGAAGGCCCTAACTTGGAGAAGGATGGACATTGGAGCAAGAACAAGCATGGAGATAATGCCATGCAAGGAGAACAAACGGAGTTACAAGTGATGATTCAGGACTTTGAAGCCACCCTAATGAGTGCATGAGGCCTTGGACGAAATATACAAGATGCCACTTCATAATATTAGTCCATAGGCTATTCTAGGTGCTTCGTCACCTTATTATTGGCCAGGCCCATGTAATTTCAAATACTTAAGTATAGGCTGTTTTTAGAGTCCGTATGTGTGGGGAAACAAGAGTTAGGGTTGATTTGGACCCCTCCACCAAGACCACGAAATTCCCCTCTTCCTCCATATATACAGCCCTTAGGGCACCGTTTAGACCTTGGGTTTTGTTTAGATTAAAAGTTGACATAGCTACAACCGCGTGCCGTTTGTGTTCAACGACCGGACAAAGCGTCACAGAACCCCACCTTGATCAATAAAGCTTTCATCTTATATTAGCAATATCCAGTTGCAATCTCAGTTTCTTGCTTGTTCTTCGTTTGCTCGCGAAGCAGACCCTCGTGGTCGGTTGATCGTGCTCGGTGTAGTCAATAACCTCTCGGAGTTGGTTTAGCGATTGCTAAAGGCGGCGTCTCGCCGTTCGTAGTCGGATCGTCAAAATCGACTTCCTCCAAAGCGAAAACCACATCTCATCGAAAGGCAGGACACCTTTGCCTCTATCAAGTGGTATCAGATTTTCAGGTTGCTCGGTGAGATTTTACGATTTTTAAGTAGATTAGATCAGTCTGTTCTTCATACCTAAAGTCCACGAAAAAGCCACAAAAAAAATTAGGGTTAGTTCATCATATCCGAACCAATCGAGCCTTTGCATAATCTTTTTAGGGTTTTGCTTTGTTGAATTTGCGGTTGCATCGTCGTGTCAAGTTCTTTGGTCTTAGAGTCTAGTCTTTTAGAGTTTGAGTTCGGTCATAAGTTGTCACCTTGCCTGCCCTTTATCATCATCGCCTTGCCATCTACCACCATTGCTTATCAACGCTCTGAATCTTCCATATACCACCACCAATCCGTATCCATATACCACCAGCTACCATATATCACCACCGCTGCCATATACCACCACCATATATCCACCACCAATCCGAGTTCTTCTCATATTAGGTTTGTTTTGAGATCCATCTAGTTTCGATTGTGTTTCCTTGCTGCGTGGGTTTGGAAAAAAAAGTAAACCACCCTCCGTTTAGGCCCAAAATTTTCAAGCACTTGTCGAAAAATTTTGCTATCCTATTTTAGGTGTTTCTAAGTGTATTGAGATAGTCGCGTTATAGAAAGTTTTTTGACCCGTTTCCAGTTTTTGGGTCGGGCGTTGAAAAAAATTTTTTGGTCGAAAAATTTACGTGCCCATCTGTCGGTTTGACCAGGAAGAGTTTTGAGACACTCGCCATTATAGTGATTTTTAAAAAAAAAGCAGCACAAAAAAAAAAGGGCGAAAAAAAATTTCAGTGTGCTTTTCCGTTGTTTCCGTGCAGCGCCGTGATTTTGTTAGTGTTCTAGGCTCGCGTCTCTATCGGTCTAGCCTAGGACCAACCGATTCCGTCGTTGGCGTTTATTCAACTTTGCATCTCGAATTGATTATTCTTGACCCTTTTGCTACCATATTATAAGCCTTCCCAGCTCCACATACATCTACATCGTGCGTTTGACTCTCCTTGGTAATCGCTCTATCAAGCTTTGAGAGTTTGACTACATGGTTGCGATCACCACTTTCTTTGGGTAGGCTGGTAAAATTTGAGATTTGCTTGGGTTTGTATCCACCACCACCACCACCACTTCCTAGTAGTCATCGAATCATATTCTTGTGTGTTTCTATTGCTGCTAACCATGGCAGGATCACAAGCCGCAAGGCTGGCGGGAGAACATGACAAACAAAGCGCTACATGATAAGTTTCAACAAATGATGAGTGGGCAGGTGGGCGATGTGCTAAATAGATTTGAAGAGGCCATGGAGAAGATAGATGGCATTGAGAAGCGTTAAAACAAAGCTCGATAACAGGTTTAATGAATTGCTCGTCTACCACCACCACCAGGCTGCACCTAGCACCTCTACTACAACAACAAGGACTACCTCCACATCATGAAACAGCCCTCCATGAGCTTCCGTGTCCCTCTTGACTGGCCAAGCTCTTTGGTCTGCTGTTGATATACATGGCTCCTGCTGCTGGGGGGAGGATGATTATGTGAGACTTACGAGGATGAGGTTGATCAACATGAACTCGTGCAACCACCACACCACAACCACGGTCATCCACATGCAAACAATGGCAATGTTGGGCTCCCCTTGATGCAGATCATGACCATCTCCTAAACTGAAATTGAATATTCCACCATTTGAGGGTAGATATGTTCTGATATATATCTTACTTGGGAGTTAGAACTGAACAACGATTTACATGTTTACAATATCCGAGGAGGCGTGTTCCTGCTGCTTTTTGTGCTTTCACTAGCTTTGCATGTGTTTGGTGGTCGAACATTGTAGATTATATCCTGTTCCAGCTACTTGGGCTGCTTTGAAAACTGCTATGCGTTACTCGTTGGGTTCCACCATATTATCAGCGTGAATTACTTCAAAAATTGCAGCGCTTAAGACAAGGAAAAATTGGTGAAGAATATTATAGGAATTACAAACTGGCTTGATTAGATGTGGTATTGTTGAGGAGAATGAAGCTATGCTTGCCGTTTTACGGGTGGATTAAATAGAGATTCAGACCATTCTAGACTACAAGGATTATAATAATATCCTCGATTATTCCATCTTGCTTGTAAAGCTGAGCGTGAAGTCTGGGATCGGCAGGCCTTGGCGCGGACTAACTTTTGCGTCGACCTTCATCATGGACACCCGTGCATCATCTACTTCCACCGTTCTACTACGGCACCTCCGTGGCTGCCACCTCCAACCGTGATAAAGCGGGCACCCAACCACTATCGCCAAGAGTACACCTTTGGGCCTACAGAGCTCTTCTTCTTCCATGGGTCAGCAGGGCACAAAGTGATATTATTTGTAATCGTTGTAAGGGAAGGACATTTCTTGAGAGAATGCCAATCTCAGCGTGTGATGATTACTCTTGAGGATGGTGGGTATAGTGCTAGTGACTATGATGAAGAGACTTTGGCTCTTATTACACATGAAGAACACGGTGGAGATGATTCTGATTTTGAGGCGCAATACATGGCTCTTTGAAGATCGGCGGTATGAATGTTTAGTTGCTCAACGTGTTTTGAGTGTGCAGGTTACACAAGCTGAGCAAAATCAGAGGCATAACTTGTTCCATACAAAGGGAGTTGTGAAGGAATGTTCTATTAGCGTCATCATAGATGGAGGAGCTGCAACAACAGCTAGCATGGATATGGTGGAAGCTTTCTCTCACCACAAGACCACATCCACATCCTTACTACATCCAATGGTTCAACAACAGCGGCAAGGTTAAGGTAACATCTTTGTTAGTGTGCATTTTAGTATCTCTACATATGCTGATTATGTTGATTGTGATGTGGTACCTATGCAAGCATGTTCCTTATTACTTGGTAGACCATGGCAATTTGATAAAAATTCTGCACCATGGTAGAAACAATCAGTATACTCTTGTTCACAAGGATAAAAATATTACTTTGCTTCCTATGACTCCTGATTCCATTTTGAAAGATGATATTAATAGAGCTAATAAAGCAAAACAGGAGAAAAATAAAGTGAAAATCAGATTGTGGCAAAAGAATTTGAGCAACAAATGAAGCCTAATAATAAACCATCTAATGTTGTTCTGAAATTAAACTGAAAAGTGCATGTTTATTTGCCACCAAATCTGATATTGATGAGCTAGATTCTAGCAAATCTGTTTGCTATGCTTTTGTGTGCAAAGAGGCATTATTTTCATTAGGCGTGCCTTCCTCTTTGCCCCTTTGTCACTAACATTTTGCGGGAGTTATGGCGTCTTCCCACAAGGCGTGCCAGGATTACCACCTATTGAGTTGAGCATCAAATCGACTTAATTCGGTGCATCGCTAAACCGTGCACCATACCGTACCAATCGGAGGAGGCGAAGGAGATTATCGTCAATCGAAGGGCTGCTCGACAAAGGTTATATCTGAATCTCTTAGTCCTTGTCTGTTCCTATTATACTAGTGCCTAAAAAGGATGGTGCGTCGGCTATTGTGTGTTGATTGTAGAGGCATTAATAATATTACTATTAGTTATCGTCATCCTATTCCTAGGCTAGATGATAGGCTTGATGAATTAAGTTCTACAATATTCTCCAAAGTTGATTTTCGTAGTGGATAATCAAATTTATGAAATTGGGAGATGAATGGAAAACAGCATTTAAAACTAAGTTTGGATTATATGAGTGGTTAGTCATGCCTTTTGGGTTAACTAATGCACCTAGTTTTCATGAGATTAATGAGCGAAGTTTCGTGCTTTCATTGGACGATTTGTGGAGTTTACTTTGATGATATCTGATTT